>CM067359.1:37689671-38067171 GCA_034401795.1 Chaetoderma sp. LZ-2023a
ACGACACGACGATGTTCGGGACCGTTTATGCAGATACGATATAATTATCAAAGATATAATTAACGGAATAATTCAAATGTCAAGTATATTTACTTGAATAATCGGTAGCCATTCTTAAGTCTGGGTTATCGTGTTACTGAAATTGATACATCACTCTTAGGGTGACATGAGTTGATGCATTCCCTGGAAGCTGGAACGTTCCCGCAGGCTGGTTTCCGCAAACAGGATTCCCGCAAGCAGCTCATGACGGGAGCGGATCGAACTTAGGAATGTAATCACAATATAGAATGTCTAACGAGTAGTCAGCAAGAGATACAATAACATTACTGCTGTGACAAAGGTTCCGATACCCCGATGGTACGGATGGAAGTTGGCAACAACCCGATCATAAGCGGGGGTTGCTTAATGCGAATGAAGATACATAACTAAGCTTGACAGTGCGGGGTACGTCAACCATCTCTGAAGACGTACCGGTCAAAGTTTACTTGCTGCGGTCGAAAAGTTTAGATAAACCTGCACAACATCAGTGCGGGGACGGTTAAATAACCACTTTTTGGTGTGGCCGGCAGATCTGGCGGGTCATCCACCAAAGAACATCGCTGCCTCTACATCTGTAGAATCGCATTTTCAGGCCTGGAAAGGCCTCACCGCAAGTTTGTGTTCCAAATTAGTTCTTGATATATTCGTGAACAATATCTACAAAGTTTCAAAAATGCTCCCGCAGGCAATCGGAGTTACAAAATTGCTTTAGTGCGGTGGATTGGATTACTGCTGGCTACGGGAGAGAAACCGACAGAAAGCGAAGTGATCTGCGTAAAGCCTGTCGTGCTGATCGTAGCTGACACAGGTCCAACCTATTCGGCCCCCGGCCGAGGATGCTCTCGAGTTCTGGATCTTGTCTCCTTTTATAGTACTCGTGATAATATTTTGAAGATAATCAAAAGGGGGTTTCCGTGGATAACTCAGCCATTTCTTTACCGATTTTGAAATGGTTTGCAGATTTGGAAAGCCCGTCGAATTGTGGTCTTGATTAATGCCAGATTCGGCGGGAACAAGTAATTAAAAAGGATTGCATTGTACCGTCTCGGTACACTAAAAGCGTCATCCCATTTTGGTCGTAAACTACGTGCTCTGTCTAAAATAGCATTTAAGCATGCGCACTATGCGCACTATGCGCTTTAATGAACTTAGTCGTTTTTATACCGCGATCTCTCTCATAGGCTCATATACGCTTATGGCTCTACCCACGGGTGTGTGTTCAGGGAACGAATCCAGGACCCGCGGCGCGTACCCAGCTTGGCTTGTACGGCCGGTACCGGTCCGGTCGATCTGAACTACACCACTTTAAACCTATCCTATCGAGCTAGAATAGCCAGGTTTAGTCGGTCACATGTCAGGTTCGAGCATGGTGAGCATGATCAGTGACCTCAGTGTAAAATTGATGCTGGGGGGAGAATAGTGATGCGGATATAATGTTGCTGTATAGTATTGCCTAGCGTACTGCGTCCTAGAGTTTTTATATATAAACAAAACAGAATAACTAGGATGGCTTCTTGCCATATACATAACTAACTAATACAGTGCTGACAGTATATCAGGTCATAAGACCTTACAGTGCTTGTTAGTTGTAAGCACACTGAAATAAAGATAATATTTACAGTATGAAACAGAAAATGTAAAAATGCAGTTCACAAATCATGGAAATAGATACGCTACAGTTGAGTAGCATGAGATGGCAAGATTCCGAAGTTGCAGGGAAGATTTCCGCAACCAGACTGTTGATGCGGCTCACTCTCAAGACGCTGAAGAGGAACAGTTATAGAAAGATGTCCATTAGATAGTCAGAATAACTGATGCATATATTTACCAGTATGTTATAAAGTTTCCATCTGGCGACGGTAGTTTGAAAGTTGCCCATTAACAAGGAGGGCTTCAGTTGTAATTAAATATGCATGTGCATAAACTGGGTACACCGTGCGGGATACATCGCATAGCTCTTGTGACACACCGGGCATAGTCCCACCAGACTGTGATCTAAAAGTTAATTAACACATGACATGCTGCACTAGAGTTTGATACCACTTTTCAGCGTGGTCCCGAAGATCCTGACGAGTTATCCACCAAGAATCACATCAGCTCTACATCCTGTAGAATTACATCGGGCCCGCAAAGGACAATTCGCAAGAAGCTCCTCTGTGAGTGTTCCAGAAAAGGGAGTTCTATTAAATTAATTTGCTCTCGGATGGCCAAAATTATACCGCAGATGTTCAAGGCTGCTCACCGGCGCAGGAGATCTCAATTCCGAAGAGCACTGCTGCTGTGTTGGTACCACAGTCAATCAGGAGTTATCCCACGTCTAGCACTGCGCTTGTCCAGCAACCTTGCTGTTGTGTCGGCTCCCTCACCGAAGTGCTATCGATTCTCAATTTCTGGCTCCTTTTATACTACTCATGACGTCAGAGGCAGGATGCTCCAGCCAATCAGAGGGCGAGCAGTAGTGGCGATTACGTGATCAGCGCCTTCTCCATTCATTTAATACATACATGCGATTACGATGTCAAAGCAATATTTCGAAAATAATTTAAGTGAGTCATTTAACGATAACTCTGTCATTTCTGGTCCGATTTTAAAAAGGTAAAAAGTTCTGAAATCCTCGTTTGATTCCGGTCTTGATTTCTCCCAAGAACCACGCGAATACTGTGATTTGAAGAAATCACCAGCACCAACTCGGTACACTATAAGCACATGCTCTCCCAATACTGACACGTGTTGCCAGGAAAGCTCTACACGTTCTTACGGCCATTTTAGTGAAACCTCTCTCATAGAACATTATACACACATACTATCCTATTCAGGGGTGCGTGCTTGGAATGTACCCTGAGTAGTCGTCCCGTACCCAGCTTAGCTGGAATGGTTCATACCCATCCAGTCGACCCGTGCTACACCAGTCCACTGAGAAGATCGTACTGTGGTGAGTTCCAGTTAGGGTTGCACTGAAGGCACACTAGTGACTGTTGCAATGGTTGAGCAGCAACATCTTCTCTCATGGGCCAGAAAACGATAAACGGATCCAAGGGGTCACACGACCCGCTAAAAAGCTTAAACGCATGAAAGAGGCGCAGTGTCTGGCAGAATCGAGCACAACATTAAGGTCATTCGCAGCAGGCGTAGGGAGGCACTACTCGTAAGAGGTGCAGAAAAGAAAGGCGAGCTGAGGTATGTGGCTCAGCTTTCTTTAGCCTGCAGCTACTGGCTACTCTAAGGTGGCTCTCTGGCCTGCTAGAATGAGCTCAGATCGCTATTCGCAGTGTCCAAGACATGCAGCTGTCATCGCTGTCCTAGGCTGGAGTTATTTGGGGAAGGCAGTTAAAAAGTCTGGCTGTGCCTTTTGATCCAGGGGAGTTCCAAGTGAAGTGTGGTGGGCCTAATATTCCAAAATGTGGGGTTGATGACTTTTTGGTGGAAAGACATGTCTCTGATCACAGTGCTACTGTATTTCTTCATGCGTGTGTGGAGTGGGTAGGACGCCACCTAAGATTCTGTGGCTAATGTGGATGGATGTCCTGGCTACTATCAGAAAAGGCAAAAACGCTGGCGACGCTCATGTATATCTTCACATCGAGCAGAGAATGGTTATTCCCTAACGCAAAAAGCAGATTGCCATAAAAAGAAAGAAAGCTAAAACTTCACTCAATGTTAAGCATTGGGTGGAAATATTAACAGCGTTATATCTGAAAAGAATAAGAAAGTTGATGATGTTAGTGCATTTAAGATTTCACACAGAAAAAGTCTGTCACACGGTGTCTAGGTTCCACGATTGTGGACGCTACTGGCTTCAAACCAGCCTCAGTAGGTATGTTCACAAGGGTAGCGTCGCGTGATGACATAGTCACAATGCCGAGAAGATGACCGTGAAGCTTTGGCCAGAAACAGTTCATACGGTTCTGCAGAAGCCTCGTCATTCACGGATGCATTTACAAAGTATTAGAGGCAGGAGGAAGTGCTGAATAAACTTAGAATGCAGGAGTATCCTCTCTTGGGCTGAGTGGCAAAAGCGCAGTTGCACAGGATGTTACAGCATAGATTCTTTAAATGGAGGCGCAGACATGAACACAGTGGGGTGGGGGTGTTAGGAGCAGGATTCTTCAGTCAGAGGCAAGTACTGAGTTTGGGAAGTTCATTCATTTCTTCCATGGCAGGTAAACGGCACACAGTGTCTAAGCGTGGTCACAATGGTCCACAGATACAGGCATACACAGGGTCATACGATACGCTGATACACTTTATATTTATATATCCGTGGAGGCGGAAATGCGAAGTTACATGCATTGAAGCCCATTAAAGTTGGGCGGATCAACATGGCTAGTCCATGTTAGAGAATGGACGTTTGTGGGATGTGACTTGAGATGATGATGATGATGATGATGATGATGATGATGATGATGATGATGATGATGATGATGATGAGGATTGCAGTTCCCCGGGTAGAAAATCCAGCTTGCTATATCAGTGTGGCAACAACTGGGCCAGGGGTCTGAAGATTTCTGTGAAAGATGTCTGGGACAAACAACTAGCAGTCTCGGCAGAAACAGAGGGTGTTTTCCACATCCAGTCATGTGCGAGATGGTTCTAGAACGGCGGGCTGGCACCTGGCAGGCTTGTTCGAGTATTGTGGTGAATGTGTATAACATCATGTAGGAGGAAGGTGCAATTATACTGGTCAGTGATTCTCATCATCTGAGTAGGGCAGGAGCAGATTGACTGATGAAGTCCAGTCATTGTATCGTTGGTGGTCATGGCTTTGGTGAAGCGGATAATTTGGGATGTGTAAACTTGTGGACTTGTGGTTGTAGCGGTAGCGATGATGTCTGTAGCAACAGTTGCAGTGCTGGGGGTGGTGGAAATGGCCGTGATGATGTCCATAATGGCGGTGATTGTCATGGTGACAGCTGCAGTGGTGGCAGCGTCCGTGGTGGTTGTGGTGGTTGAAGTCATGGTGGCTGGCATAGTTGGATCCGGGATCACAGATGATGGAGGCAGAAAGGCAGGAGACATAGCCGGACACAAGAGGATCTTTGGTCACGAATCAGGCATGACAGAAGCTGGTCGAAACAGAGGTGAGAGAGGTGACAAGACAGCAACTACTGGTGACGAAATTGGTGCGGTCAAGACGGAAATGCAGACAAGATGTTGTGCAACTCGGAAGGTGGCAGAAATTCCCTCAGGAGTCGGAACAGTAGTGGCTGGTGAAGTGATGATCAGTCACGATGATGATGATGAAGCACTGTGCGATGATGAGGCATCGCTCGGAGCAATGGTGGTCGATGGTGGTGAATTAATGGAGCAGAGGCGGAGGCAGGTGCGGTGGTTGTAATGATCAGCGCTAATGACGAGATAGCTGTAGATGTACCGACGGGAACAGGAGCGGGTGGGCTATCATCAATAGTGATGATGTCTGGTGGTGAGTCGGGCAGAAGATGCCTGGTCTAGCGAACGAAGTGTAGAAGCCATTCAGTAGTGGAAAGATCAGATTGAGTCATAAGTTCATGAATTGCAGCCATGACGGTATTGGAAGATCATACAGGCATGTCATCCTCTGGCATATCAGGGTTACTATCACTGAGATATAAATCTTGCTGAAGTCCATCCAGTGTCGGGCATTTGCAGGCAGTGCCTGCAAACAGAATCGGTCATGTGGACTTACGAATACATGAGCTCAATGGTGGTAAAGGTCGAGCCTTTGATACCATTCCCCATCACCGCCTATGGAATAAGCTCGAGTAGCAGAAGTGTGACAAGCGGCATTACACAAGGCAGCGTCCTAGGACCGATACTATTTGTCATTTATATAAATTACTTGCCAGACTGTGCCAATACAACACAAAGATGTACAAAGAGACAAAGACACTTGAAGAAAAGGAAAAGCTACAAGAAGGTCTGGATTCCCTAAAACGATGGACTGATACATGGTTACTGTGATTTCACCCAAATAAATGCAGCGTTATGAAGGTACAGGGGGGAACAAAGAAAGAGGAAAACACATATGAGTATTGTCTACAAAATCAGGATGGTGACCCTGAAAATGTGGCACAAGCAAAAGATATAGGCGTCACAGTCGGCAATAACTTGCCATTTAAGCAACACATACAGTCACAGGTAAATAAGGCAAACTCAATAATGGGACTGATAAGGAAATCATTCAGCTTCCTAAATGAAGGCATGTTCAGCAGCCTTTACAAAGTGCTGGTTAGACGGCTCATGGAATATGCCGTATGTGTTTGGGGGGCCACACACCAAAAAGGACATAGCGATGATGGAAAATGTACAGAGAAGAGCAACAAAACTGATTCACACACTGAGAGATCTAGAGTACCCTGATAGATTAAGAAAGCTAGGACTTCCATCACTCAAATATGGACGACTAAGAGGAGACATGATAGAGGTATTAAAAATACTGAATGAAACATAAGATTCAAAAGTTACCAAAAATATGCTGGAAATATCTAAATGCGAGAAAACAATAGAACACACCCTATGCCTAGAGAAAAATGGGTGTCGGTTGGATTGACAGAAATACTCATTCACAAATAGAGTAGTCTGGAACAGCCTGCCGAAAACTCTAGTAAATACTACATCAGTGCTTACGTTCGAGATAAGGCTGGATAAATCTTGGAAATTTGACTTTATCGAGGACTATAAAATGCCTGGAAGTCACGTGCGAGAGTGTTATGTTTCATCAACAACTGAACAGGCGGACATGGAGGCTGAATAAGCCTTAGTCCACAGTCCTCTCCTATGGATTCCTATTAAATGACATCAAGATCTAGAAAACATGGCAATTAAAAAATATATATATATCCACAAAGACACAGGACATCGCGCTGCAAAGATTCATTCACTGTATGTGCTACACCAATCTGGAACAGCCTCCCTAACTATGTTATTTTAGCCAAAACCCTAAATACATTAAAAGACAGGCTAAATAATTATTGGGAAAACGAAGATATTTTGTATAATAAGTATCAAGCAAAAATCTTGGTGCAAATAACACTAGACAGCTCACGAGTCCTGATTGATCATTACCAGGGCAACCTGGGTGTGGCTAATGTAAAGTCAGGATTTCCGAAACTGAATTGAACTGAACTATAATCGGAAGTCAAAAACCAAATACTGTAAATTAAGATCTGGAGTCCGGTGAAGAGGATATCTGGAGGAGCCTGAACTGGAAATCAACAATAAATATAGCAATAAATATAAAAATATATGTTAGATCCATCCTGGAATATGGTAATGGTACCTTGACACCTTACGCAGTAAGGATTGTGCTATACTAGAGGCTGTACAGAGTAGATCCACGAGAATGGTACCTGCACTAAAAGACAATACCTATTTACACAGAATTCAACTTTTAAATCTCCCATCTGTATATTACCACGGTTCGTGAGGGTATATGATAGAAACTTACAATCATCTTCACTATTCTTACAATATCCAATGTCAATATCTCGAATTAGATCGAAATTCCAATACACGGGGTCACAATCTAAAGCTGACAAAGAAACAATTAAATAAATCAATAAGGCAGCACCTTTTCTCAAATCGTATTACTAACAGTTGGAATAACTTATCAGAATTTGTAGATGCGCCTAGTCTAAATTGTTTTAAAAACAGACCAGACAAATTCTAGAGTAATTTCTGGAATATTCAAGTACATATATATACATAAAAATATTCTTCTGTAAACAGTGCCTACTTACAAACCTGAATACGTCCTAATTGGGATCTACCTACAGTTCAGTTGATACCAGGGATTTAAAAGCCAAGTATCAATTTAAAACAAGGCAATATCCAGGGCAGCAGCATAGCACCAACAAACTTTAAGGTAGCAAACCAGGCAGTTCTCCAAGGAATACAGGACAGCGATCTTGGCGCATGCGTTGAAACAATGGACTGCTCAGGACATACAGTAGCAGATGATACAGCCTTATTAATAACAGTAAATTGGAACTCGGAATATGCAGTAACTAAAATTGCAGAGAACGGGTTCAATTAGGACCGAGTTAAGATCAACGGAAATAAGTCAGCAGCATCAATGTATGACAACTTCAAAAGTGGGCTCTGCCAAGACATTATATTGAAAATAAACTTACAGCCTGTCAGGATGGCAGATAAGGATGTACACCTCTGTATCACCCATGGTCCTGCCTCAAATATAAACAACAACATGGTAGCGGATCTGGTCAAGTCTGCAACTGCAGGCCTCTACCAACTTATGGGCATTGGTTGCCATGGAAGGAATTGGCTTAACCCAGCCACTATTCAATCTCTGTGGAAGACCTACATTAACGCAAGACTGTTGTATGGATCGGAGATCTCTAAACTGGATAACAAGAACATCTACAAGTTAGAGTTATTTCAAAGGAGGCAGATGCTGCGTTTCCAAAATTTTGCAGATTCGACAGCTAGTATAGCAGTGCTAGGTCTTATCGGTGTGTTCCCAGTTCAGGCAGAAATAGATAAAAGGGTTCTGGCTCTACTCCAAAAAGATCAAGAAAGTATAGAGTATCAAGTGACCTTCCATCAGCATGACATCCAATCTGCAAAGTCAGCCCGCTATTTTGTGTACATAAACAAAATCTTAGACAAATACAGCCTACCAATAGCATAAGAACTGCTTAATATTCTACCAAAAAGATAAGCGCGGAAAAGAAAAGTGGGACAGGCAGTTCAAGCACAATGGAGAGAGAAGCAACAGAAAGGGGGTGAGAGAGCATCAATTTAGCACCCTTTGGTGTATATGTCCCCACATACGTTAAATAATGAACATGTCAGATATGTGTGGACCAGTTCACTAGATTCAGTCAGGGAAACAGGGAAGGCTAGGGCGAAGGTAAATGCGATGTGCAGAGTTTTACCTCTCCAAACTCACGAGGCAAGATTTGGCAGATCATCACCAGTGTGCAGACTGTGCAATGTAGAGGCTGAGAACAGAGAGCACTTTCTGTTAAAGTGCTAAAGACTGAATGATGTTCACACTCCTCATATGGCTAGACTAGAAGAGCTACTAAGAGAATATGAGGCCGGTTACCTGCTGGAAGATAGAGACAGCGTGGTGCAAATACTGCTTGACATAGCTCATGAAAAGGCACACACCCCCGCCCCCCCCCCCCCCCCTATGTGTACATGAAGAACCAGTATGGGGTATGGTTGAGAAGATTGGCTGTTAGTTCTTAAGGAGATAAGTAAGCAGAAGGTGGATGACTTGACAGGAAATAAAATCCAGCAGCGAAATAAACTAATGAAATCTAAAGATAGCATAGGAATCGCCTACAAACAACGGATAAGCGGATTCAGCAACAAGTAATGATTTATCACGATATCAACTTACCTTGCCTGACAAGGATGCTTCCATCAAGGAAGGAAATTCCACTCAAAGAAGATAACTTTTTCATTCAAATTCTCTCTCCAGTGATGAGCTTTTCCCTTCCCTCCCCATCCCACCCTCCATACCATATCAATAGTAAACCATTTAAACCAACATAAAACACCACAATTATGTATTAGTATATGTACATGTATATGCACGCATGAGTGTGTATACATGTATGCATTTGAACTGGTGTGCATGTATGCATTTGCATATGTTGGTATAGATGTGTGTGCGTACGTGCATGCGTGCGTGCGTGCATGTGTGCGTGCATCCATATTTAAGTATAAAGCACCCAAATAACAACATTATTTATGGTACAAAATGTATATTTGTTAATTGTCGTGTCTCTTATGTATATATGTATGTGTATATATGTGTATGCATATGTCTGTATGTATATATGTGTATGCATGCAAAAACATAAGCACCATGTTATATGCTTTGAACTACATGTCATAGCATCAGCGTCATAGTAGCTCTCATTTCCTATGTCGTGTACACTGTCTCATATTGTTTGCTAGGCTGTGACTTTGATGGACTGCCCATTTTCAATTTATATATATATATATATATATATATATATATATATATATATATATATATATATATATATATATATATATATATATATATATATATATATATATAATATTTTATGAAATAAACAACTTTGAAATTTGATGTTCATTTCAATATAATCATGCTTTCTTCGTCAGTGAACCATTGAGACGCACATGCATGGAATTCCAATCCAAAGAGCCCACTTCGATCCTGCATTCAGACATGTGATTAAGGTGTAAAAACCTGCACCATTCCATACGTCATTCACATGACACGTTCTTTGGAGGGGATGTAAAGCCGTCGGCCCCGTCTCATGTGGTGTGTGTGCCATAGGGGACATAAAAGAACTCATACTGCGTGTCAGGCCCTGTATCGAGCTCAGTTGTGAATATGCTCTGATAATGTAAATAGATGTCAGTCCTGCCATCAGTGTTTCGGTCATGACACCATAACTGATGCTTGCAGTAGTAGAAGTACATACCGGTGACGACACCATAGCTGCCGCATGCAGCAGTAGAAGTACAGGTGGTGTGGCATAGACAGATTGGACGTAACTGAGGGAATAGCTGGCAGCCTGTTCAAATCACTCCAACATTGGAGGTTCACCTGAAGGGTCTCTCTGAGAGTCGGTAAATACAATAAGAAAGAAAGAAAGAAAGACAATGTCTATCCCTCTGCCTCTTTTAAATTCATTACTGTTTTGATACCATACACGCAGAGCAAGCTTGAAGACAGGTTGTTTAGACTATCCAGCAGAAGAGATCTATGTAACTATTCACAGTTTCGCACATCTGGGCATCTTCAGATCGACCGACATTAAAGTTGGGGCAAACTTACTACATGCTAAAGAGGATTGCCCATAGCAACGCATCATTCACATTTTCCATGACGCTCTAACAATAAAATCATATATCTGAGAGTCTGTAATAAACCCGCCAGGTATTAGAAAACGTCACTTCATGAGTGAATTTTGCAAGATAGTAAAGAAAATGTAATTAACATTTTACTGCTCATTTAAATTATCCCCTCCAAGAATGGCGTTGCTCCCAGTGTATTATGGGAAATTTGATTGTGATGACGTAATCGCGATTCTATGAATAATGTGAACGCTCTAGCCCACTAAGCTGTGCAGGTCCATCTGTAATCTGTGATCTGTAATCGGAATGCCAGCCTCGATGGGCTCACCCCTGGCATGAGCAGGGTAACGAAGAGTTGCAACTTGAGTTGCACAATAGTTTATTATTGAAGTTTTTATTAATTTAACTAATGTTCGGAACACACGAAGAAGCAATGGATGTTGCCGAGCACATGCTTACAAGCTGGATTGAATCCGTCGCGACACTGACGCTCCTGGGAGAGTATCCAGGTTATATTAATTTCCCAGGAACCGTAGCTCAGACAAGCAATTCGATCGTGTTGAGAAGTGTGTGCATACTGTACATAGTTCGTGTGTGATAGCTTGACAAAAGTCAGTGCGGAAAAAGGTGTATGTGCACAATGTACAAATTCACGGAGATTTAGTTATATACAATGGCTTTCCAGGTCAGTTCCCTTCAAATGAAGGGCATAGCAGAGAGCGTGTGTGATTCTGGATACTTTTTGATAGTTCTCTGCAGACAGGTTGATATCGGAGCAGGTGAAAAGTTTGGAGTGGTCCAAGATTAGTTGAGCTACGTTTTCTGGGTCAGCAATCAGCCTATAATATGCTACTGGGTCGATCTCCTGGAGTACAACAGAGCGGATATCTTCTAGATACGGTTTTCTGGATTCCATCAGCATTGGACAAGTTACGAGGAAGTGAGTTCTGTCTTCTTTTGTTAGCTGACAAAGCTGGCATGTGTCAGGTGCAGCTAACTGATTAAAGCGACTACGATTAGCCTGTAGAATGTATGTATCAACCAGGAGTTTCGCTTTAATCGTAGCACGTCTTACATCTCTTGTTGTATTATCAGTAGATATCACTTTTATGCTCTAAGCGACAATTCATAGTCACGAAAATATAGGAAAATGAGTGGTTTTGAATGGCCTTGGCAATACAATTTTCCGCCGTTTTTTACGTATGTCTGCACCGTAGCTAGTCTCTGTGATGTATTTACGACTTTGCTGACACCAAATAACCTCTGCTTAAAAGCATTCCATATACTTTTAAGCAAGTGTATTGTATTTCCGGGATACATTTGTGTGGGCTTTTTTCTTATTTTATCCTGGATACACAGTCCAGTGATTATTCCCACCTCCAAACTGATGACTCACACCGGTGTTGCACCAACTGCAACAAATCACTATTTCCCTACAATCACTATGACTACAATAATATGAAAATAGGTGTTGCCTATAAGTGCATCATTTGCAGCTTGCTGTTTTAAAAATTGGGATAAATTTGTATATGGTCGAAATATCCTATGTACGTATGTTACATTTGAAGCTAATGTTTCATCGCTCTTGGAGGGCATTCTGGAAAATCCAGTCCACTATATTTGCAACAATACTTAAGCGTATTGTCAGTGATACCAAGAGCATCTTTTGGTATGATATCATTTTCAACTGAAATATATTAGGCAATGTCGCAATAGGCATGTTGAAGCCGTCAGCTGGTCCTAACATTCATAGCTTAAAACTAATCTCCACTAACGTATAGTATTTACAATAGTATATGTTTGGGTCATAACTCATTCCGGAATTTAGAGATAACCCAGAGAAGTATTTACAGAAGTTGCTTATTGATGGGCCGATGTGCTAATATGAAAATAGGCGTTGTCTATAAGCGAACGCAGACACCATTTATTGCTTAAATAAATAAATAGGGCGAATTTGTATATGGTCGAAATGTCCTAAATTCGTATGGCCATGTATAGTACATTCGAAGCTAATTTTTAATCATGCATGGAGGGCATTCTGGTAAATCCAGTCCACAATATTCACAACAATGCATTTGCCCATTGTCAGTGATATCCGCCAGCATTATTGCATCTTTTACCGGGGCCTGCACCATTAAATAGTTGCGCCAGTCCAATAACGTTATAAAATTTGTACCGACGTATCGCGGTGCTCCTCGCTATTTGGGGAAAGACAAACAAGTCCATAGTAACTATGACATCATAATGAAATGTCGTCCACTAGAATTTTTAGATCGCGTTTATCCAGACATACTCTACAAAAAACTGGCAATTAATGCATGTCTGCGAGTAAATGCATGAATGTACATTCCATCCGGGTGCGAATCGCGTGGTACCCGGCCTTAAATTTTCTGCTATCGGCGCTAAATACATACGACATTGACAACGACGACTTTCCACAGCCATGAGCATTAAAAATAATACGAGACAGTCAACCAAACATATTGCATTTACAGACGCATAAATAGGAATAAATAAAGCTTGTTTGTATCTGGTCTGCATCAGACGATTTAACCGTTTTACATTCTGAAGTAAATGTACGCTATTTCGTGATAACAATATCACGCAAATTTTGGACATTGAAAATGCGCAGTAGGTTGCCCTAAAATAACTAGGGGAACATACGCATAATGAAAAACCATATCCCATAATGCAATGGGGGCCCATGAAGAACCCACAAAAGCTATATCATAAGCCGAAACCGGAAGCAAAAAAAGCTTGTGACCGGAAACGAAGCTTTCTCAGTCGCATGGTATATATGTATTTTAGCCTGGTTCCCTGTCTCATTTTCCGTCGATTTTTCCTCAGTACACGTACGTACATGTTATCTATATACGCTCACTTCGTTCGCGATGGCTTCGCGCAGCGCGAAGCCATCGCTCACTGCGTTCGTTATTAACATACAATAAATGAGAATACAAGTGTAATTTTAACATGTACTGATGCGGTTCCACACCCGGTCCATGTTCCGTCAAGTTTATGAACTGGCCTGGATTACCATACCCAGTTCCTATCCCTATAATTTACTAGACATTGATACATTTACAAATGGACTTATTATATGGACTGGTGTGGTTCTACACCCGGTCCACGCTCGCTTATGTACGTGAACTGGCCTGGATTACCATACCCAGTTCCTAACTTATAGGTTGATATATACAATGATTTACAATGTAACTGTGGTATAGACATGTAGATACTACACAATGATAAATAAACAAATGAATTAACAATATGGACTGTTGTGATTTCACACCCGGTTCTCACACCCTCTTGTTTATGAATGGCCTGGATTTCCATACCCAGATCTTGTACAGTACACATAGCACATTATATAAAGTGATAAGCTAATGTAATTGTACTATGGACTGATGTGATTTTAAACCCTGTCCATGGTCCCTCAAATTTATGAACTGGCCTGGATTACCATACCCAGTTCTTGTCCACATGGTTAAAATACAGTACAGTACAATACAGTAATATACAAATGTAGTGTTATATCTGTTGATTATGTCCAACTATAACTATAATTTCATATGGCAAACATGTATGGTACCCACTCCTTGTCAAGTCTTGATTTGAAGCTATTTGGTGTTGGAGCTGTTACGACGTGATCAGGTAGAGCATTCCATAATTCTACTACCCTTGAGGAGAAAAACTGATGACGAAGTGCTCTCCTACAGTAGTGTTTCTTAAGTTTATAAAGAAGACCTCGCATTACTGTGTTTGAGTCAATCTCTACGAGTTTACTATCAACTGTGTAAATACCATGCGTGTACTTGTACCCTTCAATTATGTCGCCACATGCTCTTCTATACATCAGGCTCGGCATTCTCAGGGTTCTTAGTCTGTCCTCGTACGGAAGTCTTTGCCATGACTATGTTAGAATACTCGAGGTGGGGGCCGTACTAGAGCAATAAATAGACTTCAGTGACCGTGCATCCAAATATTCGTAGGACCTTTTTATTAGCCCCAGTGTCTTATTTGTTTTACTCACCTGTCCCTCTGTATATATATAGAAAACTTTAACTCGTTATCGACATTAACACCCCAAGTCCTTTTCAACTGAAGGTGTCTCCAGCGCTTTCATGCCTTCTTTACTGGGCATTTCATAACTGTAGCCAGGGTTGTTGCCACCAAAATGTACGACATTGCATTTTCAGGCATTGAATCCAAGCTGCCATGTATGTGACCAGTCAGTTAGATTGTACAGATCATCTTGAAGTTCTTGGTGGTCACTCTCTGAACGAATCTTAGTGTCATTCGCGAACATCTGAGCAGCACACTTTATGTTATCTGGCAAGTCATTGATGAAGACAACAAACAAGACAGGTCCGAGGACGCTACCTTGTAGTATCCCACTAGTTACAGGTGCCCAGTTTGATGGTGATCCATTTACCCACACTCACTGCTGTCTATTTCCGAGAAGGCTCCTGATCCACTCTGCACACTTGCCTACAATGCCATAGCCATTTAGTTTGACTAACAATCGCTGATGTGGTACCGAATCAAGGTATATAGTATCAATTGGTATGCCTTCATCAAGCGAGCTTGTCCAATCTTCAAGTACAGCAAGTAAATTTGTTGTAGTCGATCTGCCACTAAGAAAGCCATGTTGACACTCAGTTAACAAGTTATTTTCACGCATATATAACATCAACTTATCCCTCATTATTGATTCAAGTATTTTCACATCAAGAGTATACTTACCTCCCTAATACTTTTGATATTGCTAAATATTGGCTTTCACTCAATAAACACTCAGATTAAAACAGTTAGGTGCCCCTACTGGGCAGGGAGTCAGAGCATAGTCTGGCGGATGCCAGCCCCACCACCGCGCATGCGCAGACTAGCACTTCCTCTTTGCTAATTTATTGGCTGAGAGTGTACACATGCTTTTGTGTTAAGAACTTTCTATACTCTTTTCGAAGTTTTTTGAGACTGTTTGTTAGAAGTTTATACCTGAGAAAGATGGCAGAGAGAGTAACTTCGCCACAGGAGGGCCTTGGACCTTTAAATCAGGTGACTTCTAGTAAAATTAGCGAGTTTTGTCCCGTTGTAATGTGTTTCCGGGACTCGCGCTAAACGTGATAAGCGCCTTGATTAGTTGGTTTATTTCAACTAGGTGCTATATAAGACTAATCTCTCTTTGTGTTTATGTCCACAGGTCTGTGTGAAGAAATATAATGGACATCACATCTGCAGAGGGTTTGTGTCTCTCCACCATGGTTCCATTTCCTACTAATACTGTTAGGTTATCTAACCAAAAATTCTATGTCCAGTGAGTTGGAGGCCTATTATAAAGGTCTTCTCACTTTGCCCTCTTGATCCAATTCCTTCCCCTAGAGGTGGAGAGAGTTAAGAGGCGTTCAGTGGTGGAGTGCTCCAGTTCATCAGGTTGGATGGTTTGTCTAGACAAGGTGTCAGGTATCTAATTATTGATATGAGGTGATGTTAATTATTTAGAGGAAAGGGAGATAATTAACTCTATTTGCCATTGTTATCAGTATATATCTGATGCTTGTGTAGTCGAAATGTCCATTCTGCACATGTTCTGGTTAGAGATACAATTCGTCCTTGCACTGGGATGTTTGTTGGGGATCGATTTTTTCCTGTCATAGGATTAATGACGTCATAATCAGCCTTGCTCTTTATTAACAATTAAAGTTGTCCGAAGCTGGTTTTCTGATAAATTATGATCTTTATGATCATTTTCCTTCTCTTGAGTTGGTGAGTTTTCTAAGCTTAACTAGTTTGCTCATACTCCTCGTCCTTTGGCCTTTTTCAGAGACCTGGTTGTGCGTCCTGTGGACGATTTTTGAGGGACAAGTTTGGCCCTCATCTCTGTTTTCAGTGTAGCCCCTGTGGTCCCTTGCTTAATTGCGAGATATGTAAGCACTGGGGGGGGCGAGCTAATGTCCGAATTCTTGTGCTTGCAGGCGAAGGACAAGGTGGAGGAGGAGAAGAAGAAGCTGAAAAAAGAGGGTGTAAGTAAGAAGGGTAAGAGGAAGGCCTCGTCCGCGGTGGACATGGAGGCCTTCCGGACCGAGATGTTGGGAGAGATGAGGAGGACAATCAAGGATTTGGTTCCAGAGTTGCTTCGTGGCATGCTTCCTGGACCAAATCCTTTATTGACCTCATCATCTGCTTCGGAGCAGGTAATCCCCACCTCTGAATCAACGTTCCTTAGTACGCTTCCGTTGTTTGAAGATTCAGAGGTGGCCCCATTAGAGGGGGCGTTCCACGGCCCTGGCAGCAGGCTTATTGCCGCGCCCAATAGGGACCGTGGACGGTCGTCGCTGGAACCCGCGGGCTGCTTATCAGTCCAGGGGTATCCGCACACCGCGGGTGCCAGTACCTCGTATGGCACCTTCCCTGGCCAGTCCGGGTTAGCTCTCTTTGCTGACCCGGAGTCTAATCTGTCTGGCCAGGAGGATGAGGATTACCTGTTGGGGTCGCCGTCTGAAGACGTGGCCATGGATTATGACGTCTGTCCACCCCTCGCGGGGAATACAGGCGCCTTTTTCCACGGTTCTACTCTCCCAGGGGTAGAATCCACGGTTCAGACTGTGGCCCTGGGCGCTGAAGGCCAGCGGTACCGCATACCTCGGCTTGCCGAGAGTGTCGCTGGTGCTGGCCGGGGCCGTGGTGGGGCGGTATATGCCCCGCGCTCTACCACGGCGCCTGCTCCTGGTCAAACCAGTGATATTAGCATGCCGGTATTGTCAGGCCCGCATGTTCTCCCTGGCTTGCCAGGGATATCAGCGTACCCGCCGTCAAGCTCTGTTGCTTGCGCTCAGGAGGAAGACGAAGGCCCCCGTCTTGTAGAGCGCTCGCAGCTAGCCACGGAGGAGGATTGGTCTGACGCTTGCCAGTGGTTGGTGAGTGTTAGACCAGATCTGCCCGTGGAGCAGTCGGCTAGCCAGCGTGAGCACAGGCCGTGGTTAGCTGGTAAGCCTACTGCTAACGCTATGCCTTCTCTGCCGCTGGCAGAGCATGTCGTTGACATGTTCGAGGCGGCGGAGACGTCCATTAAGTCGAGTGGACGTCTCGCTAAGGCCCCGCGCGAGGTGGCCAGGCGTTGCCGCATCGTGCCCCTGGACTACCAGCGGTACGGTGTGGTACCGAAGCCGAGCGTGGATGACCGCGCGGCTTTGGGTGAGGATGCGCGGCCAGGCTCCCGTTCTGACACGGGAGTCTTGTGTTCGAACGCGTTGCGTTCAGCAAATGCCGCGTTGCGTGATGCGGAGGAGAGTGGGAGGGCTTCGATTGCCGCTCTGTCCCACGTCTCCCAGCTGTTACAAGGGGTAGTAACGGCATCCGCATCGCGCCAGCCAAGTCCGGTCACAGTCCAGCGAGCCATCCAGGATGGCATCAACCTGGCTCTGGACTGTATGACGCGGGCGGTGACCAGGAGTGTCCGGGCAAGGCGCACTTTTGCATTGGATAATCTGTGCCCGTCCCAGGACCTCTACAATAGGCTACTACGTACGCCTATGACAGGTCCTGGTCTCTTTGGAGGTGAGGGGTGTAGGCACCTCCAGGAGACGGTTACGCTGGTCAATAACCAGAGGGCGCTGCGCGAGCAGTTTGAGGTGCTTCGTCGTGCCAACGTTCGCGCCGCACCCCCTGCGTATCGTCCCCTGCAGGCTCGAGGTGGTAGTGGCCAGGTCAGAGGCCAACCACCATCGCAGCGCCGGCCTCGGCCGCGTGCGATTCGGCCAGCAGCGAGGGGGGCGCAGGCTCCTCAGGCGCAGTCAGCCAGGCAGCCGCCCGCGCACCGAGGTGCGCGCGGTGCTGGTCGTGGCGCGCGAGGATCTGGGCGGGGTAATCGTTCCTGATGGGACGGTTACCGCGGTGAGAACCGCGCCGGTGTTTCTGGCAAAGGAGACAGTGCCGCTCTTGCACTCCTTATGTCCACCTCTATCCCTAGGTGGACCGGTGGGAGGCCGGTTAGCCGACCACATGCAAGAGTGGGAACGGTTAACTCAGGACCGTTTAGTCTTGCGATGGCTTTCAGTCGGGTATCATCCCGATTGGATGACAGGCCCGCCATCGCGACTGTCTCTAGTGCCGATCTGGACTCCAAATCCGAGAGATCCAGATCAAAGGTTGTGTATCGAGGAAGAAATAAATTCCCTCATACAAAAAGGAGCTATTCAGCCGGCACAGAGGTGTCCGGGCTTCTATTCAACCCTGTTCTTAGTAACAAAGAACACCGGAGGGTGGAGACCAATTCTCAACCTCAAGCCATTGAACAAGTTCATAGAGACGCCCAGTTTCAAGATGGAGACTGTGCGCTCGGTGTTGGCGGGGTTAGAGAGGGGAATGTGGACAGCGTCGATAGATTTGAAGGACGCTTATTTCCACATCCCCATACACAGGAGTTTCCGTCGCTTCCTGAGATTTGCATTCCAGGGCAGACAGTGGGAATTCAGGGTGCTACCCTTCGGAATTTCCACGGCTCCTCGGGTTTTCACCCGTGTGGTTCTTGCGATCACCGCATACCTCCGCAGGAGAAGCATAGCAGTCCACACGTACATAGACGACTGGCTGTTGAAAGCGCACACCCGGGAAAGTTTATCGGCCAGTCTGGAGATTGTTTTGAAAACTCTCACAGACTTAGGCTGGATGATCAATTTCCCAAAATCAGAGCTGATTCCATCCCAGAAGTTTGTTTACCTGGGGATGTTCTTCGATCTAGAGACAGGATATGTTTATCCTACTCAGGAGAGAGTTCAGAAACTCATCTCATTAATTCAGTCAGTGTGCGACAGTCGTCATGTCCTGGCACGGGTTTACTTGAGAATGCTGGGGTTGATGGTTTCATTGGAACCAGTCATTCCTCAGGCCGCCTTACGCAGGCGGCCGATCCAGTTATTTCTCATGACACAATGGACCCAGAGTACAGGTTCGCTGGACTCGAATGTGTCAGTGTTGGCGCCTCTGATTCATCACCTGCAATGGTGGTTGGACACAGAGAATCTCTTGGTGGGGGTTATGCTAACCCCTCCCCACCCTCAGGTGACTGTGTATACAGATGCATCGATGGAGGGCTGGGGAGCTTGCCTGGAAGAGTCTACGATATCAGGGCTTTGGAATCTGGAACAGTCAAAGGAACATATAAATCTACTGGAGCTAAGAGCAGTAGTCCTGGGCCTGGAACATTTCTTACAGAAAGTTCAGGGCAAGATTGTTCTTATTCGTTCAGACAACTCAACAGTTGTGACTTACATAAACCGCCAGGGCGGAACGAAGTCGCCCAGTCTCTGTATGATGACATGGAGACTGCTTTGTTGGTGTCTGGGTCACCAGATTACCTTGAAAGCAGTTCATATTCCGGGAAGGTTAAATCTGCTAGCAGACTCATTGAGCCGAAGGATGAGTGTTTTACCCACGGAATGGCAACTAAATCAATGTGTGGCGGATCGTCTGTTCGACCATTGGGGGAAACCCAACATCGATTTGTTCGCAACGAAGAAGAATGCGAAGATGACGACGTACGTCTCTCCGATTCCGGATCCAAGCGCTTTCGCAACAGATGCGTTAGCTATCAGCTGGGGGAGAATGTATGCATACGCATTCCCTCCAGCAATCCTGATTCCAAAAATTCTTCAGAAAATCAGACAAGAGGAATGCCAAGTGCTTCTGATCGCCCCGGATTGGCCAAGCCGATCATGGTATACGGATCTGCTGGACCTTCTGGTCTGCAATCCGGTTCCTCTGCCTCTGATGGACGATATTATCTTCCAGGGCAAGGCCCTTCACAACAATCCGTCAATGTTCAGATTGACTGCGTGGATGTTGTCAAGGAATCTAGAATTAAGGAGGGCTTTTCTGAGCAAGCAGCCATGTTTATGGCCAAAGCCAGGAGGGGGTCAACCTCCAGAGCATATAATTATAAAATCAACAGATTTGCAGAATGGTGCTCAAAAAGATGTATTGATCCAATGGATTCATCTATTCAGGTAGTAGCTGATTTCCTCTGTCACCTCTATGATGCCTATAGCCTCAAGCCTAACTCTATTGCTGGTTATAAGTCAGCATTAATGTCTGTTATTCCTTGCTTGGCTAAGAGGGGAAGTGATGAAGTAAATACATTAAATGTATTAATTAAAGGCATGGGCAATCTAAGACCAAGGAATCCACCTGTGATTCCGTCTTGGAGTTTATCGCTAGTGCTTCAAGTACTAGGTGATAAGCCGTTTGAACCACTTAGTTCCATTTCTATGAAACTATTAACACTGAAGACTGTGTTTTTAATTGCTGCGGCCTCGGCTAGGCGTAGGAGTGAAATTCATGCCTTATCAGCCGAGGATGACCGTTTTGTGGTTTCAGGGGAAGGCCTTAAGCTGCTACCTAGGATTAATTTCTTGGCTAAAAATCAGTCGTTGAAATATCCAGGTCAACCTATTGTTTTGCCTGCTTTAACTAGATATGATCCTAATTCTAAAGCATGGTGTCCCGTCCGGGCGCTTTGCCGGTACAAGCAACGTACGGCGGAGTGGCGCACCGACCAGTCGGCGTTATGGTTGTCTTATATTGAACCCCATGGCAGGGCTTCTAAGGACACCATTTCCAGGTGGATTGTAGAATGCATTCAGTTTTGCCATAAATCCGCCACCGGGAAGCAGGTTGACGTGGCCAAGGCTCACAGTGTCCGCGGCGTAGTGACATCCACTGCCCTATTTAATGGGGTCCCGGTGGATGATATTATGTCGGTGGCTCAGTGGCACTGTGAGTCAAGTTTTACAGACCATTATCTCCGTGACACCTCTAATCCTCTCGCCTTGTCGATTTTGAAAAAATAACTTGGCATATATTTTTGATGGGGTTTCCTCATTGCTTATATATTTCACAATTAATTTATGGAAACAACCACTAATTTGGGACTGCATCGTGCTTCACCAATGGGAAGAGGATGTCAGCAGCCATTTCAACAAGGTCAGTCTTGTGTATGTGTTGTCCATTGTTGATTGTCTTGTCACGTTACCCGTTATTAATATGATGATGGTTTTGTGTATTTATGTGGTTCATTGTTGAGAGTATACGAAAATGGAGTTTTTTCGTCTCTGTCCTGTAGTACATGGCACTTGTACGTAGAGAGCGTATAGGACATTGAGGTCATTCGACTCTTCCTCTCAGGAAGGAGGGGGGGGGAGCGCATATGACATTCGGTCATCTCTCATACATCGGGGGTGTTATCCGATGGTTAGTCAAATCCTGACTGTTTTTTCATACAGTTTCAGAAGTTTAAGTGCCTTAAACGCAGAAAAGCGTATAGGGATGAGCTGGTCTTTTGACCTCGCCTCCCTCCCGCCGAATTCACTGTCGAATTCTGGCAATATCAAAAGTATTAGGGAGGTAAGTATACTCTTGATGTGAAATAAACGAAATCAAGGATTTCTTTTTTCACGAGAGAGTTGATACTTACCTCCCTAGATACGGACCCGGCCTCTCCACCCCACAGAGGCTCGGTCTTCAGGCTCTTTATAGTTGCATGTGTATCAGCCAATAAATTAGTCAGAGGAAGTGCTAGTCTGCGCATGCGCGGTGGTGGGGCTGGCATCCGCCAGACTATGCTCTGACTCCCTGCCCAGTAGGGGCACCTAACTGTTTTAATCTGAGTGTTTATTGAGTGAAAGCCAATATTTAGCAATATCAAAAGTATTAGGGAGGTAAGTATCAACTCTCTCGTGAAAAAAGAAATCCTTGATTTCGTTTATTTACAGACAATGCTTGTTAAGCTAACCAGTCTATAATTTCCCGGACTACTCTTCCTTTTTTGAAGATGGGTGTGACATTGGCTTCTTTCCAGGCTTGGGGTACAGCACTGTCATCGACTGACTTGCTAAAGACAATCCATGATGGTTTGCTTAGCTCTTGTGCCAGTTCCACCAAGATCCTAGGGTGCATTCCATATGGTCCGAGTGATTTTGAGATATTTAGCGCCTTCAATTTCTTGGTCACGTCTTCCTCACTGAACTCAATTTTCTAGTGGTTGCACGTTACAGCTTTCGAAGTTAGGCATGTTAAGAATATCTTCAGTGGTAAAGATGCTGCTGAAGAATTTATTCAAGACCTCAGCTTTATCTTTAATCGATGATACCATAGTTCCATTTTCATCTTCAAGGTCGGCTACACTGTCTTTCGTTTTCAGCTTACTTCTGGCATAAGCATAAAAAGCCTTTGGATTTTGTTTCGCTTCGTCGGCAATTTTCTTCTCAAATTCTTTCATAGCTTTACGACATGCCCACTTTGCCTGGTTTCTTGCTTTTGCATATTCTGTGTAATCCTTGCCTGCCCTTGTTCTCATGTACTTTTGGAGCGCCATTCTTTTTTTTTCTCGTCTTGTCTAGAGATTGTTCATTTGTCCACAAGTGTTTTCGATTCTTTGACTGTTTAGCACATATTTTTGGAATAGTTTTATTTGCAGCATCTATCACCCAGTTTGAGAAAATGCCCCAGCTGTCTTCAATATTTAAGGCTGCTAGGTCCTCTGTCCAGCTGTAGCGTGATACTATCTCCCTCATTTTGACGTAATCTCCTTTCGCGTAGTTAAATCTTGACACTTGGTCTCCTTCCATATCTGAATAACAGATAAGTTTAAAATTAAGTATATCGTGATGGCCTTTGCCAAGGCGGGGATTCGTGAACTAAGTCTTTGTTTGACAGGATTAAGTCCAGAACATTTGATCTCTGCTCTCCTCTAAAATGCGTAGGCATGGTAACGTATTGATACAGAAATGCATTCCGTGTTGCATCCATGAATGCAGAGGCTTTTGCTCATTGTCAGGGATGGCTGTCCGTCCCATTGATTAATGGTACTCTTCCTGTTTGTCAATCATGCCAATATTCTTGCATTTCCCCATCCAAATTTGTTGCTGTGACCTCACCATTGCCCCTTTGGTAAATGTCAGTGTTGTAACAATTGAACTATTGAATAATGTCTGATGGCTGCCCCATTGATCAATTCAATGGTACCTTTCTCCGTCGGTAATTAATATCAATGACACCAATATTTCTGCATTTTTTCATCCACATTTTTTACTATGACCATTGACCTGTTGGTAAATGTCATCTGCTGGGTCAATAATGTCAGGGATGACTGGCCCATTGATCAATCATACCTTTCCCATTGGTCTATAATATCAATCAGACACCAATATTCTTGCATTTCCTCATCCAGTTTGTTTAGTGTAATCATTGTCCCGTTGGTAAATGCCAGGTGAATAATGTCAGGGTTGGCTAGCCCATTTATCAATGGCACCTTTCCTATTTGTCAATAATGTCAATGACACCAATATTCTTGCATTTCCTCATCCAGTCGTTTTTACTGTGACCATAGTCCAGTTGGTAAATGTCATCTGCTGGGTCAATAAAGACAATAATGTCAGGGATGGCTGGCCCATTTAATAATGGTACCTTTCCTATTTGTCAATAATGTCAATGATACCAATATTCTTGCATTTCCTCATCTAATTTTTTTACTGTGACCATCGTCAGGCCTGGGGTCAAATACGTATTTTTTTTTAAATATGGTAATTTTGTGTATTTGTATTTGCCATTTTACTAAACACTGTATTTGCGCACTGTATTTGGGATATTTGGTCAATTACAGTCAAATACGATCAAATATCTGCATAATACATATCATCAGGATATACAGACTGAAAAGGGTTAAGCATACTAGCTTCATATATCTCATATGTGATTGTAAACAATGAACAGAGTGATTTCAGGAGAATTGAAGCATGTTGAATATTTGTCACAAATATGACAGCAGGTTATTGCTACTGTGGCAAACATTCACTTTCTCTCAAATTAGCTGGAACAAAATAATCAGTGCAGGATTTAACCCTTTCACCAAGGAATTCCCCATATCTCATTTTCAAAGCTATTTTCAAAGCTATGATACAGGAAAACTGTTGAATATTTTAAAATTAATTTGACTGGAAGCCATTGCTGCCATTGAAGCAACATATTCCAGTCAAATTAATTTCAAAATATTCAACATATGGGGTTTTTTGAGGCGTTTGTTGGTGAAAGGGTTAATAGTTGATTGAAGACCATTAACATCCTCACAGAATTTACTTTATCTAGATAAAAAAAATGAATTAATCAGAGTGAAATGTAAGCCTTAAAATTGTGACAGGAATATTATGCATGGCAAAATTAGCATCTGCTTGAGGCGTACTTATTCAGTTAACACCTCCACAGAATAGAGACAATTACAAGACACCTCCACACTTGATAGTAAACCCATTCCATTCTATCTACATGTGTATGGTGTTGACAACGATGTGTAAGTATCCTTGCAGCATATAGCCACCACATCTTATTTAGATAATCTAACAGAAAGTGATTGATGTTTTTGTCAGCAACAGCTTTCATTCAGATTATTCTCAAAATATTCAGCATGTTTTAAATTTAGCTCACTCGAAGCATGATCCTAAGTATTCATAATGAACTAGATTCAAAACATATTGGAAGTGAGTCAAACCACATAGTATATGCAGCTGACTTTGCCAGATAATGGAGAGGACACTACTAGATCAATGTTACATTAGCAAAATCCTGTTGAAATTCGACTAGAATAAAAATGTAGTCTAAGTGACAGGTAAATACTAGCCTGAAATAAAAATAGAATAATTCAAGAAAACTGTCACAAACTTTAAAGGTGCATATTCACAGTAAAATTTCTGAAAATAAAACTGTTTAAATTATACACTTTTAGAGGCTTAAAATGTGAGCCTATATGTAATGAAACAAAATAAATCTTAACATATAATGATTCCATTCCATATGAATTAATATAATTTTTTAAGTTGCGAAATTGAAATAGAGGCACGGGCCTCTATCTCAATTTCGCAATTTAAAAGAATATATTAATTTATAATTGTGTATGGAATGGAATCATGTTCAATCATCATATGTTAAGATTTATTTCATTTCATTACACATATGCACATAATTTAAGCTTATAAAAGTATGTAATTTAACAATTTTATTTTCAATCATTCTGACCTGTGAATATGCACCTTTGAACATAAACTAATAGTATAACTTTAATTTTTGTTGTTGTTTAATGTTAGTTTCATATTGCTTACCCTTTTATCTCCACAGAACCGATATCCCTATTAAAAATTATTCAACCTAAGAAATATCTTTTGGACAAACAACTGTACCATACACGGTTTGGTCAGACAAAATCAGAAAGATGTCAATAATTATATAGACAGAGATTTGCAACATCTGCCCTTAATAATTAACATGATTGAAATATAGACATTGAATTATTAATTTGCATCTGTATGTGACAGATTATATTTGTATTTGTACTTGAAAGATGATATTTGTATTTGTTAAAATTGAGAATGGCATATTTGTATTTGTATAAATTTGTATTTGAAAGAAATAGAAATCCTGTATATGGATTTGTATTTGATCAACCGTATTTGACCCCAGGCCTGACCATTGGTAAATGTCATCTGCTGGGTCAATAATGTCAGGGATGGCTGCCCCATTGGTCAAGGGTACTTTTCCCATTGGTCAATAGTGTCAAGGACATCAATATTTTGTCGGGATATTATGTGATGGAACCATCCGGACAGGCGGTAGAGTTGTATCCGGATGATAACTCTGTTACCGTTTATCGGATCACTTTTGAAACTTCATAGGGTAGTAGGACTAGGTCACAGGTGGAAGAAACCTTTCTAAATTGACAATAATCCAAAATCCAAGGTGGTTGCCGGCCACCTGTATACGGTGGTTGAACTAGGTCTGGAGAAGAAATCGACGAATCATAATCCAAAATCCAAGATGACCGCCATGGTGTCCATCTTGAAAATTGGTTTCCGGATGATAACTCCATTACCGTTTATCGGATTGCTTTGAAACTTGATAGGGTGGTTGGACTAGCTCTAGAGTAAGAAACTATTGAAGTCGACGATGATCCTAAATCCAAGATTTCCGGACGATAACTCCATGACTGTTTTAGTGGATCATGTTGACAGGGATTGTCATCAGGGTCCTTTTGAGGGTCTATACTCCCAAAATTCAGTTTGAGACCCCCAAAAGTGGTGCCAGTGGGTCCCATGGGACCCCTGAAAATAGTGTACAACTGCACAAAAATACCTAGAAATTCTACCATGGGACCACAATAATTCATAGTTGTGAGTCCATGGTATCCTGTAACTTTAGGATTGATAATAAATACAGCTTGGGATCACCAGATTTGAGCTAGGGACCCCCCCCCCCAAATTTCAGCTAGGGACCACCAAATTTCAGGGTGTGGGGTCCTAGGGACCTCTAAAGTTTAGATGTCATGAGAAACACTGCATGTTGAAACTTCATAAGATGACTGGTCTACGTCTGATAGCTCTCAGTGAGCTCTTGTTGTATTAGTGGTAAGGATGATTGCTGCATTGCCATTCATCAATAATGATAAGGACGATTGCCATCTGTCTATGGCAACAATTATGCTTGCCCGATGGATCAATGATGCTTGATGTGCATTAATTAATCTAAACATGTATACAAGTTCCTCATCAACTAGGTGAGCACTATGGCCCTTGGGCGCGCAAAGCCATCGCTCACTGCATTCGCTGCATTCGCTGCTAACTACATGCTTGCCATTTAAAACCCTACTGCAATTACAGCAACCCTGATGAAGCAGTAGGCCATATCCCGGAGCAATCTGACCCAAGCAAATTCTTATCCAACCAGAATGACATTAGACATAAACATAACATACATAGACTGAACCCATTATGATTTGAAGTAAATATATGTCTATCTAAACCGACTAACACCAGACATGACCTTAACATCTGCACCAACTTGTAAAATTTTACATCCTCCAGCAAACATTCAACGACATCCTAACACAGAACAAACAACATATAAACCTTTATCTCCTATGTATCAACCTGCAATAACTTATGAAGAACATCGACAGGTTACACAGTCTCCTAGATATGAGTGCACATTAATTTGGAATTATGGCAATTGCTGAGACATTTATTCATGCAAATTCACCTACTAATCTTGTAAACATTAAAAATTACACATTCGTAGAAAAGCACAGAAATAGCACCAAAAGACATGGTGTAGGCACGAAGATAATATCCAATACACTGATCTTTACATGATGGACACAAATGTTTAATAAATTTTCATTGAAATTCAAATAGCAAAAGGCAAAAATGAAATTATTGGAACAGTCTATAGTTCACCAAGCTGCGATAAAGAAAAGTTCACTGAATTACTTGGTATGGTTCTCGAAACAATTCAAAAGAAAAATAAAATAGTCTACCTCATGGGTGATTACAATATTGATCAGATGGCACAAGGCCATTTTCACACAACAAATTTTACAAACTTACTGTATGCCCATTCATTCTATCCTGCCATAACTTAACCAATTAGAATGGGTGAATCTTCAGCCACAATGGGTCTTTCCACTGTATCCATCCATCATATGATGTCATAATTAACTGTGTGGCCTATAGAATGTCATCACAATCAATTACATCATTATGATATCACGAATGACATAGATAAGTACATCACGAATGCATAGTTGAAGACAGACTTTGCATTGTTGTACAAATTGTGTCTTTACTATTTAATAAATACATGTATCTTGTTGAACCCTTCGAAACTAAATTGACTGGGCGCTGTTGCTGCCATAGGCCAAATTAGTTACAAAATATTCAACAGCGTAACTGTATAGTTTCCAGAAAATTAACAGTCAGGACATTTGGGGATCGATCAATCCCAACGCAGTGAAGTGTGTGTGGGGTTAGCTAGTGATGGCCGGGACATAGCTAAAAGTGGAAAGATCCATTTTAGATAATGTATTTTGTAATAATATTAATGCTTGCAACAAAATGGACGTATGGATTTTTGTAACAGACACCTCAGATCATTTACTAAGCTACCTTCTTGAGAAACAACAGTCACAGACCTTTTCGAAACAATTTATGCATGAAAAAAATTAAATGCGGAGATTTCCATCGGGTCAATATTGAAAATTTCAAGAACTCTGTGGCTGAGTATGTTAACAAACATGCAGTCTTGTGAAGATGCCTACACCAAGTTTCATGACATCTGCATACACATTTTTTAGCATAGCTTCCATATGAAGGAAAAGAACAAATTTAAGCACAACCCGACCATGGACTGATAACTGCCTGTCACAAAAAACACAAATTTCATTTGGCATTTATCAAATGTCAAACACAGTTTAATGAATTGAAATTTAAGAAATACAGGAGCCAGCTAAACCAGATAATAAGAACATCCAAAAAAAGCTATTACCAAAACAAATTTGAACAATCCAAGAGCAACATAAATTAAACATAGAAAATAATTAAATCTCTTTTGAACAAAAATCATGGCAAAGCACAGAAAACACTGTTTCATTACAATAATAAAGTCATAACTGACAATTATGAAATTGCAACAGGATTCAATGACGATTTTGTCAATATAGGTCCAACACTTTCAGACAAAATATAACTAACATCCGGAAATAAGTATAGCGATTATCTAACAGTAGTGCTGGGAATTGGTTCTATTTTTGTGTGATCGATGATTGGTTTTATATACTAAACGATGATCAATTAATGATTGATCATAACTGGTTCTCATTTTTTACCCATTTTGAATACAGTAATTATAACATGTTCAAGGATAACTAACCCTTTCAAACAAAGTCGCAGGTATGGCAGATTCTTAATAATTTAAGAAATAATCTGTTGAATATTTTGAAACTAATTTGACTGGAAGCTGTTGCTGCCTTATGCAGCAACAGCTTCCAGTCAAATAAGTTTCAAAATATTCAACATGTTATTGGTATGGTTGCTTTAAAATTAACATACTATTTCAGTGCTGAAAGAATTAATGTCTTAGACTAAGGAGTAATACTATATAGCTCTAACAATTAAATTTAAATTCTTTTCCAAAAAGTATTCGTTTTCTAGCTTAACCAGTTAAAATATATTAATAAAGTCAATTTATAAACAACCAAAATCGATTTCTGAAATCATGATCGATCTGTTGGTTGAACATACAAACCAATCAATCATCGATCAAATCGATTAATCGGAACAACACTATCTAACAGGCAGCTACAAGTCTTCCTTTTTCACTAACCCAGTCAGCAATGAAGAAATTTTTAACATCCTGAACACACCTAGCCCTGCAAACAGCACTCATCTTGACAGTTTCAAATGGAGTATTGTCCAACACTGCATATTAGACTTACTAACACCACATAATCACATATGCAACCTATCTCTAATGTAAGGCATATTTCCATCAAAACTAAAATCAGTACGAGTAATACCTATATACAAAGTTTTGAAAATAAATACCACTGATGCATGGAAATGAAGTTGATGTCTATGGCATTAACATCTTCTAATTAGCTTCAATAGATTCAACAGCTTACCTATTCAAATGATTACATTGAAATTGGGATAGTAGACTGGCACATGTATAAGAGTAGCTATGCTGTAAATTAAGAAAATCATGAAAGCTTTTGACATTGTTCTACATGAATGGCTTATGATAAAATTCAGGGGCTACAGAATCACTGGCAGTGTGTTGCTTGGTAACAGCAGGATTCCTACAGGGCAGCATTCCGGAACCTGCGCTCTTCGTGCTATGTATAAATGATCTGCCTAAGCTGATCTCATCAGAAACCTATATGTATATATAAAAGACACAAAAGTATCACGTGAAATCAACAGTGAACAAGACAAAAAAACCTGCAATCTGATATGTATAAACTGCATGACATGTCTGTTAAGTAGCTATTGCGCTTCCATCCAGGCAAGTGTAAGCTCATGACAGTGGGAAGGAAATCACATGATGAACAAGGAAGTTACCACATGAGAGGAGATCGAAGGGAAGACCCACTGCACCTGCAGGCTGCACCTAATAGCACCTATAATCAAGATTTGGGGTGGGAGGACCTCCGGATCCACCGCCCCCCCCCCCCCCCCCCCATGAGTAACGCTGTTCCAGGTATTTGAGAGGTGCCCCTTTTTCCTGCCTTAAAGAATTTCTAGATCTGCCCCTAGTAAATCCAAATCGGGTCAAATTCCGTTTTTGTAATTTAAACCAAAAAGCAAATTTAAGCCAAAATTTGAAAAAAATTAAAATCTCAGTTTTATTCATTCAAAGTTTATTTTTTTCTCCAGTATTCAGCCAAATCGTGATACACGGAAGAAACAGCTAGAAGCCTGGTGCAGCCTTATACTGGACTATCACAGACAAAACAAAGTTTACAGTATAGACGTGAATGAGGCTCAATCATCGCCACTGTTCTGCAATAAAAATATAGATAGTATCCTTGAGTCTATTAATGGTCTGACTGCGACAAGCCACTGAACAGTAATTTCAAGTGACAGTAACTCTGGAAAGGTTGAATATTTTAAAACCAATTTGACTGAAAGTTGTCGGTGGCTTAGCCACCAACAACTTTAAGTCAAATTGGTTTTAAGATATTTCTAGAAACCTATACAGGTAAGCTGTTGAATATTGTGAAATCTTTTCAAACTAACTTGACTGGGTGCTGTTGCTGCCTATGACAGCAACAGCGCCCAGTCAAATTAGTTTCAAAATATTCTACATCATGCTCATTAAATAGTAAAGCCATACAATTAGTACAATAAGGCTTAGTCTGTCATCAATTGAGCATTCATCACGCAATAGGTTATATGACGTTATACTACACGTCATGGAGTTGATTGTGACATCATATGATTGGCTGAGAAACTGGAATCCACCATTATTAGCTCACCTGGCCAGAATGGCCAAGTGAGCTTATGCCATGGTGACTGTCCGTCAACTTTTACTTTAAAATGCTACTCCTCATTAACGATTTAGTCGATTTCAATCTAATTTGGCAGGAAGGACCCTAGGGAGGTAGGCTTCAGAACATGTATACAGAATTTTGATTGGCCAATTCTTTAGAGATCATCTTGGATTTCAGAAAATTTTGGGAAATAAGATAAAAGTCTACTCCTCATTAACTACTTGGCCGATTTCAAGCAAAGTTGGCTGGAAGGATCCTAGCCTGGTATGCTTCAGAACTTGTATACAGAATTTTGATTGGACAATCGTTTCCGGTGGCCATCATGAATTTTCCGAAAATTGGTGGGAAATTGTTTAAAACGCTACTCGTCATTAACTTGTTGGGCAATTTCAGCCATACTTGACTGGTAGCATACTAGTTTCAGAACGTGTATACAGAATTTTGATTGGTCAATGTTTCCAACGGCCATCTTGGATTTTCTGAAAATCAGTTAAAAGCCTACTCTTCATTAACCACTGGGCCGATTTTGATCAAACTGAGTGGGAAGGACTCTAGAGTAGTATGCTTCAGAACGTCTATACAGAATTTTGATTGGATAATTTTTCCGGTGGCCATCTTGAATTTTCCGAAAATTGGCGGGAAATTGTTTAAAACGCTACTCCTCATTAACCTCGTGGGCAATTTCATCCAGACTTGACTGACAGGATATTAAGCTGGGAGGGTTCAGAACTTGTATACAGAACTTTGATTGGGCAATTTTTCCAGCGACCATCTTGGATTTTCTGAAGATCAGTTAAAAGCCTACTCTTCATTAACCACTAGGCCGATTTCAATCAAACTCGGTGGGAAGGCGCCTAGAATATTATGCTTTAGAAGATGTTTACAGAATTTGGATTGGTAAATTTTTCCAATGGCCATCTTGGATTTTCCGCCCTCTAGAAAATTATTCAGAATTTTGATATGTCAACATTTTGGTGGCCATCTTGGATTTTCTGAAAATTATCCGGAACCATTTAAAGATGGTACTTAGTCAATAGTCCGATTTCAACAAAACTTGGGTCGAACAATTCTATGATGGTAGGCTTCGAAATGTCAAATGAGAATCTGGATTGGTCTATTTCTTTGGTGGCCATTTTGGATTTTCCGAAAATTATCCATGTCTATTTAAATACAAATGGTTCAAATGTTAATGAATGGCCAAGTGAGCTTATGATATGGCGACCATTCAGCGCCCGTCTGTCCGGCGTCCATCTGTCAACTTTTGCTTTAAAATACTACTCCTCATTAACTGCTTGGTGGATTTCAACCTAATTTGGCTCGAAGGACCCAATGGGGGTAGGCTTCAGAACTTGTATGCAGAATTTTGATTGGTTAATTTTTTCGGCGCCCATCTTGAGATTTCCGGAAAAATGGCGGGAAATCGTTTAAAACGCTATTCCTCATTAACTGTTTGAGCAATTTCAACCAGACTTAGCTGGGAGGATAGTATACTGGTCTGGTTCAGAACACAGAATTTTGATTGGTCAATTTTTCCGGCGACCATCTTGGATTTTCTGAAAATTTCTGGAAATCACTTAAATGCCTACTCGATAACCACTGGGCCGATTTAAGTCAAACTTGGATGGAAGAACCCTAGCCTATTATGCTTCAGAACTTGTATACAGAATTTTAATTGGTCCATTTGTTCGGTGGCCATCTTGGATTTTCTGAAATTTTTTAAAATCAGTTAAAAGGATACTCCTCAGTAACCGCTTGAACGAGTTCAAGCAAACTCGGCTGGAAGGGCTATAAAGTGGTATGCTTCAGGTATTATATACAGAATTTTGATTGGTAAATTTGTTCGGTGGCCATCTTGAATTTTATGAAAATGGCTGAAAATCATTTAAAACGCTACTCATTAACTGCTTGGGCGATTTCAACCAGGCTGGCTGGAATGAGCCTAGGGCGGTAGGCTTCAGAACTTTTTCTGAACATTTTGGGAAATCAGTTAAACGCGTACTTCTCAATAACCATTTGGCCGATTTCAACCAAACACAGCTCAAAGAACCCTAGGTTGGTACGCTTCAGAACAATTTTGACGGCTTGATTTTGATGGGGACCATCTTGGATTTTCCGAAAAATGGGGGTTTGTATAAAATGCTATTCCTCATTAATCGCTTGGGCAGTTTCAACCAAATTTGTCTGGAAGGATCCTATTGTCGTAGCCTCTAGAAATTCTTTTCAGAATTTTGATAGGTCATGTTTTGGCAGCCATCTCTGATTTTATGAAAGTTTTCCCGAACCATTTAAAAACATTACTCCTTCAATCAATAACCCGATTTCAACAAAACTTGGTTGGAACGATCCTATGATGATAGGCTACAACATATTAAACGAGAATCTTGATTGGTAAATTTTTAGTGGCCATCTTGGATCTTTCGAAAATCATCCATGATGTCTATTTAAATGCAAATGGTTTAAATGCCAATGGTCCAGGTAAGCGCCACAGGCCCTTGGGCCTCTTTGTCTTCAAAATATTCAACAGTATGTTTTTATTTTGATTTGGATACATGTCAGATCATTTCTGAGCTGTATCTTGGATACATGTCAGATCATTTCTGAGCTGTATCTTGGATACATGTCAGATCATTTCTGAGCTGTATCTTGGATACATGTCAGATCATTTCTGAGCTGTATCTTGGATGTAATTCTTTGTGCGTCATTTAAATCTGCTCACTTAACCCTTTAATCCTCAAATTTATTTAAAAAATTTTTCTCAAATGTTCATTTGCAGAAGATTATTTTTGAAAGTTTAACATTGTTATCAAATCAGTCATTTTCAATGGTAAATTTTCAAAAATAGTCTTCTTGATCTGCCAATGGACACTTCTCAAGGGTACTGCAGTATGGTAACTGTTTAGACAGCTTGAGTGTTAACCATTTAACATTCATATCAGCCAAAAACAGCTTCTGCAGTGGTCTTGAGGATTTTTTTTGAAAATTTACCACTTGAATGACTGGCTTGATAACCAAGCCAGTCGTTCCAGTAGTAAATTTTCCAAACAAGTTTTCTCTTGGTCTGCAAATGGACGCTTTCTATGAGAAACTGGAAATTTCCTTGAAATTCTTTGAGGGTTAAAGGGTTAAATATCAAGCGGGCTGAAAATGCTTTCTGCAGTGGTCTTTAGAAAAGCACCTTTGCATACGAAGAGGCTATTCTTGACACTTTACCACTGGAATGTGTGGCTTGATAACAGAGCCAGTCATGAAACATTGTTCAAACAGAATGTTATCTTGGCTTGCAAATAAACAGTTATTTATGCACAAATTCTATTTTCTTTGCCAAACTGAATCCATGGCAATATTATAGCCTATGTGTAATAATAAAATGTTACGTTATTGACTAATATGGTATAGTATTAAGTCACGTCTTAGGCACATAACCTGTACATGTATCTGTTGTTTATCCTTTACACATTTACAGGAAAATTATCTTTAGACGATATATACATGCTTTTAGAAGAATTACGAAAAACAGGTAACTCATATAGTTAATAATTATAGCCAGTGTCGGATTAAGCCTTGCCAGGGCCGTGGGGGGGGGGGGGGGGTAGGCAAAGAATGTTTTTGGAGTTGGGTGGAAGCGAAAGGCAAACCAAAAACGGTGTCTGGGTGTCCTCCCCTGGCAAATTTTGAAATCTAGATGCCATTTAAATTCTTCTTTTTTAGTTCACTCAATTTTTTTAGCCCTTTAGTTGTGAAAACAGGACTGGATAAAAAACTGAATGATAAAAAAACTGAAGTTAAATAGCTAAAAATAGAAACAATCGCCAAGTTTGTACGATATCCTGTTATGCAGTTTCTTGGTTTACAAATGAAAATAGCTCACTGGGCATCATGTCCAGACAGCTATTCTCGTTTGTAAAAAGAGAAACTGCATAAAACACATTCACTCAAAACAAATCTTTTGATAGAAAAAATTGGGTATATTCGCTGTCCCTATTATAATTCGCTACTGATAAAAGCTCATCAGGCTCGCAATAGTTTTTATCGAGCCCGACACGAAATGGATAGAATAAGATTTAGAATATTAATGTTTTTCGATGACTACATTTTGACCAAGGGATTATCCAATTTCGATATTAAAACTTAAATTTTAATTGCTTACTATGATTAAATCTAGTATGCATCATATTGAAATTAATTTTGACATTTTCCCCATACTTTTCTATGATTTGGGCTTAGATGTATGGCAAGAATGCCATAGAATATTTTTCAATGGATGCTTACTTCACTAATGGCATACATGTATTAAATTTTAATCAAACTTAAAACAGATTTATTTAATACAATGAGCACTTGCATTCAATTCTTCTTCATTATAATACAAATTTGAATTTTTTCAATATTCTTTCAGAGTTTGAACTTATAATTTTTGGAGAAAATTTACCTACAAGGTTTGTTATTGAATGGTCATTTTAGTTCAACAAGATCTTTTGATATATACAGTGATTTTCAACCAGGGATATATATACGTCTTTGTACATGTATATAATATACAGATACATTGTAAATGTGTGTAATGTAAACCATTTGTCTATCATTAATCTTTCGCTCTCTGATGTCAAAATTTTAAATTTTCAAATTAAATTAAAGGATGAAACGGTGTTCGTTTTTCAGCAAATTGGTGGGAGATGGTGCTGTCATAGACAGCAACATCTCCCACCAAAATTGTTGAAAAATTTACACCAGTTTCTTTGCTGTTGACACCATAAAAGATAGAATTTATTGACATCAGCATGCTAAGTGTTAAGTCCTGATTTCATAGCATAGTAATCCAAATAATTAGCAACTAGATTATTAGGTTTATGATGTGTCATCGCAAATCACTACATTCACCGGTTTGTCTTGACCCCAATCTCATCGCGCCCATGGGGCGGAGCCAAATTACAATGTCCTCTTGCACTTCATAATCATATACGTAACTGACCTACCAAATCTGGTTGAATTTCGACTACCGGTTTCAGAAGAGTTGCACTATAATCAATTTCTTGACCATTTGACCACTTTCCCACCCTGTGGGGGTTGTGCCTAACATAAATAGTGCCACGTAATCAAAAAATATATGGATAACCCACATACCAAATTTGGTTGAATTCCACCCAATAGCGTGACAGAGTTTTTAGGATATTTTAGCCTTTGACCCCCTGGGGCTCAGGGGGCGGAGCCAAATATAAATATTGTCTTGCAATGCACAATCATATGGGTAACTCACATACCAAATTTGGTTGAATTCCACACAAAGGTTTGAGAGGAGATAGCATAACGGACAGATGGATGGGCGGACAGACAGACAGAGGCGATTACAATATCACCGACATTTTTTCAAAACGGGATGATCACAGCTGCATATTTTGAGTGATGTACAGAAAAATGAAATGTTCTCAACATATGGGACACATCCTTTGTAGTATTTTCTTGATGTTTATATGTGTATACAGTAGTGACAATAAATCTATTTCTTATGATAAAACATATTGCTGTCTATTTCTTAGGTCACTTAGAATGGCAAGACAGAAATAAGCATCAATGTCTGTTGATGTGGCGGACGCCGGCAGAATGGGGCAATCTAATCTATAAATGGGTGAGGAAATATTTTAACCCTTTAACCATTGAAATTGTTCGAGCAACTAGTAACTAATTGGCTTCATATAAATATAGCGTTACATCATCATTGCCAGACATGGCATTGTTACATTATCGCTGCCAGACACGGCATTGTTACGTCATCACTGCCTGACATGGCATTGTTACATCATCACTGCCAGACACAGCATTGTTACATCATCACTTCCAGACACAGCATTGTTACATCATCACTGCCAGACTGCATTGTTACATCATCACTGTCAGACACTGCATTGTTACATCATTGCCCATCCATCCATCGTCCTCCCTCTGTCAACTTTTCCTTTAAACAAATTCTTCTGAAGAACACTGGGCCGATTTCAATTATGTTTGGCAGGAAGCATTCTTATGCCATACGGATCCAAGTTTGTTCAAACGAAGCCGATCGGCCAATTTGGCTGGCAGCCATCTGGGATTTTGGACGATTTTAGGAAATGTCTTTAAAAATCTTCTCCGAAACCGCTTGGAGGATTGATGCAACCCTCATGAAATATGATCTAGGACAAGAGCTGAACCAAGTTTGTTCAAGGTAACTTGATTGGTCAAATGGCTTGGCAGCCATCTTGGTTGAACTAGTTTTAGCACAAACGAAGTCTTCGCCAGAAGCGTTGAAGGGATCAGGTCAAAATCTCGCAAATATGATTAGGGACTAATGGCCATTAAAGTTTCTTAAAGGGAAGTTGAACCGTAAAAAAAACATGGTCGCCGTGAGCCAATCAGCCGATTTTTTTATTTGATGGATTTGGAGGCCGAAATTGGTTTTATATGTGTTTTTTGGATATTCTGATCTCAAATTTGCAATTTCCTAAGCGGTTGGATAAACGGTTTGGCGGCCATCTTGGATCATTTTTCTGCCATAAGCTCCTATACTAAAGCAATGGGAAATTTAAAATGTCTTCTCGAGAACTACTGGGACAATTTTAATTTTATTTGGCAAGAAGAATCCTTAGGGCATAGAGATTCAAGTTTGTTCAAACGAAGCCCATTGGCCAATTGTGTCTTGGATTTCGGCAAATCTTTAGAAATGTCTTTAAAAATCTTCTGAAAACAGCTTGGGGATCGATGCAGACCTCATGAAATATGAGCTAGGGCTAGAGCTGAACCACGTTTGTTCGAGGGAACTTAATTTGCCAAATGGTTCAACGGCCATCTTGGATGACCCAGTTTTCGCAAAAACAACTCCAGAACCATTGAACTGATCGGGCCAAAATTTGGCTGATATGATTAGGGCTGAAACGCCATTAAAATTTGTCCATGGAAAGTTGATATGTAAAAAAAACATGCCCGCCATGAATCGATCAAAATATAATGTTTTTGGCGGACATCTTGTATTTTCTGTAAATTTCTAACAAAAAAGACTTAAAATATTAACCACTGGACCAATTTTATTAAAACTTGACTAAACTCTCTTCACAGAAATTTGATTGGTAAATTTTTACAGTGTTCATCTCTTGTTTGTTTGTGTGATTCGCCAATAATTCCAGGTGAGCGACACAGGCCCCTTGGGCTTCTTGTTACATCATCATTGCCAGACCCCACATTGTTACATCATCACTGCCAGACACCACATTGATACATCACTGCCAGGCACTGCAATGTTACATCATCACTGTCAGATGCGTAATTGTTACATCATCATTGCCAGACACTGCATTGTTACATCATCACTGCCAGACACTGCATTGTTACATCATCACTGCCAGACTGCATTGTTACATGATGACTGCCAGACACTGCGTTGTTACATCATCACTGCCAGACTGCATTGTTACATCATCACTGTCAGACACTGCATTGTTACATCATCACTGCCAGACCAATTGTTACATCATCACTGCCAGATTGCATTGTTACATCATCACTGCCAGACAGGCATTGATACATCATCACTGCCAGACACGGCATTGTTACATCATCATTGCCAGACACTGCATTGTTACATCATCACTGCCAGACATTGCATTGTTACATCATCATTGCCAGACACTGCATTGTTACACCATCACTGCCAGATTGCATTGTTACATCATCACTGCCAGACAGGTATTGATACATCATCAGTGCCAGACACGGCATTGTTAATTCATCACTGTCGGACACGGAATTGTTACATCATCATTGCCAGACACTGCATTGTTACATCATCACTGCCAGACATTGCATTGTTACATCATCATTGCCAGACACTGCATTGTTACATCATCACTGCCAGACTGCATTGTTACATGATGACTGCCAGACACTACATTGTTACATCATCACTGCCAGACTGCATTGTTACATTCTTCAGAAGAATTTGTTTAAAGGAAAAGTTGACAGAGGGAGGATAATGGACGGATGGACAATGATGTAACAATGCAGTGTCTGACAGTGATGATGTAACAATGTGCCAGACTATTAAGAGTTAAAAGACGGGGCAAATAGAATGATTTATGACGTAATCACAACAATACTGATATTAAAAGTATACCGATATGGAATCTGATATCGATACCAGTATTAATTTTTCTAATACCGTGAAGCCCTAGTGGAACGATCCTATGATGGTAGGCTTCAGCATATTAAACGAGATTGGTCAAGCAAATGCTTTAAATGCCAATGGTCCAGGTGAGCACCACAGGCCCTCGGGCCTCTGGTTTTTATAAGCATTGCTAAGATGTCTAAAGTGATGGTAAAAATACTCATGTAATATAATTTGAACGTTTTGGTTGAATATTACAGTAAATACATTTTAAGAAAGTGTTATATGTAATAGATGAAAGGATTAAATACATTTAGTGCTGGATGACTAAATATTCACGTTCTTTTTAATATTTTTTAGGCATCTGCGAATGGCATGACAAACACAGTGTGTACATTCCATGAGCTAACACATGGCGATGACACATCTAATCAAGGTATGCTCTTCTTGAACGCGCATCTTATAATACAGTACAGCTCACAAATAACATGTTTCCAAAATAAAATAAAATATACTGGTTAATATTTTGAACATATTTCCCCTATCCAGAGTATCCATCTATCAGCTGACGGCATATGATGTCATAATCAGCTAAGCTGTGTGTAGGATGATGTCATAATGATTACGTCATAAATCATAAATATTTGCCCCGTCTTTAACTCTTAATAGTCTGGCCCGTTGTACGAATTGTATGGCTCTACTATTTAATAAACATGCTGTTGAATATTTTGAAACTAATTTGACTGGACGCTGTTGCTGCCTATGGCAGCAACAGTGCCAAGTCAAATTAGTATTCAATCGCTTACAGTATCTGTACAGCTTTTTGGAAATTGATAGTCAGGGAGTTCAGAGATTGATCGATCCCAACACGAGCGAGGGTGGGTGCAGATTAGTTAGAGATGGGCGGGGTATAGCTAAAACTGGAAAGGTCAATTGTCTTTGTCAAATAATAACTACAGTACAGCTCAGAAATAATGTAACATTTTCCCAAAACTAAAACAGAAACATGTTAGTTAATATAATTTTGAACACGATGAAAGAAATGTTCTGTTGAGTATTTTGAAAATAATTGGTTTGGAAGACATTGCTGCCTTAATTCTTTACCAGATGAAGCATATTCCTGTTGAATCTTTTGAAATTAATGTGACTGGAGGTGCTGTCTATGGCAGCAATGGCTTTCAGTCATATTAATCTCAAAATCTTCAACAACTCATGGATGTTAGCTTGCTAATAGAGATGCTAGGAATGGATAGCTTTATTGGGATTTTAGCAATGAAAGCTCCCGATCAATTCCAAAGTGATGTTACATTTCATGTCTTCTAAACAGGTTCGCATTTACAGTATGACTAGAAACCAAATATCTGCTTTAGAGAACTGTCTTCACCATTTTAATATATGTTTCCACTCATAGGCTATAGCTTTTCAAACCTTTTAAAAAACTTGAGATTAAAATAAGTTCTGCTTACTGGACTGATAAGCCTACACATGTATGTATCTGGGACATGTGTTTGTAAATAAATTGGTGTTCCCATATTCCCAAGAAGCAAAGCTGTTGTTATCCCCACATTTTTCGAAGAAAGGTGGGTATTATGTCATGCAACCTGTGTGTGCATATATGCTTGTGGAAAATCGATTGCATCACATCTCTGATACCATTTCACGGAATTTAACCAAATTTGTTATGTGTGTTACCCATATGAGTGCGGTCTGTAAGAGAACATTTGCATATGGCTCTGCCCCCAGTGATGCGGGGCAGGGATCACACAGTCAAATTGATTGCAACGCAATTCCTCCGAAACCATTGGACAGAATTCAACCAAATTAGATATGTGAGTTACGCATATGATTGTGGTGTGCAAGAGACCATTTACATTTGGCTCCGCCACCATGAGTGGGTTGTTGGTGGTCAAAAGTTCAAAACAGTGAACGTGGGTATTTGTGATAACGCATAATCGACCAAACAATCTAGTTTAGTTCGCTTTCTAAAGTTTAATTCTATTGAATATTGTCTTATTACAGTTGGCAGTTGGTGCCGTCTGTTTGTCTGTCTGTCTGTCTGTCTGACTGATTGATTATCCGAGGCATGTCCCTGGAATCCTATGTGGTAGAATCACCAAATTTTGCACAAACATTGGTATTATGAGTGCCTTGAAAAAGTGTATGTTTGCGGTCAAAAGGTAAAATATTGAGGTCACATGGTCACTTAGTACATAAAGGAATACACATTTTCGTGGATAAATCTGTAATACAAGAAGGTACATGTATAATCACCAAAACTGTAACATGCATTCATATTCTGGTTGGCTAGAACCAGAATTTAATTTCATGTCAAGCTTCCAAACATCTAGGTCAGTGTCACTAAGTGCATCCCAATGTACACATTTTTAGCCATAAATGGGGAACGTAAGTAGGTAGAATCGCCATATTTAACACGTCCATTCATATTATAGGTGGCTAGAAGTGCTATAGCATTCAGGACAATGCATCAAATATCTAAGTCATGTAGTCACGAAATGCATACCGGAATACACATTTTTGTCCAGAACTCGGGAATTTAAGAATGTATAATAACCAGATTTAGCACACACCTTCATATTACGAGTTTATGATTGCGTTGAGTTTGAGGACAATAGGTCAACTACCTAGGTCAGGGGGTCACTACATGCATTGACAAGCTGGAGCGCAATGGCGTGTGTCAGCATACCATTCGAGTGCATTCTAGTTTGATATTACATTTTGATGGTTTAATATTATTCTTAGAAATAGTCTTTATTAGAGACATATCTAAATAGATATATATTTATATTCTTTAAATATAACAACATAGTATAGGCCTACACCAATGTCTGTCAACGCAGTGAAGTCTGCAGTGTTTGATCCATCAATCGGCTCCCCACAGGGAGATGGTCCATCTCATGTGCTTTTCATCGGTTACCTTGCTGCCGCATCTAAATCTGTGCCGGAAAATTCCATAAAACCAACCCCCTCTCCCCCCAGTGTCCATACTGAGTATGCCGTTAGAGATGGAATATGCCGATGAAGTGGCTTCATAGATGAAGAACTGAAACCCCTTGACGAACTTCTCCCAATAGCTGCACGCAAACTAAAAGTTGAGAATCTCTATGAATGAATCCAAAACAGAGATCACCCACATATACCTATTAAAAAGTAAAATCCTGAGCTCACTTTTTTGCAGTACTGCTACATCATGGAAAACATAGCTTTCCAGTCCTTCTGGAAGCTATGGATTCGTAGATCAAAGATGTCCTTGACAAAAAGACTACATTTGTACAATGCAACCTGCGCATCCATGTTGCTGTGCAGCTGGGCACGTCCAAAGGCAGCTCTAGACAAACTTTATGGTTGCCGCCGCAAACACCTCTGCACCATCACTGGATGCCAATGGCCAGATAGCATAGTTTCCAAGGATGTACTATCCAAGATGTATAAACCATCGCCACTGTCCTTAAATGTCGCCCAGCAAATATGGTCCACATTTGACCATGTGCTAAAGATGCCAGATGACACACCAGCACAAAGAGCCTTGTAATTCACCCCGCTGGGAGCCAGTAAATAAAAGCCTGGAAAGGACGTCATTGTATAAATGTTGAACGTGCTGCAAGGTGGCCTCAAGAGACCAGGACTTGGTACAGTCAGATCAAGAATGGCTAAAGATTTTGGCTTAGGACAAGATGCAGTGGTCAAAAACAAAAAAGGACTAATTGCAGCTGCAGGATGTTTCTACTACGACAGCCACAGAATACAGTAATCATACACACATTGTACATACAGTATATGAAAATTCTATGGAAAGGTAAGCACAGTGTATGCTAGTAATTGATTGTATTACATAGTCATATACGGTACATGTACATGCCTCCATTACAATGTTGTAAGTCTTCAAAACAAAACTTACGTTCTTTGTTTTTGTGCAGAGTTTCATGGCTTGGAGAAATGGCTTCTGTTGAAATCACTGAAGAGTCTTGAGCAACAAAGCAAAGCAGAGATTATAGTGTTCGATGACAGTGAAGGCGTCAAGTTTTTCTAAATTAATATTTAAGACATTTCCATCTGGACTTCGAAAAGCTCATAAAAGAGCTCAATATAAAAGTTCAATACTTTGAAAACAATTTGACTGAATCTTATTCTTGCTTAGTACTCACTGTCATGTTGCTTTTTAAAACCATTTAATCTTCATGTTTGTTCAAGAAAATTGCAGTTTTCTCGGAAAATATCAATTTTCAGAAGAGATTATTCTTGAAAATTTTCCACTGGAATGACTGGCTCGGGTATCGTGCCAGTCATTCCAGTGGTAAATGTGAAAAAATAGTTACTTTTTCAGCATATGGGCATTTCTCAAGACCACTGAAGTTGTCATTTTTGATCACCTTGAGTGTTAAAGTGTTAAAGAATTGTGATGAAACAATGTTTCAGACGAGCCTCATATGAAACCTGCTTATTATTTTTGAAACCGTTTTATAAATAAGCTGAAGATAAATTGTTTTAAAAAATTCAACCAGTACAAATGTTGTGATAACTTGTTATGAACCAATTAATTACATGACTTAACCCTTTAATGACTAAATTTGTTCAGAAAATTAAAATATTTACTTATTGAATGTCCAAGACTATCTTTTATAATTTACCACTGGAATGACTGGCTCGGTTATCAAGCCAGTCATTCTAGTGGTAAATTTTCAAAAATAGTCTTCTCTTGGCCTGCAAATGGACATTTCTCAAGACCACTACAGAGGCCGGTTTTGGCCGGCTTCATCGTGAAAGGGTTAAAGGATTTATTCACAAGCTGTTAGATGAATGGTAGATTGTCTCTCACAGTCAACATTATGTTAAGCCTAAATTTAGCCATATATTGGTTAATATTGGTCATGAAAATTCACTTCCTTTTCTAAGTGAATGTTGATTTGCAAACTAAGAGAATATGTCTGAAAATTTACCACTGTAAGGACTGTCTCTGTTATTGAGCCAGGTCTTCGAGTGATAAATGCTTAAAAATGACGTTCCTTAACACTCGAATTTGTTTTTAAATAATTACAATTTTCTCATAAAAATGAGGATTTGCAAACGAAGAGATTATTCTTGAAAATAGACCACGAATAACTGGCTTGGTTATCAAGCCAGTCATTCCAGATGTAAATTTTCAAGACGACGTCTCAAGACCACTGCAGAGGTGAGTTTTGGCCGGATTTATCATTCTAAAGGTCTAAACACTTAGCAGACAACTGAAAGTCCAACAAGTTACCAAATTACTCTCCTATGCAAATGGAGAGATCTGATCTGCCACTCCACCATATGATGTCATAATCAATTACATCATTAAGTAGCTGACGTCACAATCCTATTGATCTAGAATTCTCTGTCTTGAAACTGGAGAAGTCTGTCAAGTGTATGAATTGTATGTCTTTGATGGATTTACAATTTATTAAACATTCTTTTGAATATTTTGAAACTAATGTGCCTGGGAGCAGTTGCTGCATAGGCAGCAACAGCTCCCAGGCCAATTAGTTTCAAAATATTCAACAACTTACATGTATAGTTACATTCAAATTTAGATTATGGGAATTCAAGTTTCAAATCGAATCGACCAATGCGTAAAAAGTGGGAGAAGCTAAGATAGAAATGGATCCCTCTCCCTACCCATCATTGTGACACCATAATGATGAGTTTTCTGTCATCCACCAAGTGACCTGAGTTTGCGTCCTGCTGCTACTTGATAAGCCCCAAATATCTGAGACTGGTCATGTAATGGATGAGTGCCTGGGTGTGAATTACGTCTTTTGTGGTGTTCTTGAGAAATGTCCATTTGCAGACCAAGAGAAGACTATTTTTGAAACATTACCACTGGAATGATGTTCTTGATAACCAAGCCGGACATTGTAGCGATGATATTTAAACATATAATCTATTGGTGTGTAAGTAGATATTTTCTATGAGAAAGTTCCACGTTTATTGAACGAATTTGACGATTTACAGGTTACGGGTCCAGAAATCAAACCCCACAAATTTTATCATCTGTTGGCCTGCCTCTATATGGTAAATTTTCAAAAATATTCTTGGTCTTCATGTAGACATTCCCTAAGACAACTGCGGCAGGCACTTGTAACCGGCTTGACCAATGAAGGATTGACCCTTTCATGACGAAGCCGGCCAGTACCGGACTCTGCAGTGGTCTTAAGGAAGGTTCACTAGCAGGCCCAACTTGACAGCTCATAGTTTGTAGAAAATAGTTGGAACAATGCTAGATCATTATCAGACAATGGATTTTTCCAGTTTTAGCTATGCCCCACCCATCTCTAGCTAAGAGCCACCCACACCTCGATCGTGTTGGGATCAATTGATCTCTCAATTCCCTGACTATCAATTTCAGGAAAACTATACAGGTAATCTGTTGAATATTTTGAAACTAACTTGACTGGGTGTTGTTGCTGCCAGCAACAGCGCCAAGTAGGGCTGCGCGATATACCGATACCATATTTAAAACCGATATCCTGCACTGACGGTTTCATAACCGATTATAAAAAATAAATATCGAAAAACCGAATATGAACATATTTTCGGTTTTTCGTATTGGGATTGTTAAAAATAAAAGGTACTAACGAGCATGAAAATCGTAATGAATAATAATGGCCATACTTTCCATTAAGCTATGTTCGGGGCAACTAACAATTGAACGTGGCCCCAATTGCGCATATTGTGTAACTCCATGTAACTCGCTGTACGCCGAGAGAAATCAAGCAGCGAATTAATTAAATAAATATCCACTCGTCTTTTCTCTGGTAGTCTCAGATAAATTTGCAATATAAAACGCAATACTAATGTGGGAATTTGTCATTAAAATTTGTATCGGGGAAAACATTTCTAAACAATGGCATCCATTTTATTTACTTCACCGGCTAATTAACATAATGCAAAGTCGTCCCAACACTAAATCGCCCGATTACATCATAATCTCGGCAATAAATATAATGCTGAATACATTTTGCTGATTAGGATATAATTTTAAACAAAATTATTACTCAAACCATTTTTAAAACGTTATCTTCTATACACAATATCATATTAACTTATGAAATTCGCGATCGTAATATTACAGTTAATATTTTCTTCAAGGCATGATTTCGTCCTCGGGCCGAATTGGAAATGAAAGAAGAAAGGGAGATAATTACATCATAATTAATTACAATCGCGTGATTTACGTCTTCGCAACCTGTTTTGCTGATTTATGATTAATTTTGACAAAATAAACGATGTTTATTTAACTGTGCGTAATATTTAGGCGGTCTAATTAATAATTTCACTCCCGCGATGATGGATATTATAAGGTGTATTAAGCTTTAAAGGCGTAAAACGTTACGAATGTATCAGGGCGTGAAAATACGGTCTGTTTTCGTGCTAATTTTTATCATTTAAATTTTTTGTTTCATGTCCATAAAACCGATATTCGGTTAAAACCGATATGAAAAGTCATATCGAAACCGATATGGCTGTAAGCCAAACCGCGCAGCCCTAGCGCCAAGTCAATTAGTTTCAATGTATTCAACATGTTTATTAAATAGTAAAGCCATACAATTCATTCAACGTGTCAAACTATTAGGCGTTTGAGATGGACTAAATCAAATCATTCATGCTGTAATTGATTATGATGTCATCCTACGCATCATGTACTTGATTATGATAAACTGGAAAGGTCCATTGTCGGACATATTTTCAAAAAGATGTTTATAGCCATCAAATGGAGCGAAAAGCTAATTATTTATAAATCTTTTATAAGCCAGTGTAATAGCCTTCTAATGGTCGTTGATCACCCATATATTTTTATATTCTGTGAAGAAATTGGTGGGGTATTTTGTGATGGCATTCAATGATGTGGATAGGTGTGCATCCTGAGGTTTTTAATCGTATAAAATGTAAAAGACCCATCAAAAAATTAGTAATCAATAATGGAATGAAATCAATGTATTCTGACGTACATAATTGCACAATCATGCTAAGTTCCCAAAAATATGTATTTGTAACCAGGGTATTATGGAAATTTGTAGACTAGAACCCCTCACTGAATTCCTGGAAATCGGGAGATTTTGTACTTATTGTCGTATTATATGTAATACACCGGCAATCAAATTTTGACTTTCCATCCATCCTCTTTTCATATCACTAAATAACAAAAAAGGTTGAATACTCAGTACCTTTTTGAAGTCTGGAACAAAGGTGGAGACTAACCATTCTCCACTATGTACTCTCAAACAAATATGGATAGATTCGCGGTTTTAGCTTCCGGTTAAAACAAGATTACAGATTGCAGTTTGACTCAGGAAGCGGAAATTTACAATGAAATTGTCTTTTGAGGCCGCAATCTGTAAGTTTATTAATCAGACAAGTTAAAAGCTTTATCAACAATGTTATCATACATTGAAATTTCACTATAGCTCACCTGGCCAGAATGGCCAAGTGAGCCTATGCCATAGCGATTGTCCGTCATCCGTCTGTCCGTCAACTTTATCTTTAAACGACTTCTTCTCAAGAGCCACTGGGATAATTTCAATTATATTTGGCAGGAAGCATCCTTAGGGCATATAGATCTAAGTTTGTTCAAAGAAAGTCAATCGGCCGATTTGGCCACCGGTCATTTTGGATTTTGACCGATTTTTAGAAACCTCTAAAAATCTCCGTAACTGCTTGGTGGATCAATTCAAAACTCATGAAATATCATATAGGGCAAGAGCTGAACCAAGTTTGTCCAAAGGAACTTGATTAGCCAAATGACTCGGCAGCCATCTTGGATGACATAGTTTTCGCAAAAACGACTTGTGCAGAACCGCTGAACAGATCAGAACCAAAATTGAGAGATTTAATTATGGACTAAGGGCCATTAATGTTTGTTCTTGGGAAGTTGATGGGTAAAATAACATGGCCACCATGGACAAATCAAAATGTAGCATGTTTGGCAGCCATATTGGGATTTTTTATTTGATGGATTTTGAAGCCGAAATTGGTTTTATTAACTCAACTGGCTTGTCAGCCATCTGACGCATAGCGATGACCTCCAGGCTGTCATCTGTTTATCCATCCATCGATCCGTCCATCCATCCTCAACAATGGCAGCACGTGTTGTTATAGCTGGGTGGATTAACTCCAAACTTGGTCACAATATGTTAATGTCAGCAACTAATATATGTCTTGCTAAAATGAAACTGCCCCCTGCCTAAATATTTAAGATGTGTATTATGTGCTCTGACATCTGTACTATTGAATATTTTGAAATGTATTTGATTGAAAGTTGTTACTACCTAAGGAAGCAATGACTTTCCATCAAATTATTTTCTAAATAAACTCCAGCTCACCTGGACACCCATCCCCTTCTGCTAACTTGGTCATTCAGCAAGATGAACATGTGTTAAATGGAAAGTTTGGAATACTCTCAGTTAAACCTGCTATAATGACCACCTGTATTAAAATCAATTTGACTGGAAGTCATTGCTGCCTATGGTACAATGGCTTCAAGTAAAATTAATTTCAAAATGTTCAATAAAATAAGTTTTATGTCATAAAGAATATACTTTTTCCAGGATTTATGCTTGAAAGGGTTAAGAGACCACCTGCCTTTAGAGACTATTTTCTTCATTTGCTAAATCCAATTAAGCAATGTATTTGAAACTTTATTAAGAAACCAGCTGCCGTAAAAGACTACCTTCTGATTCTCCCTTTGGGTGGTGTCTTAATACAAGTTTGACTGTATGTCATCAATTTCTATTGTTAGCACTGATGTCATCTATTTTCACTTAAATATGGCTCAAAATCACTATTGCAAAAAGCAGTTGCGATTTTTGTCAATATTTCGAATATTAAACCATTTGACTGAGTCATTGGAAGTGGCACTGATTGATGCAAAATTCAATAAAGATTAGTTTAAGTGCCAATGTTCTAGGTGAGCGATACAGGCCCCTTGGGCCTCTTGTTAATTAATAAATCATGATGTTGAAGTTTATGTTACAATTCACCTTTCCAGAGTATCCATCCATCATCAGACCTCGTATGACGTCATAATCAGCTCAGCGCGTGTATGATGACGTCATAATCATTACACCACAAAGGGTTCCATATAGACCATCATCAAATCTCAAATGGTCCGACACGTTGTATGAATTGTATGTCTGTAATTCTTTGCTATTTAATAAAGATGCTGTTGAATATTTTGAAACTAATTTGGCTGGGCGCTGTTGCACCCAGTCAAGTTAGTTTCAAAATATTCAATGGCTTACCTGTGTAATTTTTTGGAAATTGATAGTCAGGGTGTTCAGCGATCGATCGATCGAGGTGTGGGTGGAGCTTATCTAGAGATGGGAGGGGCATAGCTAAAACCTGATATGTCCATTAAGTATGTGTTCTTTCGTTATTACGGATATTTACGGAAAATGTTTTTAACATTGCCCGTAGAAAATCCATTACATTTCTCCGGGACCCATTCACCTAGTTACCCCTGAATCCCTGGGACTCATTCATTACAAATCTATTCAAGTCACTGGGTGTTTACTGGTGGGCGGGCAGGTGGTAGAGGGGTTTCCACACGACAACTCTGAAACCATTTATCGAATTATTTTGAAACTTAAAGGCTGGCTGGGCTAGGTCTGAGGAAGAAATTTATCGAAATTGCTGATGATCCGAAATTGACTATGACCGCCAGCAACCGGTGGCCATCTTGAAAATGTGTTTCCGGACCATTTAAGCTGATTGCTTTGAAACTTATAATGATTACTGGAGTACCTTTGAGGAAGAAAGCTGTTAATCGCTTCACTATGAAACTTCATAGGATATGTGGACTATATCTGGTGAAGAGATTGCTATCCTCTAATAGCTGTCATTCAATGGTTTATCATCATGGCACGGTATTATATGCCATTTGTGGAGCTCTTGTTATTAGTTGTGAAGCATAAGTCTGTCAAATTTTTGATAATTTTGGAGAGACGGTTTATATCGCAAATATAGCCTGTCTTCACTTGTTTCCCTGCATGTCAACAAGAAATAGCTTGTTATACTACAATCTGAGTGATGTAATTAGAACACTGCTTGCATGTCATGGTTAGATATTGGCCAGCCTAGGTTAGAGATCGCAAATTGCAAAAATATTGCCTTGAATTATAACTCCTTGAAATTTGACTTGTTGCTATGTTTTAGGTTTATTATTTTATTATTGAAAATCACTAAAATGATACCAATGTAAGCTAAATTTTAATATATTCTTATAAACTTATACATGTTGATGCAGAGCTCCTAGACTTGTGTGATTATTGTTTGGTCTGATCATGATCTATTATTTAAGAATAATCCAGATTACTCGATTAATCAGCTTGGGTACAAATTACCCAGGAAAACTGCAATGTTGTTTAGAAATGTCTATTTGCAGGCCAAGAGAAGACTATTTTTGAAAATGCATCACTGGAATGCCTGGCTCGAGTGATACATTTTCAAAAATAGTCTTCTCTTGGTCTGCAAATTGACATACATTCACTGACCAAAATGTAAATTTTCATGACCTATTGCGTTAAAGAGTAATTAAAAGGTAGGTTTTGAAATATTTTATACAATAGAAATTATCCATGATTATTCGATTTTAATTTTGAATCATATAAATTCACGATTTAAAACAAAATCATGATTTTCGATTTAATCACATAATCATACAAGCCTAAGAGCTACACACATGAATATGTAGGTCTTTACCCCTCAAATGGATGCTAGCTGATGCATCCAGACGCTAGCTGACAACTGATCTCTCTGTACTGCATCAGAATTCTCAAACAAAAAAGGATTTTCTTATCCATAATGCGACACCGGTTTGATAGAAACCAAACTGCTGACAGTGTTAACCATGAAACCAGTGTTAACCATGAAACCAGTGTTAACCATGAAATCAGTGTTAACCATGAAACCAGTGTTAACCATGAAACCAGTGTTAACCATGAAACCAGTGTTAACCATGAAACCAGTGTTAACCATGAAATCAGTGTTAACCATGAAATCAGTGTTAACCATGAAACCAGTGTTAACCATGAAACCAGTGCTAACCAGGAAACCAGTGTTAACCAGGAAACCAGTGTTAACCAGGAAACCAGTGTTAGCCAGAAAACCAGTGTTAACCATGAAACCGGTGTTAACCAGGAAACCAGTGTTAACCATGAAACTAGTGTTAACCAGGAAACCAGTGTTAACCAGGAAACCAGTGTTAACCAGGAAACCAGTGTTAACCAGGAAACCAGTGTTAACCATGAAACTAGTGTTAACCAGGAAACCAGTGTTAACCAGGAAACCAGTGTTAACCAGGAAACCAGTGTTAACCAGGAAACCAGTGTTAATCAGTGTTAACCGAATAGCCAGGTTATTGGATGGTTAATATTTGCATGTTTTTTTGTGTACAAAATGATTCCCAATACCATGAAATTACTGAAATGAAGCGACCAACTGATCATTTGCACGGATGAGCCTAGTTGTTTTGTTTGAGTGTCCAGCCAGTAGAAGCAATCGTGTTCAATAATATGCTGTCTATAAACATGACAAGTTACTCAACTTTCTAATGGTCAAGTTGGTCAACACTGACCTTTGCAGTGGTCTTAGGAAATGTAGATTTGCAGGCCATTAGAAAACTATTTTTGAATGTTTACCACTGGAATGACTGGCATGATAATCGAGCCAGTCATTCCGTTGGTAAATTTGCAAAAATAGCCTCTCTTGGCCTGCAAATGGAGGTTCACTAATGAAGAAATTCAAATTTTATTGATAAATCCTGACTGAAACATAGTGATAAAATATGCATATACCAATAAATAGGCCTATGCAGCAATGTAAGAAATATTTAGTTGAATATATTGAAAATAATATTTACCTGGAAAGTATTACATCTTAACTAAACACTAAGTTTTCAAAATATTAAACATGTTCTCATGACGCTTGACTAGAAATCTATCTACTGCGATTTTATCGTTGAAATGAAATGTTGTGATTACTTTACACAGACGATCGTGAGCCTCAAGAAGCTCACGTCACTGGTCATTGTTTTTCATGTTTTACTCGGTCACTGTTATAGCTTACAGCGTGTAAAATATTGTATGTATATGTGTAAACTTTTGTACAATATTATAAAGTAAATTTTCTTATCAAATATAATAAATCCAAATAATAGACCAATAGTGTGTTGTCAAAATCAATTCACCTATCCAGAGTATCCATCTATCATCTCGTCATAATCAGCTAAGCGGCGTGTAGGGTGACATCATAATCATAAGGTCTTAAATGATTCTATTTGGCCCGTCTTTTTGTATGTCTACTATTTAATAAACATTCTGTCAAATATTTTGAAGCTGATTTGACTGGGCGGTGTTTCAAAGTATTCAGCCGCTTACTTGTATAGCTTTCTGGAAATTGATAGTCAGGGAGTTCAGAGTTCGACCGATCCCAACACGAGTGAGGTGTGGGTGGAGATTAGTTAGAGATGTGTTATTTCCAATAACTGGAAAGCTCCATTACCATTCCATATATAGGAACTAGAATGCACTGAGAGTTGCTGACTCATGCCTTAGTGCTCTGTTTGGACAATGCGCATAGTGACGCCAGTGACATAGATATTTAACCATGCCTTTGTGCTCTGTTTGGACGATGCACATAGTGACACGAGTGACATAGATATTTGACTAAAGCCATTTTTGGCCAATCTAATGTGAAGGAATGTGTCAAATTTTGTTATTTTACCTTCTTGCGTTATGGCCAAATCCTATAACCTAGATATTTAAGCCTTTGACTTGAAACCTGGAGTGCTTCTAGTCCAGCAAAATATGGATGAATGTTTCAAATTTAGTGCTTCTATCATGTTGAATTCCCAAGCTATTGCAAAAAATGTGCATTCTGATAAATGCACTTAGTGACCCTGTGACCTAGATTATTAGACCCGTTGACTTGAAACTGAAAGTACATCTATCTCACCCAAATATGAGTGTATGTGCTAAATTTAGTAATCCTACCTTCCTGCATATCAAAGTTATGACAAAAAAATGTATATTACAGTATACAGTTAGTGATCTTGTGACCTATATATTTGACCCTTTGACCTGGAGCTTTAGCCTGCTCCAATATGATTGTATGTGCCAAAGTTGGTGTTTCAATGGTCTTGCATTCCCAAGTTATGGCGAATTATGTGTATTTTGGTATGAACCTAGTGACACTTACCTAAATATTTGACATTTTGACCTGAAACTTAAACTATTTCTCACCAGCCACACGACGCAATAAGACTTTGAGCGTATTCGCCAGTCTTGGCTGCAGGTCACCTTCAGCAATGATCACAGAGGTGCTCCTAGCAGTCCGATATTTCACGTATTTGCGCCTGGTGGTCCAGTATTTCACGTATTCGCCTAGGGTGGTCGGATATTTCACCTTCCAAAGATGCCCTCAGTTTGGGCCATCAATAATCGTGTTGTCCGTCCATGTGTCCATCAAATGCATGTGTCCATCTATCCGTCACTGATTTTTTAACCTGACTGTATTTCAAGGGTTTTTCAAGTATAGTCACCAAGATTGGTATATGAATGCATCATGGCCCAAAGGTGTGTCATGTATAAAAGGTAGGTCAGCCTGACCTACTTTTCATGGTTCACTGAAAAGCATAGATTATTCTTGTCCAGGTTCGAGTTTCAAGTTTTTTTGTGTACATAGGCCAAACTTGGTATATGATGCATCGTGGCCTACGGTTTGTTATGTACTAAGAGCAAGTCAGCATGACATACTTTTCATGGTATATTGAACATCATGGATGGTTCTTGTCAGGGTGCTAGTTTCAAGATGTTTTTATACAGTAGCCAAACTTAGTGTATGGGTGCATTGTATGTTACTGTTTTGTCCCATATCAAAAGTAGGTCACACTTTTCCTGGTTCACTGAACATCGTAGACTTTTGTACATAGTAACAAAACTTGGTGTATGGATGCATTGTAGCTGACTGTTTTATCATATCAAAAGTATGTCAACCTGACCTACTTTTCACAGTCCACAGCGCATAAGAGACAATTCTTTTCTGTGCTTTAGTTTTATGAGTCTTTTGTATGCTTTAGCCAATCTTGGTGTATGGATGTATTCTACTTGTAGTATCAATTCATGGTTCACCCAACTTCAAGATTAATTGTATGCATTCAACAAAAGGTGAGGTTCAGCGGAAAGTCGCGTTCAGCAAAAGGCGGGGATCAGTGGAAGGTGGGTGGGAGGTGGTGGTGGTGGCGGGGGTTGGGGAGGGGGGGTGGGGGTGGGGGCGCGCCGTGCGATGTGTGTGCTAGGTGGTCGTCGGAGCTGGTGGCGGAGTTTGATTCTTATAGGCGTGCACCTTTGGAGCATATTGCTAGGGATAAGTTTTTGCAAGCGGATCAGGCAGCCATGCAGGGCTTTGAGGAGTGTCTAAACGCTAAAATGAATACACAACTGGATGTCTGGGCGGCCCAGTTCAAGGCCATGTTCCGTCTGTGGAGCAGCCCACACCAACCTCCCCTCTCATTTAGGGCCTAGATCCGACCACTGAGATGTTGCTGGCGGGAGATTCTAGTATGCTCAAGCTATCTTTGATAGTGGAGCCCGCATCATCCCAAAGTTCTCCGAGATTCGTGCAGGTTTCCCAAACGGGTGGCGATGTGGTCCTGCTGGCTGGAATCTTCCTCCCAGAATTTGTGCGATCCATCCCACAAGGGGAGCCGTATTGTATGGCTCCGTCGGTGTTCAGGAGATGGGTTTTACAGCTCCTGTCTGAGCTGTACAATCCATTCTACTCGTGGCTTTGATGGCGCCAGTACGTCTTAGGAATGCACAGGACGTGGTAGAAACATGGCAGTGTCACTGGACACTAGAACCGCGAGTAGCCATGCAGCCCTTCGAATTGGAATCAGGGTCAGTTCTCAGCATGGTTCATTAGCTACTCTTCATCAAAGGATGCGAAGGAAGAGAAGAACAGTAATCCTTTAATGGACGAGTCTTCGTTCTGCGCAGAGGCTGAATGGGTGCAAGTCTTACATTGGATGGCTAATCGACTAGAATTGTCATCTGATCAGGGCTTTCAGCATGGCCCCGCAATGGAGCAGATGTCAGAGCAAGCGGCTAGCGTTCTGTCTAGTGGTACTTCTACCATGTCTGTTCTGCTGAACATTCAAACCTCGGATATGGTTGGGGTTGTGGCATGTTATTTGGTCCAGTTGGAATATTCCTTGCCTAAAGCCTCTAAAGGCATAAGGAGCAGGATCCATATTCCGAACCATCAGTATGCTCAAGTTCCTCGTCTCTCGATGAAGGAATGAGGAGCTTTGAATAGGGAAATCGAAGGGTCATTCACAGTCATTGGTTTCTGCAGTGAACAAGGGTGCTTTCATTGAGCTTTAGCCCAGTGAGAATGCGTTAAAAGTGGCCATGGCAGGGGACGCTGACCTGCGCAGTCAAAGGAGAGAAGGTGCCAGTAGCGGCTCCAGGAGTTGTTCAGGATGCCATGCACCTGTCTCAAGATTGCCTGGCCACAAGAACATTGGCCAAGCATCTGAGAATGGTTCTTGATTGTGTAGAACCAGGAGCGGAATTAAGGGCTGGTTTCTCTTCAGCACCCTTTATTGGTCAAGGCTTGTTCGGCGGCTTGGGGCATCCAGCTCTTTCAAATGTCAGCTCAATATTTGCTGAGCAGGAAATCGTTGGCATATCATGGAAATCAGCGAAAGGGGCATAGCCACAGCCCTACCAGCAAAAAGAGCAGGATCATGGTCATCAACAGTAATGCGTAGGCTACTTTTACCGTATAATTCTCACTTCGAGCCGAAATTTCTTTAATAACCCCCTGACATCTGCAGTAACCTCTTTAGCTCGACTTTATGAAGTAAGCTGATCTATTGCGATACCCTGCACCTCGTCTGCCAGCAGTGGTAGCGGCGGCCTCCAATTTGTGTTTAGCTCAACCGTTATGTTTATATCTGAGGTATGGTTAATCATACTGGACCCAAACTTGGGCACATTCTTCCTTAAAATGACACGGCATCGCACAGTGTCCTTGGCGTCAAAGGTCAGAGGTGATGGTCACTGTGACCTTGGTAAAAACCTTGCTTTTTTCAACATTAACATTTTCTGTTTTAGCTCAATTTTTCTGTTTATATCTCAGGGTTGGTTAATCATACTGGACCCAAACTTGGACACATGTTTCCTTATAAGGACACGAAATCCCACAATGACATTGAGGTCAAAGATCAAGGTCACTACGACCTTGTTAAAAACATTGGGTTTTTTAACATCCCAAATGTGGACATAATTTATAGTATAATAACACATAGTGACACAATGACCTTGGGGTCAAGAGGTCAAGGTCACCATGGAAAAAGTTCCGTTTAGCTCAAGTGAGCTTATGGAATGGCGGCGGGCCACCACCCATCCATCGTCCGTCCGTCAAATTGCTTTTCCTTAATGCTTTAACCGATTTCAACCTAATTTGGCTGGAAGAATTCTATTCTGGTACCGTCCAGATCTTCTATTCAGAATTTTGATTGGTCAATTATTTTGATGAAAATCTTAGATTTTATTAAAAATTTACCGGAAATTGTCAGAATGCTACTCCTCCTTAGTTGCTTGATATAATGCAACCCAATTTTGCTAGACAGATTCTATGGTGCTAGGCTCTAGAATTTCTATTCAGAATTTTGATTGATCAATTTTTGGGGTGAAACTCATAGATTTTAAGTAAAATTTAACAGAAATTGTCAAAACGCTACTCCTTAGTTGCTCAACTTATTTCAACCACGTTTGGCTAGACGGACCCTATCGTGGTAGACTCCATAACATCTAGTCAGAATTTTGATTGGTCAATTCCGTGTAAATCTTAGATGTTATGAAAAATTTACCGGAAATGGTCAAAATGCTACTCTTCATTAACCGATACACAGATTTCAACTTAATTGGAGAGGAACGATCCTAGTTGGGTAGGCTTCAAAACATGTATACAAACTTTAAATGTGTAAATTCTTTTGATGAAAAACTTAGATTTTATGAAAGATTTGCCGGAAATTGTCAAAACGCTACTCCTCATTAACGGCTTTGCGGATTTCAACTTAATTGGCCTGGAAGTACCCTATGTGACTAGGCTTTAGAACTTGTATAGAGAATTTTGATTGGTCAGTTTTTCTGGTGGCCATCTTGGATTTTCCATAAATTCTTTAAAACACTACTCTTCCTTAATCAATGGCCCGATTTCAATAAAACATGGATGGAATGCTCCTATCGTGATCAACTTCAAAAGTTCTTGAAGTTCTAATGCGAATTTTAATTGGTCAATTTTTTCGGCAGGGATTTTGCATTTCCAGCAGAGCTTAAATCGCGACTACTACTTAATCAATGACTAGATTTCAACCAAACTTGTCTGGAATGATTCATTGATGATAAGCTTCAGGAAATCAAATGAGAATTCCAATTGGTCAATTTCTTTGGCGGCAATCTTGGATTTCCCGAAATTATCCATCATGTCTATTTAAATGCAAGTGGTTCAAATGCTAATGGTCCAGGTGAGCGTCACAGGCCCTTAGGCCTCTTGTTGAAAAGTGTTTTGATAAGCCTTCTATATTTATTTTATGTTTGAAGTCCAGCTTCATAGATCATTGTAAAGTCGAGCTTCATTGCTACCAGGGTTAATCTTAAACAATCGATTATTAACGTTAATGCTGAGTATAACCCTTTCAAAGTCAAAACGACAATACGAATAACTACATCTCGAGCAGTGGCCACTGTATAAGTGGCTGTTCTGATTGGCCACGATTATGATGCCATCAATATTTGAATTAGTCCACGCACCTAACAGTTTCATTGACACGTTTCAATATTAACTTCCTTTACTTTAGAATGCTTGTAGGTACAGAACAGTACCACGAAATTTCAATCGGCAAGTCTCGTCAATTTGCGTAAATTCCGTTTTGACGTTTCTGGTTCTTAAGTTACTCTATGCCGCATCCGAGACAAGAGCGATTACTTCACCGGATCATGTCAACGTGGCTTCAAATGTGGACGCAGCTGCGCAGACATTGTATGGGCTCAACGCAGGCGTGTGTCAGTAGTCATGTCCAAACACTGGGACTTCCACAAAAGGGGCATTGACATGTCACGAGCGTTCGACACAATTAAACGCTCAAAGATCCTAGATGTACTACGCCAGGCCAGTTGCAATGAAGAAGAGTCAAGTCAGTGAAGTCTGTAGAGTTTGAGACATCAATCGGCTCCCCACAGGGACATGGTCTATCTCCGGTGCTTTTCACCTGCTACCTTGCTGCCGCACTGAAATCTGTGCAGGAAAGTTTCACAAGACCAAATAACCAAGTGTCAATACTGGGCATGCCGCTAGAGATGGAATATGCCAACGATGTGGACTTCATAGACGAGGAAAAGAAACCCCTTGACGAACTTCTCCCAATAGCTGCAAGCAAACTAAAAATTGAGAATCTCTTTATGAATGAATCCAAAACAGAGTTCACTCACATATACCTATCGATAAACCATAAAACTAGAGAAAATGACGACCCACTTCGCGGGGGTGAACCATGGAGGAAAAGTAAAGTCCTGGGCTCACTGCTTTGTAGTACTGCTGACGTTTCTGCACGCTGCGTCATGGGGAACATAGCTTTTCAGTCATTCTGGAGGCTATGGATTCGTAGATCAAAGATGCCCTTGATAAAGAGGCTACGTGTATACAATGCAACATGCGTATCCTTGATGCTGTATAACTGTAACAGCTGGGCAGCTCCAAAGGCAGCTCTAGACAAACTCGATCCCTGCCACCGCAAACACCTACGCACCATCACTGGACACCGATGGTCAGACAGCATAATTTCCAACGATGCACTATACAAGATGTGTAACACGTCGCCGCTGTCTGTAAAAGTATCCCAGCAAATATGGTCCATGTTTGGCTATGTTCTAAGGATATCAGCAGAGACACCAGCACAGAGAGCCTTGGAATTCGTCATACTCGGAGCCAGCAAATACAAAGCCAGGAGAGGACGTAATTGCATAAATCTGCTAAGCATGCTACGAGGTGACCTCAAGAAAGCAGGACTCGGTACACTCAAGTCAAGAATTGACCTGAGGAAGCTAAGGATTTCGGCTGAGGACAAGACACAGTGGGCAAAAGCGAAGAAGGACTGATTGCAGCTGTAGTTGTAGTTCGGATTGACCGGTCGGATACCGGCTGTACCAGCTAAGCTGGGTACGCGCCGCCCATCCTGGATTCGTTTCCTGAACACGCCCCCCCTGGGTAGAGCCATAAGCGTATAAGAGCCTATGAGAGAGATCGCGTTGCGAAAACGACTACGTTCGTTAAAGCGCATGTTGTAATGTTTTATGTGGTTACAGAGCGGGATGTCTGGATTCTTATCCAGTTCGGAAGTCTTACTACGTGACATGTATGAGCGCTGTATTCAGTATTGATGTCTTAGGGCATCTGTTCTCAGTGAAAGCCGTGTTTAATAGCTAGGTAGATACCAGCCATTTGCGGCAAAAAATAGTTCTTGTTTTGAAAACAACTAAACGCTAATTAAGCAAAGCAGAAGGCCCGCATAAATAAAGCGGCAACTACTAATTCAGCATTCTAAGAATTACATAAGACGGTGACGGGAGAATCCATCGGGAATCGCTCACCCCGTCTTCAGGTAAAACAGCACGCAACACTATAGTCATAATCTCACTAGGTATGGTCTTTTCTTTCCTAAGCATTTTTGGTTGAAATATTAGAGTGGGCCATTTTTGCCTATACTCTTCTCCCGCTTTAAGCAGTGGCGACACCTTCCCAAGACGGAGGCCCGCTCGAGGCAATTGCCTCTCGCAAGGATTCAGTGACGATGGTCCACGCGAGGATAATACTCCTCACCCAAACTAGCACCAGGAGTAGTGCCCGCGTGAGGCACCTAACTTTTCGTCCCAGATAACCTTCTTCCTTTCAGCTTAGAGGTATAATAACTTATATTAAGTTAAGTAGTTAGGTCTCATGTACGGGGGCCTCCCTTGCGGGGATACCTCTGCGGACCTACGAGTCTGTGTGGTACCTCCGGGAGCCCCATGTTTAAAAGTTCATCTACCTGTCTCTATGTCTCGTATTTTCGTATGCTCTTATTGTAGTTTTATCTAGCATATTATAATTGTTTAGGTAAAATTATTGTGTAGACTTATATTTTTAGGTCACCAAATCAAATCTTGTAAGTCCATAGATCACGAAATTGCTATGGACAGGCATACACATTCTTGGGATGAGACAGTTGTGTTTAATGTTCGCGACGATGGTCGCACGGCCCCACCAGAACGATTGAGTTCCACCGGCCTTAGGAGCCGGTTTTTGTTACCCGCAGGGCAGTCTTGTACAAGGTCCGTCACCCCGAGACCGGATGCTAACCAACGTCATCACTCGTCGTGCACTTGCGGCGCAGCGAGTCGACATGATACACCGGAACGGCCCGACACTACCTGGCGAGCTACATGGACTGTTTCTACTCCTACAGCCACAGAATACAGTAATCATACATCATACATGCATAGCCTATATGCCCTACTTTTAATCTTGAATGCCCAGAATACCAATTTAATGGTAACTATACTGAGCCAAAAAAGTTTAGCAGTGAAGTTTGGTTTGCTGTATTAAAACTATGCATCCATTTATAACCAAATTTGCAGGCATGTTTCGTCAATGTAATGTCTCGCTGATCATGAAGAAATGCAAATCATTTCTTGCATTTCTCGGCCGCACGCTTAATGCATGTGAAAATGCATTTTTCATGCACTGGCCCACATTGGCGGGTAGCGAAGCAAAACTTCACCATATTGCAAAAACAGATAACGAACGTTAACAGAAAACTCTTAAAGGTTTACCCTACCGAACATGGGCAGCCGCCCAGGGCTACCCGAAAATCAACGCCATGAAGCAATGGGAAGACTCGCTGATGGGAAGAGCGTTCGCGCTGTTGCTCGACATTTTAATGTTCACGCCTCAACCATCTCCTGTCTCCGCCAATGTGAACAGGAAACTGGACATGTTAATGGCCCACCACGATATGCCAGACCGAGAGCAACAACACCATGAGAAGGCCGCTACTTAGTGACGTCATCACGATGTCACAGGTTTGAGACTGCAACGCGGCTGTCCCGTAATTTGCACACCGCTACCGGCACTACAAAAACCATGATGCTGGACTGCATGCCCATCGTCCACTTGTTGCTGTTCCACTTATAGAGCGTCACATCGAGAATCGGTTTGCATGGGCAAGAACTCATCAGCGATGGCGTGCTCAACAATGGAGCCACGTTTTGTTCAGTGATGAGTCGAGGTTTTGTGTGGATGTGGTGGATGGTAGGCAATGGGTTTGGCGACGTTTAGGAGAACGGTATGATGCAGCCAACATCATTCAGCACGACAGATTCGGTGGCAGCAGTGTCATGGTGTGGGCTGGAATCCATGAAAATGTCAAAACAGATCGCGGAAATGTAACAGCTCAACGTTACTGTGAAGAAGTTGTCGCCCCTGTACTCATCCCTTTTATGCAGCATCATGCAGACTTTATGTTCCAGCAAGACAACGCCCGTCTTCATTCAGCTAGGGTCACCAGTGATTTCCTTGAGGCTAACAACGTTCCGGTGTTGGACTGGCCAGCGCGATCACCGGACCTGTCTCCTATCGAACACGTGTGGTACATTCTTGGCCGTATGGTGCGTGAGAACCATCCACATCTTCACAACATGCGGGAGCCGGAAGCTGCACTGCTCCAGGAATGGGATGCGATTCCTCTTCGTGACATCAGGTGCTTAATTCGAAGCATGAGAAAGCGATGTACGGCGGTGGTTAATGCGCGCGGAGGTCACAACCGGTATTGACAGATCAGTGTCATTATTTAAATTGGACCATTCCGTTGAATGATGCCGTGTTAAAGGCACGATGCTAGCATTACAGTAACAAGAGACTGTTGTTCAAATTGGAAAATGACCTATCAATTAAATAAGATATTTGAATCAATTTATTGTTTTTGTTAAATAACATTTATACAGTAATATTCTCAGTGTTGCAAAACTTTTTTGGTTCAGTATATATGCATACATGTAGGTAGCCTAAGCTGTTGAATATTTTGAAACTAATTTTACTGGGTACTTTTGCACCAAGTCAAATTAGTTTCAAAATATTCAACAGAATGTAAATCCATCAATTACGTCATGATTGACGAAGATAAGTTCGCTACGAACGCTTAATTGATTAGGGACTCAGCATTGTTGTACGAATTGTATGTCTTTAATAATTAATAAACATGCTTTTGACTATTTTGAAACTAATTTTGCTGGGCGCTGTTGCTGCCGTACCAAAAACAAATGAATTTTCTTGACTTTAATAATATTGAATTATTTATCATTAACATATACTTTTCCTTCAAGATCTACTCTTTAACCGTGCAATCAAATGTTCAATAAGAAAAACTAAAAAATAATTCGAAATACAATTAGGACATACCCTATAATATAGTTAAATTTTTCTAATCTATCTCAATTTGAAACTGCAGTTGCCAAGGCGTGATGGCTCCCTGACAAATTAGTTTCAAAATATATATATATTCATTGCATTATTTCCTACATCATAGGCCCGTGAGAATTGTTAGTTTTATTTGCAAGAGCCATCATAATACGACGTAACGAAAGACAGATGTGGGGTGCACATACATACACATCGTCGAGGTGGGATGGAGTGCGGTGAACATACCGCTAAATTCTGTCTCACGGCAATCAAACACCGGCTTTTATAAGTGCCAAACAAAACAAGTTATCCTTATCTTTCATGATTTTCATACTATACGAGCATGTGCACGCACATCCATAGGCGAAATAGTGTTTGGTCGATATTGTCAGGATTGGCAGAAAACCTTGTTGGAAAAGGAGCCGAAAAACTAACGCCTGTATTCTTGCCTCCAACACAATATAGTGTAAAGTAACTCACTTTCTTGAATATTTTTGGATGTTTAATAACATCTATTACCTCAGCACGCCGACCTAACTTGTCTCCTATGATTGGGATGGATGCAATACGATATTTAAATACAAGGTGTTGCACAGTTAGGTTATTAATTCTGTCAGTTTGGGTGTATTTCAATGGGTGTTAACTGTTCGTAATGGGTACCCGACCATACCTCTCAGTTGTGAACAATTTCCTCCCAAAATGATAGAAGGAGCCCGGAGGACGGATAGCTAGGTAAGATTTGGCCACGTTGACGTTGTAACAGAGAGAAATTATGTAAATTCTGCTGTACTTAGAACCCATTTCCTCGATTCTGAGTTGTAAAAGAGCATACTTAGTTTGCGTCAAAGTTAAGATGTCAGGGTTGATGTTAAGAGGGGTGGGGTGTAATGCAGGCTTGGCCAACTTTAGGGTGGTGTGTGTGTGTGTGTGTGCGTGCGTGCGTGCGTGCGTGCGTGCGTGCGTGCGTGCGTGCGTGCGTGCGTGCGTGCGTGCGTGCGTGCGTGCGTGCGTGCGTGCGTGCGTGTGGGTGGGGGGGGGGTGTTCTACAGTTCCCGTGCCAGTGTGTTGAAGCTGACCTCTAGCAGACGTGACAGTTGCCGTATCTTCTGGCTTACTAAAGAAAGCATCAAACTTGACTAATTTCGAAACATTTAATTGTTTTTCTTGTTTCGTCATAGACTCTGAGGTTTGTTAAAAGAGGACTTATTACTTTCTCTTGGATGGTACTGTAGTTCTAAAATATAAGCACATTTGATGCGGGGGATGATTACGTCAATCATGATAACAAAAACAATTATTCGAGTCTCTCCTTGAATCATAGTGTAAGGACACACCATTTCCTGTGTTAACATTTACGCCAAATCGGACGGACCGGTATAGTTTTTAAATATACACAGATTCCGAATTTGATGCGATCCGATACGGGTCCGTATCCCGTTATCTGAATCACGCACAGTCTGGAAATCCTCTCGCACCACGGATTCCTTTGTTGTGTTAAAATTTTAGTCAGGTCTACATAGGTTAGGCACACACGCACGTACGCACGCACGCACGCACACTTCCCTTACAAGGAAAGTTATTATAATGTTTTGTTTTAAACAGGATCCGGAATAGAACTATAAAAACTGTATAACCTATATATACGGAATACAACCGTGATATATATTTTCTACTTATCTTCTCCTCTGTAACTGATATAAATGAAAATTTCGATTTATTGGCCGTTAGTGTTATTTAGAAAATGTAATTCTTTTGTGTCATTTTGAACATAGATGAATAGCCGTCATAGAGGGAGAAAGTGAGCGTAAACCCAGATATAAGAAATAGCAAAAACCCTAAATATAGCATGGTACTGACGAACAAAATAGAAATAAATTTGATATTATACAAACAAATTCAAATTCAAATTCAAAATTTATTGATCAAATCCACCAGTTGGACTGTCACCAAGACAGAAAAGTACATAAACGGACAGTTACATGATCATACAATCATACATCAAGATGTACAAACAGCGAGTCTTACAATGGCTATTAAAGTATAATATGAACTTATATTCTTTTTTTTCTTATTTGCTAACCCTATACCTAATCATGAGTCGGAGCCTCAATTTAGTCGGGGTGGGAGGGGTGGGTGGGGGTGGGGTGGGGGTGGGGGGGGGGGGAATGCTCCATTTATGCATTTATTTCTAAGAGACTCTCTATAACTACATAAGTCTGACACCATTGCAATACATATTTTAGTGATGTCAAAATCCTGACTGCCTAGTATAAAACCAAACTTCGACGAATCATCCATATTAACAAAAGAAGGTACTATACCTATCAACATGGTATAATATTTCTCTCTAATACTGTAATGTGTGTTGCATTTAATTAAAAAGTGTTGTTCATCCTCAATTTTTCTACTATCACAAAGAGGGCATGTCCTCTTTTCAAGCCGAACTTTTTTATATCTACCCTCTTCTATCAGAAGCTTTTGGTTACTTATCTTTAACTTTGTAAATTTTGATATTTTGTATTTATCTACATCATTTACTATGAGGTAGTTCTCAATGCAATATTTATCTTTTAAGTTTCTATATGTTCGTAATTTATTTCCATTTGCATTATTTCCGTCATCAAATATATTTGTTTCCAAAATGTTGTGAATCGCTCCTGGAGCCGTTTCACCACAGCGTATGATAACCTGTTAATAGAATTTGTACCCTGGTTTTCCCAGATATGACCGAATCCAATCTCCATTAAAAACTGTTTTATCTTGCACCCGAAACTCCTACTACTATTACAACTTTCATTATAAGCTCTGTGTACCAACATATCTTCTTTCGATTGCAGTATATAATGTCAAAATTTAACCGTAGCCTTCATGCTACTAATAACTAATGGGAACTTACCAAGTTTCGCCCGAACCACATCATTCGTAGCCGATCTATTCACATTAAGAAGGTATTTCATAAATTTCAACTGTATTTTCTCAGGCATAAACAGGTCATACATTTTTTCAATAGCCTTATTGGATTTAATTACAAAGTCCATTGACCAAACTTCACTACAATACAATATTATAGGTTTTACACATGCTTCAAATAATTTTAAGTACAGTAAAATGTCATGTCTATCAGACCTTAGGGCCTTTCTTATTGCAAAACACGCCTTCAGTCCTTTATTGCATAGCTGTTTAATAGCGTATGTAAACTTGCCAGATGGCTGGAATAGTATACACAGATATTTATATTCTGAGGTTATAACTAAATCTCTTTTATTATAAGAGAATTTATATGTTCTCAGTAACCTCCCTGATTTATTAAAAATAATAACCTGGGTCTTATCTAAATTAACTGTAAGGTTCCATTTATGACAAAAACTTGGAAATCTATCTATAGCCATCTGCAATCCTGAATGACTTTCCGCTAAAAGAACAATATCATCAGCATACTTTAGGCAGGATATGTCCTTACCATCTAACCTTGGCGGATCGCAAGACCTTCCCAGGTAACTCACTAGATCATTAATGTATATAGAAAATAATGAAGGGCTTAATATACAACCCTGCTTAACACCAATCTTTGTCGTAAATGACTCACTAAGTCCATTGTGTGTTTTCACTGAAAATCTAACGTTTACATACATACTGCTAATGATATCATAAAAAGGCCCAATTATGTTATATCGAAGTATTTTATCAAGTACAGCGGTCCTATTAATGGTATCAAACGCCGTTTTAGATTTACAAAACAGGCAAACAGTTTCTTTGAATTTTCGAAAGCAGTATCAATCAACATTTTTAATGTATTAATATGATCACTCATATGACAGCCCTTACGAAAGCCAATCTGTTCTGAACTAAGTATCTTATTTTCTTCCAGGTAGCTATCTAGGCTGTTAAACATAATCCTACAGAAAGGCTTACTGAAACAACTGGAAATTGCTATTCCTCTATAATTGGTTGGATCAGTAGTGCACCCCTTTAAATATTGGTTTAATAATATTTTCCTTCCACCCCTCAGTAAAAACGCCACTCTTAAAAATACTATTGACAATCTTCAGATAAACATAGCTAAAGGTGTCTATCGACAGTTTAATCATTTCGTTAGCTATTTCATCCACTCCACAAGCCTTACCACCTGTAAGACTCTTAGCTGCTACTATAATCTTCTCTTTAGAGATATCTTCATTCAACATTGTATTATTACAACCCACATAGTCATATTCTGGCCACTCCTACGCTTCTGACTCATCATAATCAATATTCATCAACTTTCTAAAGTAGTTAGCCCAGTCACTCATAGATATATCAGCAGACGTATCATCATTTGAGGCATTCTTTAACTTGTTAACGGTAGTCCAAAATTGCTTAGGATCTTTACTTTCATTTTCCATAAGGGTATCCAGGATCTTTGCCTTATATTGCCTATGCCGTTTTCTAACAAGTCTATTATAATTCTTGGTCTCAGCATAAACACTACTACGTAACTGCTTATCTGTTGGGTTTTTAGAAAGTTCCCTACTAAGATGTTTTATAGTACGTTTTGCAACAACACAATCATCATCAAACCATGGCTTCCTATGTTTCTTTTTTGTTGTCTCAGACTTGCTGCATTTCTTAATACGTTTGCAAAATCATCTGTTACCTTATTTATCTTATTTTTAAACTGTCCTTATTTAATAAATTAATATTAATAATAAAGTTTTGTTTTGTTACTCTATCCCATTTAAGACTTCTTGGTGGTTGTCTCCACAACTGCATGGATTTGCACTGATATTTGAGGGTGATCCGACAAACTACAATCAAAATCATGAACTTTAAAACTTGAAACTTCCTTTAAAAGACTACAACTACAAATACAATAATCATCTATAGACACTCCTTTCTGTCCGTAATAAGTCGTTTTTCCGATAGAATCTTCCAGATATCTTCCATTCAGTATTTTCATGTGGGCCCCAATGCGAAGGTCCAATAGTGTTCTACCATATCCATTAGTAGATTGAGCTACAAGGATATTACGAGACCCGACTACACTATCCTACCTGTAATTATCAGGAAGACAATCCTCCACGTAGTTATCTCCATCGTTGATAATAAAATCAGTATCATCCTTGCTAATATGGGCATTAACGTCTCATATTACCAACACATTACCCATGCTTCCATAATTCACAAGTCCTTTTCAAAACCGAAATAACCCCTATCCAGTTTTAACCAAATAATATTAGTTTGTCTATTATCTACAATCTTTACCGCTTTCCTAATAGAATTCTTGATAAGGACAGCCACTCCTCCCCTTAATCTACTAGACTTATCAGACCTGCAATTACGTGAAGTAGCGTATCCATCCAAATGCAACAAATCTTGAACAGAGGCATGCGTCTCACTCAAAAACATTATATCATTTGTAATTTCATTTTTAAATTTTGTGTCAACTAGTTTACAATGCCTAGCCCCGTTAACGTTCCTAAAAGTTCCATTAACATTCCATGATCCAATAGAGATCCTATCGGGGAAAAACAATTGAACTACTTCCACCACCTTCTATAATAGTCATTGGTTAAATAGTAAACTATCAAGAAACCGAATCCCCAACCGCCAGACTCATTATCGTCAAACCGAACTAGACATACATAAAAGATCAAAACATGAGGAGAACATTAATTATTGTTATATCAAAATACTTTCCACATTTATCCTCTTATTTATCTCACATCTCATACCCTCACTATTAGAATAAGTCTATTCCATTCAGTGAAACAAATAAATAAACTAGAGTTACCTCCCTTGATATGTTGCTGATTTCTGTTTTATTGGCTTCGTTTACGCCATAGAATTCCTGCAAATAAATTTACCATGTGTAAATACCTAGTATCTGTTTTCATAGAGTTTTTGTGTACTTAGGTAGGCCTACCAGTTTCTAACAGGGATGTAAATCTGTTATTTCTATAGCGACAAGACGGTGATATAACATCACTGACTATGATTTGACAAGAGGAGAATTTGTCAGCAAAAATAATGATACAAACGCCGCTAAAAATGGAGCAAAACTTAATTTATTGTAGTAAATCTAGACCTGGTAAAATTTAATTTTTTGGCAATATATCGGTATACATAGACAGCAGCACCCCAGTTTCACAATCAAAATCTTTTATCCTTGCTCTGTAAAGTAGTAAAGCTGGTGCTTAAAATGAAACAAGGATTATTTTGCATACCATAAAATGTAGAAACTATATCTGTCCTTGGATTGAGCATGCGCGTGAAGAAAATCAATCTAGATATGTAAATAATATAAGCACTCCATGCCCCTTTGGTGCATACATAAGCACGGAATTATTGTTATGTTCGTGAAATCAACACACTGTGTTTGACAGCAATTGGCATCTGTCGTCTAACACGAAAACTGGACCAGCTTGTTTCATTTCCCTACCAGTTATGAACATTTTATGGAGAAGAGTAATAGTGATAACACATGTTTTTCTTATGCCCAACAGAAAGTTAGGTAAGATAATTACTTATTTCTGCTGCATTTTGATAAAATCTAAGAATGCTGTATAAAAATGATGTATCTATTAAAATAAACATGCTTTGACAGTGTCACTGAAACAATGAGTGGGGATAACGCGAAAAGGGGCAATTGTTAGAAACCAAGTACCCTGACCATACAAGTTTATTTCTGATAAAGGTATAAGAATCATTGGTATTGTCTCCATGGTGTATATTGATTATGCAGAGGTCAAGGGTCAACAATTTCCATTCATTGTGGATATGCATTCAAATTGGTTAGAGGTGTTTCTTATGAGAAGCACACCAATCTCGAAGCTACAATTGTTGTGTTGTGGGTGGGGGTGGGTGTCGGAACGTGCCCCTCGAGTGCCCCCACCCATGGATCCACCACTGTTTTGTGTTACTGACGTAAGTGACAATGGGCCGCAGCTTAGATATTATGAGCTTAGGGCATTTCTGAAGTTTAATAAAATATCAGTAGAAAGGCGATGGGATGGGTAGCTGTTCTGATTGGCCGAGAGCTTGTTACATCATCCGTGACGTCACCAATATTTGAATTAGGCCACGCCCACTTTTCCCGTCAAAAAATAATCGAATCTGATTGGTCTTTGGCCTTTTCTGTAGTTCTCTCTTGGCCAATTAGATTCAAGTATTTTTTTTGGGGGGGGGGGGGGGGGGACATGGCCTAATTCAACTAATAACCCATGAAAGTGTTAGGGAGCGTGGCCCAATTCAAAATATTGATGATGAGTTCATAACACTCAACCAATCACCACAGCCGCTTGTAAACTTGCCAATGTTTGTCCTGTAGGTCTATTGACAGGTGTAACAAGGTGGGAAATGGCTGGTGTGTGGTGGGTCCAAACCGTGGTCATATTCCCCTTGGAGCCCTATCAGAGCATCTGCTTATAGAGTCAGCATTGTTCAAGGTCGAGGTATCAGTCGATAATTGCAGGCTGTTGACTTCTTCCCCTTTTTGAATATTGGTGTTATCTGTCCCATCTTCAAGTCGTGTGGTAACGTCTTTTCATTAAGGGCTCTATTGAACAGTAGGGCTAATGGTTTTCCAATTATTTTGCTGGTCTCTTTTATAACTCTAGGATGCAGTCCATCTGGGCCTTGGGACTTGGATACTGAGAGTTTGTCCCGGCATCTGATGACATCGTCTTCTTTGATGGTGATCTCTTCTAAGCGATTTAGTGATCTGGTATCGGGCAGGTGAGGAATGCTAGTTGTATCTCTGTGAGTGAATACACTGGAAAAATATTTGTTCAGTTCTCCTGTCTTCTCTGTATCTGATCTAGTTAACGATCCATCTTGACATTCCAGATACTCTATTCCAAAAGCTGTCTTTAATTTTGACTTTATGTAACTATAGAAGGCCTTTGGATTCGTTTTAGACTTTTGTGCAACCTCTGGCTCATAATTGAATTTCGCCTTTCAAACATCCAACTTCAGCTGGTTAGGACATTTGGCATAAGCCTTGTAATCGGCTTCATCACGTGTTGCTTTTTCCTCAATTTGGTCTTGAGTGTGGTGGTCATCCATGGACTTCTTTTTTTTGGATGTAGGTGAGTTCCTTATGGTCTTATACGGGATATGTATAGTGACAGCATCTAAGGTCTTGGTCTTGATTACATTCCATGTCTCTTCTGTGTTCAGGTCATTCAGTTCATTGTCGTAATCACTTTTGGCCAGGATAATTCGGATCTTATCATAATCATCTGTGCCAGTTGTTAACTTTTGTGTCTTACTTAGTGTAGCTTGTACATAATAATTCACTGTGAATAAGAGGCACAGGTGGTCGCTCTTTCCTTCAGGGGATATGTGTGTGACCTCTCCTACCATATTTTCTTAATTTGTCATTACGAGATCTATAGTGCTTGGATTCTGATTACCTCTGTAGTGGGCTGGCTGCTTGACATTTTGGTGAAGAAATGAACTGCTCACCGTTTCAAGAAATACACATGCTGGAGGTTTAATGCCTGATGTGGAGTTGTTGTTCCAGTCAATTTCTGGATGATTAAAATCACCTAACATAATGATATGGCTGTGCTTGGATTCCGATGCTTGCTCAATCTGCTTTCTAATGTTCGCATCGTTTTCACTACTGCTAGATGGTGACCTGTAATTGCACTCTAGCAGAATACTTTCATTGTCTCTGAGCTGCACCTCAATCCATAACGATTCTTCAGAGGTATCATGTTTTACATTAATTTCCATGAAGTTTAACTGTTGTCTACTGTAAAGACAGATACATGATTTTCCACTGGATTCTACATTCGTAAACAAATCATAACCATCGTTGTTTAGCTCTGATACTGAAATCGGGTCTCTAACGTTTTTGGGCAGCTTCTATAATACCAATGATATCAGACTTGTATTCATCTATCAAAATTTCGAGGTCATTCCGCTTGTTCAAGATTGAGTTGGCATTGGTGTATATATACACCTGTGCAAAAGTTAAGCACCAGCAAAAACAATAGAACGTAGAAACATGATGGTACAACTAGGCTGCCATACTTTTTGTCCCCGCGTTAGCTGACATAATTCCAAGTACGAAATGCACATGCATGCATGACTTCACGCCGCTTGATGTCCGTGCGTGGCGGGAAACAGCACACGTGTTCAGTTATGTAAAAGTCCAGTTTGAGGTGTAGAACATTACATACAGATTTAGGCGACAAGATTAGGAATTTTGTGTTCATGACCGTGGTTTATTTGTACAGAGAGAATTAGCTCTTGATTGTGAACCGCTATGGCAAGACGAAGGTTAAGTGATCGTGTGAAATGGCAAATCATAGGTATGCATACCACTGGTATGTCATGCAGAGAGATTGGCAGACAGCTGAACATTAACCATACTGTAATCAGTCGTTTGATTGCAAAACATGGGCAAACTAACGAGGTGAAGGACAGGCCTAGATCTGGAAGACCGAAGAAGACTACTGCCCGTGATGATCGAGCCCTAGTACGCCTTGTTAGGAGATATTCATTCACCAACAGCAGAGTGCTCAGCCAGCAATGGGAAACGCGCAATAGAGTGTCAATGTCTACCGTCAAAAGGAGACTGTATGCTGCTGGCATGAAAGCTAGGAGACCTGTCAGACGTCCTCTCCTCACTGCACACCACAAAGAGGAGCGTCTGAGGTGGTGCAACGAAAGAAGACACTGGAACATGAGATCCTGGAGACGGGTACACTGGTCCGATGAAAGTCGGTTCCTGCTTCATGCCACAGATGGTTGAACTCGTGTATGGAGGTCCAGACGCACAGCGTACGACCAACGTAACATCATGGAAGAAGTTCCATTTGGTGGAGGTTCCGTTATGATATGGGGGTGCATCTCATTTGATTGTAAGCTGGATCTGTTGACTGTACCTGGAACACTAAATGGACAAAGATATCAAGATTCCATACTGGATAGAGTTGTGGTCCCTCATTTTGTAAATCATGCACCTGGAACCCACCCTATATTCATGGATGACAACGCCCGACCACATCGTGCTAGAGCTGTGCATGAATACCTCCGCCAGAATGCCATCGAAACCCTACCATGGCCAGCAAGGAGCCCTGACATGAACCCTATTGAGCATATCTGGGAAACATGGTGAGAAGGAGGGATCCTCCTGTGCAGAACCTACAGGAATTAACAGACGCACTCCATCTTGAATGGCAACGAATACCACAATTGCGTATCAGTCGGTTGGTGACCAGCATGAGACGTCGTGTCCAGGCCATCATCCAGGCACAAGGTGGATATACCCGGTATTAATAATGACAGTCTCAAACTCGTGCACAGATGTTAAACTTCGTTTTCAGACACCATTAATGACAATCTAGCCACGTGTGTCAACTGTAGGGCAATAGTTGTCAGTTGTGTCAACGTAACCATATTCAGGCCTCGTTTTCAAGTTCAAACAAAAACATACAGTGTTTCCCCACCATCATAATCAGCATTCCTCTAGTTGCATTATTACCTCTTGCACTAAGATGGATGGGTACATAAATGTTTATGCTATTGCTTTCTTCATAGCACATGAATATACCCTCGCATGTGCGTAAAAATAGGGTGGTGCTTAACTTTTGCACAGGTGTATACAAATCAGACCAGAACTGTTGTTACCGTTAGGTGTATTTACATGTTTAATGAACTTATTTACATTCTCAAGAGGGGTGAAGGACTATTTACACAAACAGAATCTCCTTGATGATTGTGGAGTTCGAATGCGGACTAATCTCCTGTCTCCGGTGATTATCCATTTGACATTTTCGTTTCTGAGTACAGACTCCTGCATATGCTGATCTCTTTCCTTCTTCAAGCTTGAGAATATTTCATGCTCTATACGAGTCATGCCTTTCTTGGTAAAGAAATGTCTTGCTATGTTGTCTTTGCTGTCTGCAAGTTTCCTGGCATTTTTCAGAATCTCGTTAAAAAAAATCTATATTGTTTACTGACACTCGTAGTGGTCTTGGTTTCTCACCGCCTTTTTTATCTAGGCATGCTGGTCTCATGAATTCAGCTATTGTCCTTAAGTGGAGCACTGTCTGCAGTTCATTCACAATCTTAGTGTTGCCGTTTCTCCTTTTGTCTGGGTCTGTTGCGTTGCTCTCCTTGAGATTAAATAGTATAAGATTATGTTTTTTGCGCTTGAGGTCTTCCATCATGACCTGTGTGCATGTACGTGTAGTTGTGGGAATGTCGCTATGGCTGCAACACATCCAGTTAAAATTATTTTCTAAATATTCCTCAGAATGTTTATTAAGTTGTAAATACATACAATTTCGTAGAATGGAGGAATCCCAGTTTAGCCATACCCCAACAAGCTCTAGTTTAGCATCATTAGCATTCAGCCTGATGTATGATCGCAATCACCAAACCAAACTCTATTCTACCCATGAAAATGTGGTTTTTTTGTAAAATCGTTATTTAATTTTTGGGTAGGCTAATGATTGATAGTACACCATAGAAAGTACTTAATTTGGCAGTATTTGTATGATACCACCTATTTAGTGTGTTCTACAAATCATCCTGACTTATAACATGAATATTTCCCCAAAGATTAATAAGGGGGTTAGGAGAAACATGCACTTTCATGACGAAAATAAAGTGAATATATGCTTCAACGTTCTGAGTGATCATGATTTCTCTGTTTTACCTGATGATGTGTAATGGACATAAGCAAACTGCAGATCTGAGATCTACTTTCACAGCACTCCTATTTTACATAGACTCCCAACGTCAAGAATTATTTTGGTGATGCTAAAGACTGGCCCCCTGCATGACCAGCTCATGAGAAAAAAGTGTCGTAAAATTATAATTTAAGATAATTATTCAGATATTCGGTATCTGTGGCTGGTGTGGACCCCCTGTTCATACCTGGTAGGTACATACAGACCTATGTGTACAGGGTGCAATCTATAAGGGGCCATGAGTCGATGTTTCCCCATAAATATGCCAGATTTGTTATATTTTAAGAAATATTTTGTTGAATATTTTGAAAGATATTTGACTCTAAGTGGTTGAGGTCAACAGCTATGAGTCAAATTAGCGTCAACATATTCAATAGCTTACGTGTTAGTTACATTTATAATCAATTTTGGGAATTCAGGTGTTTAAACGCTATCTCCTTTCATGGTGAAAATGGGCAAAACCTGCCTCTGCAGTGATCTTGAGGAATGACCATTTGCAGGCCGAGAGAATATATTTGAGAAAAGTGTGGGAATGTCTGACATAAAAACCAATCCAGTTATTCCAGTGATCAATTTTCAAAATTATTATCCTCTCGGCCTGCAAATAGCCATTCAATATGTCAATATTTATTTTTTCTTGACCAAAATTAACCATTAAAGGGCTAAATGGATTACAATATGCGTAAAAGTGGGTGGGACTTATCTAGAAATGGGTAGGCATAAGTAGAAATGGATCACTGCATTCCATTGACATCTGGTGTCCATTTTGAGATGGTGTTTCTCGGGTGAATGATTGTGTTTGTATGAAGTACATGAAGCCATGAAGGATTTGAGGATGTTGGCGATGATCTGCTCTTCATAACCTTGGATGTCCAGAAGGCCTTTGATGAGGTCTAGCATGATGGCCTCTCCGTGGCATTATATAAGCTAGAGATCCCACTCCAGATGTGGTGCATTTTCGATGACTGGTAAAGAAGTTTGAGTGGTCAAGTCAAGTGGGAAGGCACACCATCCAGGCCCTTTAATATTCTTCAAGGCACAGGCCAGGGAAGATAATTCTCTCCAAGCAACTAAAAGACATTCAATAACAATTTCCTCCTTGCAATTGAGAATGCCGGAGTCGGGGCTCATATAGGTGACATGTGTATCAACCCCAACATGTGCAGACGATGTGGCAATTATGGTAAAACATCATCATCCAGATGCTCAGGTTGCTCTGACAGCTACACAGAACTTTGCTGACCCAAGACCGTATGCAATAGGAATGAAGAAGACTAATGTCATCATATATCCGGCTAATTGCACCTTCACAGAGACACCTTGTGTCTGCTATAAGACTGAGGAATTTACCCTATCAGAAGAGGCCACCCACTTTGGATTCCTGATGAGTGCTTCTGGTAAACTTAATCAAAGTAGAGTTGAAAACAACATTGCCTCGGCCCGAGGAGCTGCCTATAGTCTCTTTGGATCTGGCTTCCATGGAGAAAATGGACTGAACCCTGTCATGAATTGAAAGATATATACTTCTTCTTCTTCTTCTTTTCGTTCGCTGATCATACCGCCAGTCCTGTAAGTGACTATTGACATGATCATAAGCGTTAAGTGCGTGGATCCATGGTTTATTAGAGTGCGCCGTGCGGCCTGGAACCTCCGTCTTCAGCACTCGAGGTTTCTGTCAGGGTTACCTCACCGTACCTCCTTTAGTCGCCTCTTATGACACACAGAGGATACGGAAGGTGTATTCTAAGCCCCACCTACAGAGCTAAAGATATATACTATATTCATCCATCCACACCTCACTCATGGAGCAGAACTATGGAAGTTAACTGATAAAGAAACAAAACCTACGGACATGTTTGCAAGATCCCTTTTGCACCAACTACAGAGCCTTGCTCCCAGTACAGCTAATCCAGCAGTGTATGGTTTACTTAGTACTCTAAGTACTAGTGGCCGAGATTCACAAGAAAGCTTTCATCCTGCTAAGAAACTTGGTCGCTGACCCATCACTTCATGAATATATACCATCATGTTAAGACAACTCGCTATGAAATCCATGACTAGCAATACAAGGCCCTCCTATGTTCAGATGCTACTCCTGCAATACCAGCTGCCTTCAGCCCACAGCTTATTGGTGCAAGTACCTACAAAATAGTATGGAAGCATAAAGTTCACGAGGCAGTCTGCAAGTTCTGGAAGAGCAAGATGTGGCATGCTGCATCATCAATGTCTTCACTGTGATTCATGTCAGCTGAAATGTCTGAACTGCAAGGCATTCCTGCTCTTTTATGGTACGAATCTACATGAAACTGAGAAGTCAACCATTAAGGCAAAACTCCTAACCAGCACTTATCAACTCCAGACTGTACTTGCGAGACGTGATAGACGAGTCCATGTCATAGCAATGTGTCAGCTTTGCAACTCAAGTCAAGAAGATATGGCTCATTTCCTTACATCATGCACAGCTCTATCCACAACTCGGCAGCCCAACATGCTTGCACTATTTGACATAACTGGTATCAAGCCTGATAACTCGACTACAGTTCTTTTCCTGAATCCTCTCGATCCAGGTCTACCTTCTTTGATACATGTGAACACACGTACTATCTCATGCATAGAACAAATTAGCAGAGATTGGATATTTGCCTGCCACAAAGAGAGAGCACGTATATTGCTTACATTGGCATGATGCTACATTACTTCCTGTTCGTACTCACTGTATACAATTATTTGCTCTCGCTGTTTTTTTTACATACTGATGAACTTTCATTAACTATTACGTATTGCGTGTTTTTGACAATATATTCACTGTATACATCTATTCGCTTGCGCTGATTTACATATTGGTGAACTTTCATTAACGGTTACAATATTATGGACCTCGGCAGTTACGTATTACATGCTTTTGACAATATATTGGTTATCTTCTCATATGCTGTGTCCAGGGACAATTACTCCAGAAGGAGGTGCCTCATGAAGTGGAGGAACGTGCATGTAAAAGAAGAAGAAGCTGTAGGGGTATATGTCTAAATTTCTACATGTTTCTCATCATCATCATCACCATCATCATTACGACCACCACTACCATTACTTAGTTATCTAAGTGTGATAGGTCCTCATGTATATATGCCAAGCACACACATGTTGAATGACTGCCTCTGATGTTTGCAATTCATGAATTCCAGTGTTCAGCCAATCATAGGACCACATAATCAACTGTTCCCCATGTAGTGTGACGTCATAATCAACTATGTCATGTGTAGGTTGATGTCATACTCAATTATGGTTTAAATGTGGCAGCTAAGGTTGTCCGAATGCTAACTTGATCACAGGCTAAGCGTGGTTGTACGAATTGTATGGCTTTTACTATTTAATAAACATTTTGCTTAATAAGTGATAAGAAGGCGTGATGCAGTACATAGCGGATCCTGCAAAAAAATCCATAAAACTCCAGAAGCAATCAGAAGAAAAAAATATATATATCTTACTATATATGACTATGTTGAATATATTTTGATTGGCTGCGTTACTAACATATTTCCACAAAGGTGTACAACACCCAGCCGGCTTTGATGGGTGTAAATCTAGGGCCCGAACACAGGCATTATTATTTATTTACTTATTTATTTATTTATTTATTTATTTATTTATTTATTTATTTATTTATTTAATTAATTAATTATTATTATTATTATTATTATTATTATTATTAAAAATAATTAATATTATTATAATTATGCGTGCCACATAGGGTTAGCAATATCATGTTTTGAGCCATCTTTGCAGGAGCTCATAGCATATGATAAGCCTTGGTCATCTTGATTGAAGAGAGACCCTGGGGTTGGACATACAAAGATTGTAATTGCTATATTGCCTTGTTATTGGCCAGCGAATGTTACGCACGTGTTTCAATGATAAACCTATAGAGTCTACATCTATTTCTCTACCCTAGTGGCAGCAGCAGCAGCAGCAGCAACAGCAGCAGCAGCAGCAGCAGCAGCAGCAACAGCAGCAGTAGCAGCAGCAATAGTAGTAGTAGTAGTAGTAGTAGTAGTAGTAGTAGTAGTAGTAGTAGTAGTAGTAGTAGTATTTGAATTAGGCCGGCTCCTAACACTTTCATGCGTCATTAACCTTCCAATACGTCTACAGGTCAAAACACCACATCTGAAGAACTATGAAATGGCAATCTTTTTAGAGTATACTTGCTAACTTCTCAGTCGGTCTCTCTTCACATACTACGGTGCTTGTTGAATGCATTATAAGCCTAAAGCTTTCTTAGCATATAATACCTCAATGTGGCTACTTCTGAAAACATTAAGCTGTTAACCCATTTTAGAGAAGAGGAGAAAGACACTCTTCTAACACCAATTTCAGGTTGGCCCGAGCAACGTTGAACGTGTTATAAGTGTTAGACCACATATCGAGGTGTAGTGCATATACAGGGTTTTGTATAATCTCTTCACAGGATAGGCTATCTAATATATGTGCCGGCGAATATTTGGAAAATAGTTTGACTCGCTGAATTCGCCCGACATATTTACACAAAACCCCTGCAACGAGCAGTCCACTTTCATGGGTGTAAATGTGGTTAGGATTATAATTAGCGGTGTCCAGGTTAGTGATAGCATGTTTTGAGATATGTCTGCAGGATCTCGCAGCTTATTTTCAAGTCTTTTGGCATCTTGATAGAAGAGACCTTTGGACTAGACATGCATGGATCGCCATTGCTATGTTTCCTTGTTTTAAATGTTAAATCTTTAGAGTATACACCCACTGCCTCTACATCAGCAGCAGCAATTGCCTCTACAGCAGCAGCGCCTGGCCTGGTTGAATGCATTATAACTCTATAGAGCTCCAGACACCCATACCCCTAACCACTTGCACAATTCAGTAACTCCACAGAGCAACCTTCATTGTCTACATACTGTGCAATAACAGTTCATCTGCAGAATCGACGAAAGAATAATTAATTTTCGAAAATTAATTCTATTTCATGAAAACATTGATACAGTGGTTACGGCAGTTTCGGATCACTATCTTAATCATCAATCAAGTTCCTTGGAAATGGGCTTTGATTTAAAATCTTTCTATGTTTGTCAGTAGCTTTATAGACAAACAAGAACCATAAAAATGTTTCCATCATTTAATCCATACATGGCCGTAGCTTAACGGCGGGGTAGGTGTGGGTGGGGGATGGGGGGGGGGGGGCAGTTGCCACCCCACCCCCTGAGGTTTGCAAAGTCTACTTTTGGAAACACTCGTCGCACAGGCTAACCTTGGAGTACAGTATTTCTAACAGTCCACTGATTACATTTTTGGCCTTTAATTATGTCACCATGACCACCGGTTATCTATGTAACTTACTATAGCGATGCCAATGAGGCGGACATTTGTTCAAAATTGTTTCTCTACTCCAATCTATACACTGTACAGTCGTGTTCATTTAATGATTTCTCCTACTTTTTATGCACTTGAGACCTATCAAGCAAAGTGTCTTCTTGAGTGTAGCTATTTACTCTGCATATAGTATACTCAACACTAAAATAATACTTTTTTTTAAAGATCTTAACTACATAAAACGCGGGATACCCCAGGCTCCAGTTTTCGTGTTTCCTACATATAGTAATATCAGGTATACTCTTCCAAGCGAATATGGATTTCATTGAATCATATCCAGCTGATGTTTTTTGCACTCTCAGATAGTGTTTCCTGCATTTCTGGAGGTAAATATGAACCTTCTCCAGTGTCAGGATTTGCCTCCGGAAATACAGGAGGTGGCCTCTGGAAACATCCAGACATTAACGATTTTCCGGGGGAGGCCCCCCCCCCACCCCCCGAACTCCCTTGAAGGTTGTTGAACACACCACACACACCCACCCCCAGTACCCCCACCACCCCCACCAGGCATTAGGGCCACGCTATGGCCCTGAAATAGGCCTAATAATTAAATGCCCTGTCGCCATTAACGATTCAGCCACCAAAATTTAATCTTGAAGTTCTGATCACAGCGGCCCCTGATAACATTCCCATATGCGGCCCACATGGGCCCCATATTGTTTCCCATATACTGAACAGTATTGAAATACAGACTGTCGAATGCATTGCCGTGAATACGCCCTGCGTGCATGCTTACGCTTACAGAGCTGGAGGACAAATGACTATTTGCACGTACAAGCAGGTTGGTTTTGTTTGAGAAATCCTGGCTTGCGCAGACAATAGGCGTTCAATAGTTACAACGATTATGGAGACAGGAAATTGCATGCTTGGTAGCATTACACGCCTGGTAGCATTGCACGCTGGGTAAATTGAACAGGCATCTCATATTCCATGCAAAAGTGTCTATAGTTAACAGAAGACGAGACCTTTAATTACTAACATTAAAATTCTAGATTAAATATCTAGAAAAGTAAAAATTTCGAAGAAGAAGAGAAGTATATATTATACTCCAATTCGAAGAAGATTATAAGAATGAAAATGCTGTGCAAAACTTATGTAACCGAGGCTTCATTTCTTTATCAGCTTTAAATAATACACGAATAATATAATAGTCATCCTTTGAATGATGCATTACTTTTCAGAAGCCACCCTACAATAAACAATATCGCATTGAATATATAAATCTATTGATTTAGATTTGCGTTGAGCTCATCGATTTCTGATAAACAGAGTGCTTATTCTAGTTATCTGGATGACAAAGCCAATCAACTCAAAGTTACCTCCCTTGCCAATAATCCCGCGTTCGATTCCTCTCTGAGTTATGAACATTCTCAAAGTTCTCATCTATTCATAAAAGATACATACCCTAGCTAAATTTAGGACTATTTGTTACTTTGTGGAAACTTTAACCAACTAGGAGTATAGCCGCCATTTTAGATAGCTATTTGCAGGCGCCATTATTTTAGCTTCTATTGTCTTCGCCGGGTCGCAATTGTTCGTATAAAACCATTCTCGTAACACTATAACCGTCTAATAACGCTATTCATTCGTCTTCCGTCTTCCAAGGTGTTCCCTATGGTGCGAGTGACAATACATATGTATAACAATTTAGTTTACTGAAAACTGTTGCTGCCTATATCAGCAACAACTTTCCGTATGATTGTTGTCAATATAATGAGCTGATAATAAAATTGTCTCTAGATAAAGATTTGATAACAATTTGGCTGAAAATCGTTGACGCGACAACTTTCAATAATAGTAAGTCATTTCTGACTAAGGCAGCAACAGCGTTGTCAAAATTTTCTCAAAATAATCAGCGGGCTTTGTTTGGCAGCGGGCTTTCTGTTACTTGTTACTTGTTCTGTAAATCCCTCTTCTCTGTTCTAGGAGAACCACCAGCCGGCACTAAGTTCCTAGCTGATGTAAAATGTTGATTTTGTCGCGTTGTGTTATCATGCCTTCTTGGACGAAATATAGTGTACTGAGACTTTCCAGTTAGTATGCAAGATCTCTTGTGGTGCAGCTTGAAACAGAGGTCACAGGTGGCCTCTAGCATGATCGCGAGCGGATTGCATTTAGTGAATGTATGGGAGGTGTCGAGAATTAGTCTAACGATGTTGACCTGCTGACATTCTTTCAAGGTTTGGAGGTTACCGGCTAACATGATGTGTTCAATCTTGTTGATGAGTGGTTTGCGAGTTTCTTCCAGACATGGACAATTAAGAAGGAAATGTTCAGTGGTCTCTGGTTCAGATTCGCAGAGTGGACAATCAGTGTTAGAGGCACGGTTTCGAGTAGAGCCGGCATACAAGTTGTAGCGCTGAGTGAGCAACTTCGCTTTGACTGTTGCTTTGATGACCGTAAGGGTATCAGTGTTTGCCATATTCCAGACTGAGTGGCAACTTCCTATTTTGCAGGACGATACGTTGATGTATCCCAATGTTACTTTCGCTGCAGCTTCCTCTGTTTGGTTTAACTAACAAGTGCATGTCAAACTAGTTAGGCCTATATGATATACGGAATCGGGAGCCAGTCACGTATATTCTCGAGCAATCTGTTCATTTCATAGTGAATTATCAGGATGTAAGCGTATTATTCTATTCAGGGTAGTCATGTCAGCTCATGCGCGTGCTGGTGGACTGCTGGGTCTTTGTGAATATATTTCATACTGGAATACACATATGATATAGGTGTAACTAATTGTGTATGCACGTGTTAGCTAACAAAACAGAAAGCCCGCTGATTATTCTGAGGAAAATTTGACAACGCTATTGTTGCCTTAGTCAGAAATGACTGTCAATAAAGTTGCTCGAAATATCGTCAGCAAGTCTTGTAACACTGACTGCCCTGCTGCTTATTTTGAGAACAATTTGCTTGTTGAAAGTTGTTGCATCAACGATTTTCAGCCAAACTGTTATCAAATCTCTATCTAGTGACAATTGTATTATCAGCTTATTATATTGACAACAATTTGACGTAAAGTTGTCGCCGCTATAGGCAGCAACCGTTTTCAGTAAGCTTGTTATAAATATATTTGTTGTCACTTGCACCAATATACAACTAGTATTGTACTATGCTATGCTTACTATGTACTCACTGCGGAAGCCAACAGAAAAATTACTAGCATTAGCATTGCGAGAATGGTTTTACACGAACAATTGCTATCCGTCGAAGACAATAGAACCTAAAATAATGGCGTCTGCAAATAGCTATCTAAAATGGTGGCTATACTACTAGTTAGTTATAGCATGGCCGTATTTAAGGGGGAGGGGGAAAAAAGCCCCGGGGCCCCCACAAGCAAGGGGCCTCCACAATTTAAAAATGAAAAAAGTTATAGGAGATTTAAAGCAAACTTTATTAGTTTAGAACTCTTAATCATGCATTATAATTCTATTCTAATATTTGTGGGGCCCCCAATTCTTGTTTGGTGTTCGGCAACAGTGTTAATTACGAAAATTTGCAAAATAAAATAATTTTACAACGAAAGAAAGCGCCATAATTCACTCTAAAAGTAGACTCTCTGGCCGTCTCAGAGCACCTAGATGTAAAAAATTTATGGGGGAGGACTCATTCTTTGCCCCAGGGCCCCCCACATATCTAAATACGGCCCTGAAAGTAGCAAATAGTCCTAAATTTAGCTAGGATATGAATATTTTATGAATAGATGAGAACTTTAAGTGACGCAAGTCGACGCAGCACCTTAAAGCTAGGATTCCATTAACGCGTATGCGTATGCGTATGTGTATGCGTATCCGAATGGGTGATTCCATTTGTACGTATGCGTATGCGTATCCGAAAGTAGTGATTTTATTCAATCAATTGGACTACTACTTGCATGAATATGTTCTAAAATAGTCTATCAGCCTTGCAGTGAGGTTCACATTCCAGCGCACTTACTATGAATTTAACTTATATATTGGAACACATGTACAGAATAATAGTTTCGATTTGGGGAAAGCCCATGAATGACGTAATGAAAACGTCATTTTCAAGGAATCCCACATCCGAATGCTGCCCGTATCCGAATAAAATCACTACATGTAGCGATCGGATTCGGATACGGACAGCATTCGCATATCTATTTGTGATGGGAGCGAAAAAAAATCCGGATACGGATACGCATACCCATACGCATACGCGTTAATGGAATCCTAGCTTTAATGGAATCTTAGTAAATAAATTGACACGCCAATACAGGCATCCATCAAAGGCAAATGATATGATGTGGCGGAACTTGACACATATAGCATTTATGGACTACACATTTGGCCAGGGGCCATATATGCCCCGCCTTCTACAATTCGCCTTTCCAGAGTATCCATTCATCATCAGACCTCGTATGACGTCATAATCAGCTCAGCGCGTGTATGATAATGACATCATAATCATTACGTCACAAAGGGTTCCATATAGAAATCTGAAATGGTCCGACACGTTGTATGAATTGTATATCTTTGTAATTTTTTGTTATTTAATAAACATGCTGTTGAATATTTTGAAACTAATTTGACTGGGCCCAGTCAAATTAGTTTCAAAGTATTCAACAGCTTACCTGTGTAGTTTTTTGGAAATTGATAATCAGGGTGTTCAGAGATCGATCGATCCCAACACTGGCGAGGTGTGGGTGGAGCTTAGCTGGAGATGGGCGGTGCATAGCTAAAACCGGAAGGGTCCATTTTCCTGGAATACCTCACATACTTGTCAGGACTGGCAATACTATACAATACAATGCAATGCAATGCAATGCAATGCAATGCAATGCAATGCAATGCAATGCAATGCAATGCAATACAATACAATACAATACAATACAATACAATACAATACAATACAATGCAATGCAATGCAATGTACTTTATTTCCATATCTGTACATGTGTGTGTACAATATATAGTCTGGCGTACCAGTAATAATAAAGCTATAATGAATAACAAACTTAAAACAAACAGGCATCCACACACACACACACACACACACACACACACAAGCACTTGCGCGCGCACACGCAGGCGCACACTCACACATCACTGTTTATTTGTTCAGGATATGTACGAATGACGTCCGCAATTTAGTCCATTTAAATGCTTAATAGCCCGGCACGTTGTACGAATTGTATGTCTTTATTGTTTAAAAAACATTCCGTTGAATAATTTGCAACCAATTTGATGATGTTGCTCACAGTTGCTGCCATAGGCAACACAACAGCGACAGGTTAATGAGCAGCAACACCCAATTAAATTAGTTTCGAAATATTCAACAACTTATCTGTTTTGTTCTCTGGAAATTGAGATTCAGCAAGTGCAGGGATCGATTGGTCTCAACACTGACAAAGCATTGGTGGATCTTAGCTAGAGATGGGCGGAGCATAGCTAAAACTCGATTCCTCCATTGTGCATCAACGCCGACGGTAAAAAAAATAGTAGTATGGACTTGTTAAGTGATGACATATTTCCGGGTTTAGCTCGATTGTTAAATACACAAAACAATGTTTTTGTTTAACAACACATGATACCGTTATAAACACGCACTTATGATGTAATAAAGCAAAATCTACACTTCCGGGTTCGTGCGAATCACGCGCAGTGACATCCCTGATAGCGTGTAGACGTTGGGCCAACGTTGGCAACAGGTTGGCAGATCGCAGTTGACATTACAAAGTTGGCCCAACGTTCGCTGTATCACTTGTTTGCCAACGTTGGGGCAACGTTGGGCCAGCATCGGAAATTTCACATTAAATCAAACAAAATTAACATAATATTCAAATTTTAATTTTTAATTTGTTAAATTATGTTTTCTGGTGTGCTATTTGAAACGTTTTCCTAGATTTATGCCTTTTGGCTCAATGTTGGCTCAATAACGTATTGCCAACGTTAGGCCAACGTTGGGCCGATGAGCAAAACTACGTTGGTCTAATGTAGTGGTAAACGTTGGTCCAACGTTGAGCCAACAATTGCTTGCTATCAGGGGTCATACTTAACAAGCCCGTTGTCGTATACCTTACCAATGAAAATCGACGTTTAAAGAGCGTTTAAAATGCATTGCTACTTAAAAGTAGGCTTATTTATCTTTGGCCCCACCTATGTTTCACCCGCCCCACCTTTTTCCATCCTGGTGACGGCCCGGTGTAAGGATACTATTAGTTACACCAGTGTTTTGGCAGCGTATAGACTGTTACAACACGTGCAAATGAAAAACATTTTATATTTCCCCTCGCTACGCTCGGCCGCAGGGCCGGCTCAAGGCATAGGCGAACTATGCACTGCCTATGGCGCCATATTTTAGAGGTGCGCTAAAAGGGAGTGGGGTGCCTTTCACCACCCAAACTACACGCAGTCCTACTCAAAGCAAATAAGATTTCTAAAAAAGTCCACACTTATGTCTAGAAATACAGGAAATGCCCTCCTAGAGTATCTGGATTTCAAAGTTTTCTGGATGGTCCTTTGCCTTTGCCTAGGGCGCCAGAAACCCTAGGTCCGGCCCTGCGCTCGGGAAATATATTTGTTTGCATGTGTGGTAACAGGCTGTACTCCGCAATCATATGGGTAACTCAGATAACAAATTTGGTCAAGTTCCGTCTAACGATTTCAGAGGAGTTGCATTACAACTGATTTGGCCTTTTGGCCCCTGCCACACCCCCGCCGGTGGTGGAGCCAAATCTAAACATCGTCTTGCAAAGCGGAATCATATGGGTAACCCACATATCAAATTTGATTTAATTCCACCCAATGGTTTGGGAGGAGATAGCACGACGGATGGACTGACAGACGGATACACAGACGGGCAGACGGACGCAGGCGATTACAATATCCCCGACGTCTTTAAAAATGTGGGGATAGTTACGTCTATGCTCACTCCAGACAGCAACATCACAGACCACCACATGCCGTACCAATTGTATATTTGACAATGCTATGTGATTATAAATTAAATCACCAAATGCTCATTGACGATTTCTTTCGGTATTACTATATCTGGCGGGTGGGCAAGCTGTCAATCCTCTTACAATAGCTTCAACGCATATACTGGTACAGTATTTCACCACACAAATACGCCTGCATAATATGGACGGCTAGAAGCTAAAGGGAGAGCACTCTCAGGAAAATATTTGTTGCCATTACCATTGGTAATGTATGGGGCGGCCTTGGATCGTTACGGTCTGGAGTGAGCAATGCGGCCTGGGGTTGCTGCAGGAAGCAAAATGTTTAGTTATATTGTGTGAAATGTATAATTTCTAAACCTCAATGGTTGTCACAGCAAATAGAGTGTCAGTTGTGTCATTTCAATCACTCATGGAAACACATTGCACATCTGTATTAGGCAACATATCTTTTTTATTTACATGGTATTTCTTAACTTGAAATATTTTCTGACTAATTCGTATCTCCTTTAATGTGCAATAAGACAGTTAATCATGAATATGTAGATATTATGAATTATGTCCTCTTGAAGTTACCTTATTAGATTCTAGCAAAAAAGTAATTTTCGCAAATCTTGCAGTCTATCGTAAATATTCGCTATTGGAAGGAGAGTTTGTTCTCGACTATCTAAACTACCATAATGCAACACGCATTTCGCTTGGGACACTCGCCGTTCAACTGACTGGCTCCCGGTGGTGTCATGGTGCAGGAACCAATGTGGGAAACACTTCCCGATACGCGGTTTCATACTTATAGTATTATGGACTTTTGGTAATATATATATATATATATATGTATATACACCTGTGCAAAAGTTAAGCACCAGCAAAAACAATAGAACGTAGAAACATGATGGTACAACTAGGCTGCCATACTTGTTGTCCCCGCGTTAGCTGACATAATTCCAAGTACGAAATGCACATGCATGCATGACTTCACGCTGCTTGATGTCCGTGCGTGGCGGGAAACAGCACACGTGTTCAGTTATGTAAAAGTCCAGTTTGAGGTGTAGAACATTACATACAGATTTAGGCGACAAGATTAGGAATTTTGTGTTCATGACCGTGGTTTATTTGTACAGAGAGAATTAGCTCTTGATTGTGAACCGCTATGGCAAGACGAAGGTTAAGTGATCGTGTGAAATGGCAAATCATAGGCATACATACCACTGGTATGTCATGCAGAGAGATTGGCAGACAGCTGAACATTAACCATACTGTAATCAGTCGTTTGATTGCAAAACATGGGCAAACTAACGAGGTGAATGACAGGCCTAGATCTGGAAGACCGAAGAAGACTACTGCTCGTGATGATCGAGCCCTAGTACACCTTGTTAGGAGATCTCCATTCACCAACAGCAGATCATGCACCTGGAACCCACCCTATATTCATGGATGACAACGCCCGACCACATCGTGCTAAAGCTGTGCATGAATACCTCCGCCAGAATGCCATCGAAACCCTACCATGGCCAGCAAGGAGCCCTGACATGAACCCTATTGAGCATATCTGGGACATTCTGGGAAACATGGTGAGAAGGAGGGATCCTCCTGTGCAGAACCTACAGGAATTAACAGACGCACTCCATCTTGAATGGCAACGAATACCACAATGGCGTATCAGTCGGTTGGTGACCAGCATGAGACGTCGTGTCCAGGCCGTCATCCAGGCACAAGGTGGATATACCCGGTATTAATAATGACAGTCTCAAACTTGTGCACAGATGTTAAACTTCGTTTTCAGACACCATTAATGACAATCTAGCCACGTGTGTCAACTGTAGGGCAACAGTTGTCAGTTGTGTCAACGTAACCATATTCAGGCCTCGTTTTCAAGTTCAAACAAAAACATACAGTGTTTCCCCACCATCATAATCAGCATTCCTCTAGTTGCATTATTACCTCTTGCACTAAGATGGATGGGTACATAAATGTTTATGCTATTGCTTTCTTCATAGCACATGAATATACCCTCGCATGTGCGTAAAAATAGGGTGGTGCTTAACTTTTGCACAGGTGTATATATATAGTTTGATTTCTTTTAGAATTTATTTGTTTTTATACAAATCAAAATGTTCAAATTTAATTGATTAATTTCTGAAATGATCACTAATTTGGAGGTGTCACTAACACGGTTAGCATGAGCATGGTAACCAGGGGGGGGGGGCTACAACAGTAACAGTGGCATCGGCTACGCATTAAAATTATTATTTGAGCCTATAGTATTATTTGTTTATTTCATATGCCACTATACCAGTGAAAGACATGAGGGAATGGATTTGTAGCAAAGTTAACACTCCTCTTTAATGTCTGGGAAATGCAACAAGAAATTGCTCGGACTTAACTGACTATACCAGTGACGTTTCACTATTATGACATCATAATTGGATGATCACTAATGCTAAAATAGCATTGATTACGACGTTGAAATGCCTTATTAGATCGTTTTGTTGGTCTTTCTAAATCGGTTGAAAAGGATAGTTAATGGCATGAATGATACTGGGACGGTATTTTATGTGCATAATATATGTCAAGTGGATTCTGCCGATCCCTGATTATTCTCTCAGAGCGAATCATGACTTCTATCGAATGTTGTTTCTCACGGCAGCCATATTCATCTGACTAGTTTTGAATTTAAGACTGCTCTATACCAGTCTTAAGAAAATTACCTTTTTGTCTTAAATATTGTGTAGTTTTAAGCTTAAGATCTTTTGGGAAACGCATTTGTAGGGGCTTGAGAAAAAAACTACGAGCTAAGCAAATTACGTGACTTAAGAAGTTTCGTGAAACAGGGCCCTGATGTTATTCAGGATAGAATTCGCGAATAGATACAGATGGTGCTCCTGGACAAGCAGAACCACCACTTTGTTCATAATCTCTTTCAAATTTACTCCATTCCCTATTGCGCCCTTGATATTAATGGTGGTGACTCGGATGGGTTCAGGCCCACCTCTAAAAGTGATCTTGGTTGGAGTTTATCTGTACTTGGTTACCATGCGGCGTAGGATGTGATTTGTCATTGTGCAACATGCTGTTGGATAACTGTTCACATATTTGGGATGGCTGTGTGACTCCTGTGTAGGTTGTTGAACTACAATTGTTTGAGATGATACTATTATAGGAGGGCCTTCTCGGTATGATGGCATTATCGGGACTCCCTGGTTTGTCAGTTCAGTTGGTGTGATGTTCTTCAGACTCGTTGATTGTGATGGACTGAATGGTCCTTGTTGAACGTGTGGTTGGACTGTACTCCTTTTGTTGTTGCTGGAATTATGGATGGATGTTGTGACTTGAGTTGGTTGTACTGCTAGGAAGCTAGCTGGAGGTGATGGGCCATTTGATGACCGATGCGACGGTATGTGGTTTATATTAGAGCCACTGTCAAGTGTGGATGGGCTTGTTGACACTGTCATTGGCCGAGAATTTTGCTGTTGGACTGCTGCATAACCAGGTGGCAAGCGGTAGATTACTTGGTGATGAGACAAGGCATTTTGATGACTTGTTAGCTGATTGGTCGGATTCACTTGATACGGCATTACTGGATAGATCACATGATATGGGTGTATCGTCTGTGATTGCCATATTGGATGTGATGGATTAATCTGCAGAATCTGACTTGGAGCAAAGTACGATGCCTGCATGGTATATGGCTGCATGTTTACACTTGGTTGCTAAGGCAGAAAAGCTGGTATTGGTGATGGTTGCATAGAGAGGTTTGGTATTGCAGAAGGCCATTGGTAGGCTGGACTGGCTGGTGAGAAATTTGTCAAAGCAGCATGGGATATTGAGCTGGGTGCAGTGCGCATAGCATTTAATATCAGTTCATCTTGATTTGAAATGTTGTTTAACTTCAATTTGATTAGTTCCATCTATATTTGCCTTTGAGTATTTGTAACACTAGAGGTGACCATTGGTGGTAAAATTGCTTCTGATGCTGGTGGATTTAGCCTACTCTGCTATTCATTGCAATAGTTGCATGGTCCAGTGTACCGACATAGTACTTTGATTGACGATGTTACTGTTGGGTGACTGGCGTGACTAAGTCGTAATGAGCTGTCTCTTTCACCATGTGTTGATCTCAAGATGTTTCTAGATTTTTTCAGTTCATTAATTTCTGTCTATAATTTAGAAATATATAGACGTGCCGATGCCAGTGATTGTGATGTTTCAGCTAGATCGGCTGATTCTCTTTTCAGTTCTTTCTCCCATTGCTTAAGCTTGGTTTCTCATATGGCGAGTCCTTTTTTCTCTGCCTGTGGAATGTCTAGACTGATAATCTGGTGTATTGGCAAAGCCAAGCTCTGTCCCTGTAGAGCCGTTTACACATTCACATAACAAGAACAAATTAAAAACAAACAAACAAACAATATAGCAAAATATAGACTTAATCTTAAAAAATTCATAGAACCTATAAGATCATATAGACGAGTCTTGCGATTCTATATCTCTGCCGAGGCTGTCTGTCGGTACTGATTTAGCATATATAATGAGCAGCATGTCATTGGAAGGCTTACCTTTGGTGGACTGCCTGTTGTAATGTCTGATAATGACGGCTAAACATGAAAGTAAATAATCTTGAATCTTGAATCTATCGACTACATGACTTAGTTGCCTGTTCGACGTGCGCCTTGAAGAGGTGGAACCTACATTATCAAGAAAAAGAAGAAACAGCCAACTAAAACAATGTGTCAGTAGAGCTAAAGGTGCTAATTTGAAATGGAAAAATCAAGGCCATCCAAGAGAGGGTGCAACATGGATTGAGAGAAAGAAGAATAAAGAACTAAGAAGTATGCAATGCAGTTAGAAGTTGAACACCGGAATAACCTGCATAATGAAATCATGAATTACAACCTACATGATAGAAACAAGATGTTTAAAGTTATCAGAAAACTTCGGAATGACAATCCAGCACAAGAAACATCCATAAACTTCACGGATAATCCATCCTCAAATGAACCCCAAGTAGACTGCTGGGCAGAATACTTTGAGCAGCTAGCAACTCCAATAGATAGTCCTACCTTTGATTCAGAAATGATTGCATTTACTGAACTGAAACATCTTCTATTGAGCATGACTACTTCCACATCGGATCCACTTTCTCACATAACACCAGAGGATACATATAAACATATTAGAAGGCTACACCTTGGAAAAGCATCAGATGTACATGGAATCTCAACAGAACATATAATGTACGCCTCCTATGAGATCGTTAAAATTCTTACTCTGGTAATTAATGATGTCCTAAGTACAGGAAATATACCAGAATCTATGAAGATCAGATTAATTACTCCCGTCCCAAAGAAGGGAAAATGTACGCGAACACCAGATAACTACAGGCGTATAACTGTAGGATCGCTTCTAGGGAAAGTTGTTGAAAAGGAAATCACAAAAAGAATAAGACCAATACTGAATCAAAGCAAGAGTAAACTGCAAATTGGATTTACTGCAAACTGTTCATTTACACATGCTGCCTTCATTTTGAGTGAAACTATTGCAGAAGCCAAATATACAAAAAGGGATCAACACATAGTATTCATGTATGCCAGCAAAGCCTTTGAAATTGTTAATCACAAAGGACTACTTAATACGATATATAACCAGGGAATAACAGGGAAACTATGGACAATTGTTAACAACATGTACACAGATATAACATCAGCTGTCAAATGGAGTGGTAACATTTCCAAAAGAGTCACTGAGAGCCAAGGAATCAGACAGGGTGGTGAATCGTCCACTGATCTATTTAACAGCCGCAGTAATCCATTACTAAGAAAGTATGAAGACCATCCAGCTGGATTCAGAATTGAAAATATTTCAACATGTGCTGTCATGTGTGCAGATGATCTTGCTCTGATGGCTACCAACTCCAACCTCAATACAACTTCTTACCAATGAAGCACAGATAGACGCAGCTAATGAATTCAGCAGTACTAAAACAAAACACATGGTAATAAGAAGTACAAAAGCAGCATCTCTATTACTCAATGGTGAACAGCTAGGTAATACAAAGGAAGAGACACATCTCAGAGTAGTTAGAACATCAGATGCCAGTAACAAGCGCACAATAGAGGCTAAAATTTGATTCTCATGAAAGGCAGCATATTCACTCATGGGAGCAGGCCTACATGGATTAAATGGTTTGAACCCATTAACCTCAAAACAGCTCTATGACATCTATGTGACCCCCTTCTTCTACATGGTCTTGAGGGACTTATACTCACTCAGTCTGAACTTGAAAAGCTGGAGGATGTCTATCGGTCACAATTGAAAGCAATTCAGCATCTACCAGTTTCAACTGCAAATACAGCTGTCTACATCCTCTTAGGGACCCTACCACTTGACGGAGAGCTGCACAAAATAATACTAAACTTCTTCATACAAATGCTACATCGTCAAAATTCTGTTGAAACAGATGTTCTAGAAATGCAACTGGCTGTCAAACTACCATCATCCAATAGCTGGACTGTAAAGCTAAAGAAAATCATTCAGCAGTATGAACTACCTTCCACATACTTCCTTCTAGCAAACACCCATACTAAGGCAACATGGAAGAAGACAGTCACGTCAAATGTAAACAACTACTGGGAAAACAAACTATAGGACGAGCTGCAAATAAAAGCACGCTACAGTAATTGAACGTGGATACCTATAAGATCGGTGTACCACACATAGCTGGAGAAACTGCGAGACAGATAAAACGTCAGTCTACAAAGCTACAGTGAAAGTAAGACTACTCGTGCAGAGATACCATCTCTTCGGAGGCCCAACCAGGAACAGAAAAGGAGCAGTAAAATGTCAGCTATGCAGCCATCACAGAGAATATCTGCAGCACTTCATTATCCACTGCCAAGAGATAGAGCATGTCAGACAGCCATATCTCATAAAAATACGAAAACTACTAAACCGACTCAACATCAGCATGAACAGTGAGCACTATATGCAGGATTTCTAGATGCTATCAAGCTATCATACACCAATCTAGAAACATTCGAAAAATTATCAAGAGAACTCTGCTACAGTCTACACTTAAAACGTTCATCACTTATGAACACATCATTTGTCGGAACTCTGTTAATCCATTAAAATCAGTCTAAAAAACTCTACTGAACTACACATTTAAAGTCACAACACATAATAAATCCTGCGGTTTGAACATTGACATTCGACGAAAATTCAATAGTCCATTTCTTGTGTATAGATCTATGTACCTAGCGCGATGTGTACATTTAGTCTGATATGCACAGTTAAAGGTATAATATAATAGGAACTACTCCGTCACGGAGGTTCGCCTAAAGGATTCTGAAACCCTGGATCATTTTCGAAAGGCGTTATCTCCACAACAAGAAGAAGAAGATTACCCGTAAAAACTTTTTAACTCGCTAAAATTGCACATTTAAGGAACTAATTCGCAAATTGTGATTCACTAACACCGGATTGTATGCTGTCATTGAGGTTATTATCAAACTTTTGTCCTGTCAAATGAAATTAATGATAATCTTACTTATTTCAGTTCATATTTTATATGTTGATGTTTCCGTGAATGGATTGTGTATAAAACGCGGACAAGTTCTTTGGGAATGTATGCCTCATTGGCTAACTTGTTTAAAGGGAAATTCCAGTGAAAATCGGGAATAAGTCAACTAAAAATATACTATAATCCGAAATAGTTGCCGCAAAAAAATATAAAATACTGTTCCTTTGCCGAGAAATAATAAAATGAATATGCCGAAAACGTGACTCCTGGGCGCATCCATTTTCTCGCAATGAGAGCGGCAAACCGCGAGATTATGACGTCAACGACACACCAGCAAGATATCACCAGCGCTTTTAGATTTACCTGTTTACTGCGCGTTATGAAGGCCGAATATTAATTAACCCTTTAATGACCAAATTCTGTCAGGAAAATCAGAATATTTCCTTATTGAATGGCCATTTGCAGGCCAAGCGAAGACTATTTTTGAAAACTGACCACTGGAATGGCTGGTTCTGTTACTGAGACAGTCGTTTTAGTTGTAAATTCTCAAAATAGCCTTCTTTTGACCTGCGTCCTCAAACCAAAATGAAACGATGTCGCTGATTGTCCGGTCGGTCAATTATAGGCAACCGCTTAGCGGCTTACTTCGTAGATGATAGGAGGTGACAGCTAGTAAATAATGACAAGTGTACGCTAGACATAATTAGTAGTTTAGTGCTTTCACACTATTGAAATCCAGCGTTATTAATCATTTACAACGTTTACTCCCAATTTTAAAATAACTACGCAAGAGTGTTGAATATTCTGAATTAAATTTTCCTGGAATTATGTTGCAGTAGCTTCCAAACTAATTAGTTTCACACAATAGGCCTATGCAGGGTACATTTTAAGCTTTCTGCTTTTCTGTCCTTGAAAGAGTTAACTAATTGATTCCAAATTTTTTAATGTTGACCCATATTTACTGACTGTTGAATATTTTGAAACTGGAATTTGACTGGAAGCAGAAGTTGCAATAGCAACAGCTTTCAGAGAAATTACATTCAACATTTATTCAACTAACATATTTTTCAAGAATTTGTTGTAGCTGGTTGATTGCAAACACGCTCCTGGCATAACCCTTCAATGTTTTTTAAAAACAGAAATAGCTCATAAGAAAACAATTTTTGACAATTTAGCACTACAATGACTGGCGCGATCATCGGGACACTAATTGCACTTTAATTTCCTCCAAACACTGTGGCAAAGTGTCAATTGTTTAGCCAGTATGCTAATTATCCATGAGATGCAAGATTTACCTCCCCTGGTTACGGCTATCCTCGATCGGGCAAACAGAGTAGGTGTGTCGGTGACGTCAGATGCTTGTCAAAAATGGCGCCTCTATCTACTGGTTACTTTAGCAATTTAAAATGAGGATATCTTTTTTATTTGTTGGCATAAAATTGTGCTCTTGGTCTCAAATTAATGCGGAAAATTAGTACTTTACGTCAGATGCATAAAATCCCCCAGTGGAATATCCCTTTAAACAGCTCTGACCTGCATGCATGGAAAATGAATCGGCTATATCTTGATTCTAACCCCTCCCATAGGTTTTAAAAATTATATTTTACATTACGAATGAATATGTAGTAATTGCTGTTTACCAGTAAGTTAAAGCGGTTAAGTATCCAACTTAATTATTTACTTGACATGCTACTAATAGAATTTTCAATTCTGTGTTACCTTTTCAATTCTGTGTTACCTAACAACATAAGCACGTATTTGGGTGTGGTAATCTACGCCAAAAGAAATAATTAAATAGGGATACTTATTGATTTATTCTAAATATACCAACTGAGTTATAGACAAAATACAAAATAAATAAACTTGTCGGTGACACATACAGACCTCCTGGAAGTGATAACGACAAATTTATGAAATCATTCGAAAAAATTCTAAATACCATACAAAATGCAAAGAAATCCGCTTATATATTAGGTGACTTTAATATTGATTTGTTAAAACAACAAAGCTTCTACACTCAAGACCTATTAAATTTATTAAAAATATCTGGCTTTTATCCATTTATAATGAAACCAACAAGTATTACAGAATTCTCGGCTACTGTTATTGACAACATTATCTCGAATAATGCTGTAAGTGCCAAGAATCAATCGGGTATCTTTGTAGTAGATATTTCAGACCATTTACCTATATTCTATATAGAAAAAGAAAACAAAAAAGGAAAATCATTTCTAAAAGAAGTAGTAACTTGTAGGGACATCAAAAAGGAAAATATAGAAATATTCAAAAACAATATGGCTAACATAAACTGGAACCAGGTAATTGAATCACAGTGTTGTGAAGATGCTTACAACACCTTCCACACTATATGCTCTAACATCTATGAATCTGCCTTTCCACTTAAAAATATTAGGAAATTTAAACAAAATCCTACTAAACCCTGGATTACAAGGATTGATAGTTGCCTGTCACAAGAAAAACAAGTTATATCTGAATTTTATTAAATATCCGACAAAGTATAATGACTCACAGTTCAAGAAATATAGAAACAGGCTAAATCAGATAATTAGGACGGCAAGAATAAATTATTTTCATAATAAATTTGATGAACAAAAAGATAAAGGAAACATGGAAACTGATTAAATCATTACTAAATAAGAAAAAACCAATACTGTTCAAAGCATCACAGTTTATTTATAATAATAGAGTCATTAACGACAAAAAAGAAATAGCAGACAAATTTAATGAGTATTTTACTAACATTGGTCCTAATTTATCACAAAAAATTCAACCCAGCTCGAACATACATGTAAAGGACTTTCTAACTGGTAGCTATCAACACTTTTCTTAAATCCAACAGATACTCATGAAATCTACAAAATACTAATGCAAATTAACACAGCTAAAAGTGCTGGAATCGATAATTTCCAATGGACAATTTTTAAACACTGTACCGGAAATACTAACACCATTGGACCACATCTGTAATCTCTCACTTACACAGGGAGTATTTCCATCAAGATTAAAGGTTGCACGTGTGACACCCATATACAACGCTAAAGATGCATCTGACTTTACTAATTATCGGCCAGTCTCGGTACTTCCACTTTTCTCAAAGCTCCTAGAAAAGCTGTATTTTAGTAGAATTACTAAATATCTAAACAAAAACTCAATCATATATCCTTCTCAATATGGTTTCGGAGAAAAACACTACTATGCTTGCGTGGATATGATTGAAAAATTATCAACCTCCCTTGAGAATAATGAACATACGCTAGGTGTATTCTTGGATCTTTCCAAAGCCCTCGATACAGTTGATCATACAATTTTACTGCAAAAGCTTGCATACTATGGAATAAGAGGTACTGCATTGAACTGGATACAGTGGAAGGCTCCAATTATACACAATCTTAAGGGACTTCCACAATGGCAACTTACCCTCATCCTTATCTAACATCTTTATGCTCAATACACAATTGCATCCTCACAACACAAGAACAAGAAATAACCTCCACTCAACACACCACCAAACAAAAGCAGCACAACAAAAACCCTCATACAAAGCAATTCAGTTATGGAATAATACAGACACAAGCACACACGTAGATATCATAAAGTTACAGTCTTTTAAGCAGAAAATCAAAAAGATGGTTATAGAAACCTACTAGACTCTGGAAAACACTCACATCATGGCATGCTATTCTCATACTTGCACCCAGTCACCAGTACAACTTTCGGTCAAATTATTTTTAATGTACTCAGCATACCCTAAGTTAGGCTCCATGGAAAATGTAGACTGCAGAGGCTTGGCGGCGAGACAGTTAACTATATGTATATATAGGACTATAACATGTTAACCTTATGTATTCAGTATTCTTATGTCCTATATTGTTGTTATATGTTATATGTAGGGGTCCACCGCCACATAGGCTCTGCCTTTGGTGGACTACCTGTTGTGAAACTGTAAATGTATATTCTATATCAAAATAAATAATCTTGAACTTGATAATCTTGAACAAGCAAAAAATCACATAAAAACGAGCAGTCATAGACCGGTTAGAGGAGCAAAAGGTGGGAACAAAGGTGATAATACCAGTACTAAAGATGTTGCAGGATGTGAATGCAAGGTGTGCAAGTTAGTAAAGACTGATAGTGATGCAATGATGATGGAGTGCGAGGTATGTGACTTGCATTATTGCATTTCTTGCCTGAAAATCCAAGACGCAGAATATCAGATTCTATCAAACAGACCAGACATTCACTGGTATTGCCAAAGCTTTGAACCTGATGCAGTAAGGAATATTAAAAAGATATCAGAGGTAGAAGAGAGATGTAATAAGCTGATGGCAAGAATGGAGTCAAGAATTTCGGTGGTAGAAAATAAATTGGATGAGACGGTGTCAGAGGCTCATGTTAAAGAAATGATTGATACAGCGATAGGAGAGCTGAAGCTAACTAATTCAGTCAGTGGCGAAAAAGATCTAAAGGCAATCAGATTAGAGATCAATAGGGAAGAGGCAAGAAAGAGATCAGTCATCATCCATAGAGCAGCAGAAAGTGACTCAGAAAGTCCAGGTGCACGGGAAAGACACAACGCTGAATTTATGAAAGGACTCATTGATATACTAAAGCTTAGAGATAGGGAGCTGAAGACTCTGATCAGACTCGGTGCCAGAAATAAAGACGGAGGTGAAGGAAGCACCAGACCACTGACGGTTATATTGGCAGAAGAAAATCAGAAGGTGGAAATCATTAAAAATGCCCACAGGTTCGAAGGGATTGAGGAGGAGTCAGCATACTCCAAAATAATCATCGCGAGCGATATGTGCAAAGAGGATAGAGACACAAAAAAGAAATTGGTGAGTGAAGCGAAAGATAGAGAAAACAAAGACAAGTCGGGAAACTGGAGGTACAAGGTCAAAGGTCCACCGTGGATCATGTATATAGTAAAGATAAAGACATAAGTGCAAATTGTAAAAAATTTAAAGATGTCACTGAAAAGATATGATAACACTAGAGCTAGGGATAGGACAGGTACAACTAACATGTTATATTGTGTACATACAAATGCGGATAGCCTGCCAAATAAATTTGAGGAATTTGTAACCAGGATTATTAGGATGCAGAAAAACCCCAGACATTATCCTCGTAACAGAAGTCTTCCCAAAACATTGCGGATTTCTACCGACAAATGAAGAACTGATGATGCAGGGATATGAGATTGTACCAGGTGACGTCCCAAAAAAGGATGGTAGAGGAATTATTATGTACGTAAAAGACTATTTAAAACCAGTGGAACGCAAATTTGTAAATAATTTTCGTGAACAGACCTGGGTTAAAATAAATCTGACAAATAATGACAAGTTATTAAGTGGCCTAACATACAGAAGCCCAGATAGTCCTGATGTAAATAATAAGGAATTAAACAAACTACTGCGACAGGTGACAGAACAAGCACATGGCCAGGGGTAGATCTTAACTTTTTATTCCACTAGCCCGTCGGACTAGGGATTTATAAAATGCCCTAGTCTGCAGATACGCGTACTAGTCCTGCAAAAGAGTGAGGTCCAGGCGCCCTCCCTCAGAAACACCCCCCCCCCCAAAACAAGTAGGTGCTTATTATTATCCTTATGTCGTGGTGACTGTCCTTTGTCCGTCCGTCCATCAACCTTTCCTTTAAACGACTTCTTCTCAAGAACCACTGGGCCAATTTCAATTATATTTGGCAGGAAGCATCCTTAGGGCATAGGGATCCAAGTTTGTTCAAATGAAGCCGATCAGCCAATTAGGCCGGCGGCCATCTTGGATTTTGGCTGATTTTTTAGACATGTCTTTAAAAATCTAATCTGAAACTGCTTGAGGGATTGAAGGACCCTCATGAAATATGATCTAGGGCAAGAGCTCAACCAAATTTGTTCAAGGGAACTTAATTGGTCGAATAGTTTGGCGGCCATCTTGGTTGACCTAGTTTTAGCGAAAATAACTTCTCCAGAACCACTGAAAGGATCAGGCCAAAATTTGGCAGATATGATTAGGGACTAAGGGCCAGTAAAGTTTGTTCAAAAGAAGTTAATCCATCCAAAAACATGGCTGCTGTGGGCCAATCAAAATATAGCATGTTTGGCGGATTTTTTTATTTGATGGATTTTGAGGCCGAAATTGGTTTTATGTAGGTTGTTGGGTATTCTGATCTCAAATTTGGAATTTTCGAAACTGTCGCATAAACGGTTTGGTGGCCATCTTGGTTCATTTTCCTGCCAAAAGCTCCCATACTAAAGCAATGGGAAATTAAAAATATCTTCTCGAGAACTACCTGGCCGATTTCAATTATATTTGGCATGAAGCATCCTTAAGACATAGAGATTCAAGTTTGTTCAAATGAACCCGATCGGCCAATTTGGCCGGCGACCATCTTGGATTTCGGCCGATTTTTAGAAATGTTAAAAATATTCTCCTCCAAAACCATTTGAGGGATCGATTCCAAACTCACGAAATATGATCTATGGTAAGCGCTGAATCAAATTTGTTCAAGGGAACTTGATTGACCAAATGGTTTAGCGGCCATCTTGGATGACCTAGTTTTCACAAAAACGACTTCTTCCCCTGAAGCGATCAGGCTGAAATTTGTGATATATAATTAGCAACTAAGGGCGATTAAGGTTTGTTCAAGAGAAGTTGATTCGTCAAAAAACATGGCCGCAGTGGACCAATCAAAATATAGTGTGTTTGGCAGCCATATTGGATTTTTTTATTTTGATGGATTTTGAGGCCGAAATTCGTTTTATATAGGTTTTTTGGTATTCTGATCTCAAATTTGCAATTTTCGAAACAGTTGGATAAACGGTTTGGCAGCCATCGTGGATCATTTTCCCGCCAAAAGCTCCCATACTAAAGCAATGGGAAATTTAAAATGTCTTCTCGAGAACTACTGGGCCGATTTGAATTATATTGGGCAGGAAGCATTCTTATGGCATAGAGATTTCATTTTGTTCAAACGAAGCCGATCGGCCAATTTGGCCGGTGGCCATTTTAGATTTCGGCCAATTTCAGGAAATGTCTTTAAAAATCTTCTCCGAAACCACTTGGGGAATCTTCATCTAGACTAAGAGGTAAGCCAAGTTTGTTCAAGAGGACTTGATTGACCAAATGGTTCGGCGACCATCTTGGATGACCTGGTTTTTACGAAAACACTCCTCCGGAACCGCTGAAGGGATCAGGCTGAAATTTGGGCCATTAAAATTTGTTCACGGGAAGTTGATCAATCAAAAAAACATGGGCGCCATGGGGCAATTAAAATGTAGTCTGTTTGGCAGCCATATTGCACTTGCAAAAATGTCCACAAACTCATTTAAAAGAATGCTAAAACACCCACCAACAATTTTGACAAAAATTGATGGTGCTCCAGGTGAGCGACACGGGCCCCTTGGGCCTCTTGTTTTAATTTACCACTAGAATGGCTGGCTCGGTTTTCATTTCCCAAGACCACTGCAGAAGCTGTTTTGGCCGGCTTTAGTGTTAAAGGGTTAAAGTAGTCCGGCCCCCCACCCCACCTTTCATGTTATTTCCTACGGCCAGCAAACTTAAATTTAGCCATTACAGTTACATGTCATGGTTGGGGTATGGTGTTTGGGACTCATTGCTACTAATCAACTAACTAGTCAGTCATGCCAACCAAATTTTAATTCTGAATGAAAATATATTTTTATATCAGAAATTTGTTTATTTTATATCTAGCTGTTATGGTGCATACACAGTTAGCCTATAGCATTCTAAAGAATATGGCATATTAGAAAATGCATATTATTGGTACAATAATACTTGTCATTCTGAATTCTGAGATTTGTTTTAAAAACGGACAGACTCGTTACGGTCGAATGATAGACATCTATGGATCTGCCATAAGAAGCCTTATGGCGCCGCATCCATGGATTCTATCTCTCGTTGGGTAGTCGAATGCATTCACCGTTTTGACCTTTTGAGCCACAACCCACCTCCGTGGGGGGGGGGGGGGGGGAGAGGTGCCAAATGTAAATGTCCTTTTTCAATCGGCAGTCACACACCAAATTTGTTGAATTCCGTATAATGCTTTCAGAGGAGTTCCGTTACAAGTGATTTGACCTTTTGACTGGGGGGGGGGCTAGCATGACAGATAGACGGACAGAGGCGATTACAATATCCCTGACGTACTATGGAATGCGACACAACACTACAAAAACCTACAGAATGCTTCTCTAAAAGAAGACACTCCTAAGATTAGTTCAACACTTGTTTCCGATCTAGTTGTCCGGAAACTCAACCTCGATGCATAGTGCCTCAATCACAGCAACCGGTCAGTCTAGAAATCAAAATAAATCAAGAAAGGGCATCAAAACAAGGAATCCACATGGAGCTGGTTTAAGACACAAGAGTAAGAAGGCACATTATCTATGGCACATTAATGGTAGTCCTAACAGTAACAACAGCAACATCATAATCATAAAGAAGCTCGTCAGAAGCGGAGACAAGCAGTGCGACTACTAAACAGTGAAAAGAGAACATCACTGAATAACAAGATCATGTAGGTTCATGAAAATGACAAGCAAATATCTTTCATGTTGAAAGCAAAGCAGCACATAACCATGGTTCTCCCGAGGTAAGGACCTTGCACCATTTAGCACTATAAAATTCACAGTGTCCCATCATTACCTTCGCACATGGGTCGATGGTCCACAGGATTTAAGGCCATAGCGATCTTCCATATATGTAACTGACCAATCATTTGTTCAAATGACCCATGTCTCCTAGAGGGATTGGGCCATTTGACCCCACTAAGCAACTGGCTTGGCAGAACCCTACATAACTCGTTAAAGAGGGATGCCATAGCTTATTAAGTTATTACTGATGGCGAAATATGCACTGATGATGCTGGTATCATGAATGGATTCAAGAACCATTTGTAGATCCTGCCTTCGATGATGAGCACAAGAGAATTGTGGAACTGGATCTCCAGATAATTGAAGACATGTGTAATAATCATACTACTGGGACAGAATGTGAATCAGTAACCGAGGCAGAGATCCGAAAGATCATCGCAGGATTTAAGAATAATGAAACAGCAGATCTGCATGGGCTAAGAGCAGAACACTTAAAGCATGCACCAACTGTGGTAACACATCATATCGTAAAGCTAATGAACTATATAATCAGTACAGGCTACATTCCATCTGATATGAAGCAAGGAATCTTAACTCCAGTGTTAAAGAATGGTAAAGACGATAACCAGCATAGCAGAGGAACAACAGTTCTTTCAATTGTAGGCAAGATCTTGGAAAAAATAATTTTACAATGGACAAAACAACAGCATGATAATGTTCAGTCAAAGCTGCAAAGAGGTTTCACTGAAAGATCATTATGAATCAACAAACAAAATTTTATAGCCACAACAGTGATACACTGGATCATACATGTACACAAGGACGCACTTATCGAGCCATTACATGGCATGAGACTACCCCCGTAACTATAATTAACAATAATCAAACATCACACATAAACAGCACGTTCACTCTGTTAATAGTACTAGACATATAGCAGTCAGTATCGCATGAAACTATACAAATATTAGGCTTGCGCGTTTATGTGATTAAATCGAAAATTGCGATTATTTTTTAAATCCTGAATTTATATGATTAAAAACGAAATAATCGAATAATCGTGAATAATTCCACTACATAAAATATTTAATCTTACTTTTTTATTTACATTTTGATGTTCGAGCCAGGCATTCCAGTGATACATTTTCAAAAATAGTCTTTTCTTGGCCTGCAAATGGACATTTCTAAACACCATTGCAGCTTTCGTCATTGATATACCTTTGTTGTTATATCGGTCTAATTTGTAACCCGGCCGATTAATCGAGTAATCACGATTATTCTTAAATAATGATCGTGATCACTCAAAGTAATAATCGTGCAAGCCTAACAAATGTAAATAGGCTTTACCTTTATTTATAAATGTCTTTATTTTTTCTTCTACTTCTACACTGTACACATGTAGAGTAAAGGCCTAATTAACAGGGATTTACCGGACTCGAAATCCTGCATCATATACCCTTAAAAGTACACACAGGACCCACAAAAAATAGAGAGCGCATCCCTACGGATGCAAAGACACCAACCCCAATAAATTTATTACAACAAACTTAGCCATAACAAATATCTAAGCCGCTAAATATTCGATTGTAATTCGCAATAATTTGCAAACATTTTCTGTAGTTTGACAAGTCGTCTTGTTACTGTTTTATGTGAAAAAGCTTCTGCTTTTATCTCCGTGCCAATGTCCTAGATATCTCTAAAATAAGTTATTGCAGCATTTCTGGCACACTAGGGCTACAATTATTGATCTTGGGACCCTCAAGATAAGGTGTGTTGAGTCCCATGGACTCCCAAATTTGCAGACTCGGGTAAATCCCTGAATTAAGCCTTATCATCTCGCCAGAAGGTAAGTTCGTTACATAGAAATTACTGGGACTGGTAAAAGAGTAAGACTGTGGCTTACATCGAGAGATCTTGGTGATGATATTACCTTTCTACTTGAAATGTCAATGTTCCAGGTAGACATATATGTGATTATGTGATTAAATCGAAAATCGTGATTAATTTTCCAGTTGTAAATTTATACGATTAAAAATTATATAAATGAATAATTGTGAATAATTTCTACTGCATAAAATATTTCAAATCCTACATTTTATAATTACTCTTTAATGCGATCAGTCACAAGAATTAATATGTTGCTCAGTGAATGTCCGTTTGTCAGACAAGAGAAGACTTTGAAAGTGTATCACTGTCCAGAATGAATAGCTCAAGAATTGAGCCAGGCATTCAAGTGATACATTTTAATAATAGTCTATCTACTCTTGGCCTGTAAATTGACTTTTCTAAACACCATTGCAGATTTCGTCATTAATATGCTTTTTGTTGGTATGACTGGGGAATCTGTACCCAAGCTAATTAAACGAGTAATCACGATTATTCCTAAATAATCGATCGTGATCACTCGGATCCATAATTTCACAAGCCTAGTTCCAGGTGATCTATACAGCCCACTTGTGCCTTTTGTTTAATATTTTGTGGTTACTCATTTTAGATTATCGATGAACGACACTGCTACATTAGAGTGTCATGGAAAACAGCACCTCAGAAACGCCACAACAGATTGCACAAGTACATGTAGATGATGATGAGGAAGGTGACCCTCACGACACTGAGGCAGATGATAATGAAGATGATTATTTAAATGATCTTCTCCCAGATCCGGTGAAGCAGACTACAGAGGGGCTGGACGTTGCTGACAACACAAAAGAAGATGATGCTGTGCCTAGACATGATGATGAAGAGGGAGCAGATGAAAATGAAGATAACTGTTTAAATGATGTCGAGCCAGATTTGGTACAACAGACTACAGAGGGGAAGGAAATTAGTGACAACGTAGAAGTAGAGGACACTCCCTCTTCTGATGATGAAGATTCAGCGGATGAAAATGAAGAGGACTATTTAAATGAAATTGTCTATGCATTGGCTAACTTCAAAGCGACAGCATCAGAACAGGTATACAGGCAAACATATATTAACCCATTAAGAATTCATTTTGTTCAGGAAAATGCTAATTTTCTTTTTAAAAATATAAATTTACAGACCAAGAGAAGACTATTTTTTTTAATTTACCCCTGAAATGACTGACTCGGTTATCGAGCCATTCATTCCAGTGGTAAGATTAAGAAAATAGTCTTCTCTTGGTCTGCAAGATTACATTTGTCAAGGCCACTGTAGAAGCGTTTTTTCTGATACGAGTGTTAAAGGCCAATTCCCTGAGAAAGTAAACTCTTTACGGTGTATAACATATTCTGTTGAATATTTTGAAATTAATATGCCTGGAAGCCATTGTTGCCTGAGTTATTAATAGTCCCAGAAATTTAGCCATATTTTTCACTCAACTTGGAACAAATTGCAACAATTTTTTTTACCACTGCATTTCTATGAGGTCACCAGAACACCATACTAAAAGTACTAAAAAAACCCTCATAGAGAAATATACCTAATTTGCATAAATCCAGTATGGCCGCCAAATAGCGATATTTTGCCATATCTTTGGTCTCAGACAACATATTTGGGTAATCTAAAATCCTAAAATAGGGTTTCTGGACACGAGCTTGCATGTGGAACATGGTAAACTAGGTTTGGATGTAAAATTCATTTGAATACACTCAAGATGGTCAATAAATAGCAATATTTTGCCATAAATTCATGTAATCAGATGGTATATTTTATCTATCTATCTATCTATCTATCTATCCTATCCTATCCTATCCTATCCTATCCTATCCTATCCTATCCTATCCTATCTATCTTAAGATAAATAAATGAGTAGGTGGCTGGATAGATGAATGTGTTGATTAATGGATGGGTGGATGGATTGGTGGGTGAGTATTAATGATTAAGTAATCAAATAGATGACAGAGAGTACTATAGTTATCTTCTCTGATGAGGCTCATATGTGACTATGAAATATCCCCCAAAAGGTTGATCATGATAATCATAATCATTAATAAAATCTGACAGCTCTGGGTTGCTACAACTTGTTCCATGGCACTCTCTACAGACAGCAGTGCAGGGCAGCCCGTATATTCAGCACGTCACCTCCTTGTGCTGCAGCCCATTTTACAGTTGTAGTGGATGCTATCCAATTATAGTTCTGATGATGCAGCAGGCTTGTCAGTTTGTATTGGCAGGTATCTGTGTGCCATCCCCACTTTTCTGGCTTCATATTGCTACCTGTCCCTTTCCACTACATCATCTAATAGTATATACAAAGACAGTGGTATTTTGCAGCAGCACATAGTGGTGATAGAGTTTGCGGGTCCACATGTGATGTGCTCTTAGAAACTCTATAAAGAAACAGCCAGTATCGTAAACTATCCCATCCTTCCTCTTGTGCACCACCATGTAGGGTTGTACATACATACATATATGTCCTTTTTAGCCACTTGTCCTTTTTGACTAAACAACTTAGCTTGCTGGCAGAACAGGACATCGCACTTTATCTTCTTCAGCGCCAAACCTTTTTCCAATCCAAACAAGCGAGATGTTGTATCACAGCCCAGAATTGCATGGATAAAGAGGACATTGTCACATACATCAGGACCAATAATCACTTTAGATTGCTTTATGTACCATATCCTGTTCTTCTTCGAAGCTTTCTTGGGCTCTGGTGCTAGAAATGTGTATCCATTTCAGCATGATGCAGTAGGAGAACCAGCAAGTCTGTGCCATCCGCTATAAGAACCGTGTCTTTGTTTCTGGCAGATGCTACAGCTGTTTGAACAATGAGCACATCCGCATCATTTTTTGCATGGTTTTGTGCTGCACCCAGCCCGTTCTATTTTGTCACTTAAAAAATGTATGAAGCGCTGTGTGTTTATTTCCTTGTTCAGGAATTCCTCCTTTTTGCATTGGATGATTATCCCAACAGTGAAGTGCACTATCACGCCTGCATATGGCCCCGTTCTCATCTGAGTGACATCTTTGGTTGTGGGGTCATCATTGTAGCCATCGAAGACAATCGCAGGAGAACCAGCTTTCTGCGGCACACATCTAACATACAACTGACTCACACTGTCATACATGGATCCTCTGGGCCATGGTAGGCGATGGAGTAGAGTACCACCATCTGAACATATACTGAACATTTTCACTGTGTTCTCATTGTTCCCCTTTCATGACTTTCCACAGAGTATCAGCAAGTGTTACTTTATTGGCCTGTAGGGGAAGAGAGGATGATTCAAATAGTGCAGGTTGATGACTACAGAGTTCATATTTGAACAGTGATGGTAAATATTTCCACCGCTCACCAACAGTTATCAGTCTCTGAAATATCAACTGTGGATCGACCTTCATGGATTCTCCTTTGATCTTGACACCAAATCTTGAACCAAGTGTCACTGCTCTATCTACTTTACGGAAGGTGAATTCTTCCACAGATTTGCCATCCATGGAGGCTAGAATCTTTTCTCCAATATCTCTTGATCTTTTAACATTGATTGCTTCCTGGACTGTCATGCCATTGGCAACGTTAAACAGGTGATGTATTCCCAATAAATCTCTTCTCCCCCTCCCTCCCCTCCTCCCTCCCCTCCCCTCCTCCCTCCCCCCCCATCGCTCGCTCGCGCTATCTCACTCTCTCTCTCTCTCTCTCTCTCTCTCTCTCTCTCTCTCTCTCTCTCTCTCTCTCTCTCTCTCTCTCTCTCTCTCTCTCTCTCTCTCTCTCTCTCTCTCTGAAGGCTGATATGATCAATGGTGTTACTGACATCTGTAGCTTGTCTAGCTGTTGATGTGTCCTTGTGCTCGTCACGGGTTTCATATGAGACACTGATGAGATTCTGCATGGTCTCATTGATGGCTGCGCATGCTGACATTGAAAGGACCCACACTAACATCTCATTAGTACTTGCTCAATCATGAAATCTGTTGAGAGTCCCGCCCAATATCTGTCACTGCACCTTACCACATGGTATCCTTCCTCAATTTTCTGGTGGACATCTGGGTGCGTTTCTGGAAGACGATGCATCAGTTGCAGGTTAATAACATCTAATTATGATGTAGGATCTTTTACTGCCATGTGCACAAGCGGTAGATAGTATAGAGGTGGGATTGTTGGAGGGATCTTAAAATACTCAATGTTTATTCAGCAATATCTGAAGCTGTCACCTGCACCTTAGGAATAGCTTTACCCTGGGCTTGTATTCGGGGTGTAGCAGCAACTATTATACACATCCCATGGAATGTTCCTGTTCTATTGATGGTTGCTACATTAAGATCGACATTGTCTGTACAATATTGAATACAGTGTTTGTGTGTATATCCAGGTATTTCAGTCCCTTGTTCAACTGCCGCACTTCGTTCATGTCTTTTTACTCCAGCACAGGAATTTGAGAAACCATATACATTAAGTGTGTCTACCAGACCATGATGCGAAATGATGGTGCATCTGGGCCCCTAGACGTGCAGCTGACGTGGCACTAGTATAGGCCTCAGTTGTATTGCTTGCATGACAGACTGACCAATCGATGCAAGCTTTATATCTACATTTTTACCAGCAAACATAGTCTTCAAACATACTCGCAGTGTCTTAGGAATATAATTCACAGCAGAGTCAGCATTTGCCATATCGTTTTGCGATGAGTTTTGCTGTAGCTTTGATAAGACAAAGTTTTTATTCTTCGAATTGTCAGGTTTCTGTTGTTTATGGAATGCGTAGAGGATAGAACTGGCTGTGTCTCGCAATAGCAACAGCAGTTGCAATAGCAACAGCAGTTGCAATAGCAACAACAATAACAACAACAACAACAGGAAGAACAATAATAATAGTACATGCAGCTTGGCAAGTTGTAGAGTTAAAACAATGTCAAAAATTCATTTTAGATTAATAAAATATACCATCTGATTACATGAATTTGTGGCAAAATATTGCTATTTATTGACCATCTTGGGTGTATTCAAATGAATTTTACATCCAAACATACTTTATCACGTTCTACATGCAAGCTGGTGTGTAGAAACCCTATTCTAGAATTTTAAATTACCCAAATATGTTATCTGAGAAATGAACCGTCGTAAAAAAAATTGTGTTGCAATTTGTTTCAAGTAAAACATTATTTTGGCCAGACTATAATGGCTTCCAGTCATAATAATTTCAAAATATTCAACCGTTTTCCCGTTTGTTTGCCATGAGGTTAAGATAATGGGAGTTTGTCAGTGAAAGGGTTAAGCTAGAACCAGTGGAGAATTTAAAGGCTTTCTCTTAACCCTTTAACACTCATATCATCCAAAATGGCTTGAGCAATGGTCCTGAGAAATGACCATTTGCAGAAAAAGAGAAGAATATTTTTGAAAATTTACCACTGAAATGACTGGCTCGATAACGGAGCCGGTCATTCCAGTGGTAAACTTTCAAAAATAGGTTTCTCTTAGTTTGCAAATGGGCATTTTCTATGGGAAAAGCAAAATTTTCTTGACCATATTCGAGGGATAACGGGTTAACGGGCAAGATGATCATAAAAAGCCTGCAAGTGGCCTTGACATGCTTGAGGAATGTTAATGGAGGATTCCAGTTTCTCAGTCAATCATATGACATCATAATCAAATACATCACGTGTAGACTGATGTCATAATTAATTATGTTATGAATGACGTAGCTAAGTTCATCACGAACGCATTTAATTGATTATTGACTAAGCATTGTTACGGATTGTATGTCTTTACTATTTAATAGACATGCTTTTGAATATTTTGAAACTAATTAGTTACAAAGTATTCAGCAGCTTACCTGTATAGTTCTCTGGAAATTGAGATTCAGGGAGTGCAGGGATCGATCGATCTTAACACAGGCAGCGCAAGGTTGGAGCTTGGCTAGAGATGGGCGGGGCATAGCTACATGTAAAATTGTATTTCTCTCAGGCCAAGTCAACAACAGTGCATGTACATATATTTTGGAAAATCTATGACAAATGACCTGCTCGATAACCAAGCTTGTCATTCCAATGCTGCATTTTCAAAAATAGTCTGCTTGGCCTGTAAATGGACATTTAAATAGCATGTGTTCTGATTTTTTTGAAAGTATTTGCATTTGAACAAATGTGAGTTCAGTGCTGGATTAAGCTGGAGCAAGGCCCTAGGTTGCGGTCATAAGTTGGGAGAACAAAAGAGAGGGGAGGGGGGGGGTGGAAGATCTTGGGGTTGCCATGCTTCATCTCATCACGGTGGTACACTGGTGGGGTGGGTGGTGAGTGGTGGCTCTCCTGCAGAAAATCTTTAAATCTAGATGTTCTGCAGTGCAATCTGAGACATATTTGGCATAATTTTATTAATTATTATTACTTATAGTAGATAAAATGTATTTTTAACTAGCACAAGCCCCCCCCCCCCACCCCCTTAAGCACAAAGCCCTTAGCTGCAGCCTAGTTAGCCTAATGGCTAATCTGGCCCTTTTTGCATTTAAATACTAAAATATTTGACCCCAGGTCTGATGTATATGTATGTATTGAGTTTCACTAAACTTGGTCTCAGTAAGCTGTTGTGAGCGACTTAGCATAGTACTGTCAAACCTAGATATGCAGGTCTACTCCTATATGATGATTTTATGCATCAGTGATATGGATGCCTAAACATTCAATACGTTGGTGACATTTTCTTAGAGTTTTGACACTTGAGAGACATATGTATTCGGCGGCAGTTTCACAAAAATTTATTTGAACACCCCACAAGTAAAATGTGGTCTATATGACAAGTCTCTTGGGCACTCAAGTATGTTTTTTCATAAAGTGGCGGGGTGGGGGTGGTGGGGTGTTACTATATGTAGCTCATCTTACTGTATGTTGGTGACAATAAAGCTGCAGTATTCTGTGAGCACGCACCAAGTTCTAGAATCCTGGGGTACAGTGACACTCTTTCATGCGTTTGAATTTGGGCCAAATTGGACCATTACATGTAGTTTCCGAGATACATGTATCTATCCAGAATTTGATCTGATCCCGATCTGGGCTAATTTATCCATATCATGACCAATGTCTAGAAATCCTCTTGCATGATAATGTACATGTAAGTTCTTGTTATGTATCAAAATTTGATTCTGAATCGGGTAAATAGTTTTTGAGATACAGTCCCATAAACAATTTATACTGTCATCTAATGCATGTAAGCATCCATTTGGGATACAAAACCGTGATGGCTGGTCGCAGTAGACATGTAGTCACTTAATAAACACTACAATTTTCTATTGTATTTTGTTCTGTGGTGGTTATTTAAAGTTCAGGTGGTCGCTTAATCCATGACTTCAGAGTGCTAAAGTTTAAGTTGAAGAGGGTAGTGTGTGTGTGTGTGTGTGTGTGTGTGTGTGTGTGTGTGTGTGTGTGTGTGTGTGTGTGTGTGTGTGTATGTAGTGTGTGTGTGTGTGCGTGTGTGCGTGCGTGCGTGCGTGCGTGCGTGCATGCGTGTGTGTCCAGGGTTGTACATGTATCTCGAAAACTAATGATCTGATTTGTCTCAAATGACATCATAGTGCTACGGGTTAAGTGTAGCCGTGCGTGTGTGTCCAGGGTTGTACATGTATCTCGAAAACTATTGATCTGATTTGTCTCAAATTTTCACACAATGAGGGAACTTGCTATGCATGAGTGTTTCCAGACTTTGGCCATGATCTGGATAACAGAATCTGTATCGGATCAAATTCTGGATCTGTGGATATCTCGGAAACTAAATGGTTAATAAGATTGTACTGGTCACAAACATGGATGGAATGTTGTGTCAGCATCACACATATCTAAATATAGAGAATAATGACATCACAGTACAGCTGATAAATAAGTCACGTAGGTTAAACATGTTTCAAAAACAGAATCATATACATGTAAGATAGTACAATTTTGAACATGATGTAAGAAATGTTCTATTGAATATTTGGAACATATGTGGAGTGGAAGACATTGCTGACTTAGGCGGCAATGTCTTCCAATCGAATGAACCTTTCTGGTTATAGCTATGCCCCGCCCATCTCTAGCTAAGCTCCACCCACACCTCACTCGTGTTGGGATCGATCGATCTCTGAACACCCTGACTATCAATTTCCAGAAGACTACACAGGTAAGTGGTTGAATATTTTGAAACTAATTTGACTGGGCACTGTTGCTGCCTGTTTATTAAATAGCAAAATATTACAAAGACATAAAATTCATACAACGTGTCGGACTATTTGAGATTTGATGATGGTCTATATGGAACCCTTTGTGATGCAATGACTGTGACGTCATCTTACAAGCGCTGAGCTGATTATGACGTCATACGAGGTCAGATGATGGAGGGGTACTCTGGAAAGGTGAATTGTGGTTCAAAATATGCAACAGTACATTTTGTTTTGGAAACATGTTAGAGTTTCTGTTTCAGATGTCTTTAGTGAAAGGACAAGATGTTAAAGTACTGCTGAAGACCAGTGAGCACTGGTGGTGGGCAGAAGTGGGAGGGGCTAAAGGTTACGTACCTGTCAATCATCTGACACCTCGGTCTTATCAAGAGCTCTGCTGGCAGGATGATGAGTACTTTGGTAACTATGGTAGCCTGGTGAGTATAGATCTACAAAACAATAAAAAATTTGATAATCATGATTATTATTATTATTTTTATCCGCATCTCTAGACGCAATGGTTAATGTGAGTATGGAGTGCTTGGCAAAGGTCTGTGTGAGTATTGTGGTTGATGCCATCTGTGTGTGTGTGTGTGTGCAATTACTGTGCATGTTTATTCGACTGGTATCTCGGGAATCCTATAAGGTAGAATCACCAAATTTGGCACATACATTGATATTATTAGTGGCTAGAAGATTATTTAGTTTTTGCGTCAAAAGGTCAAAATCGAGGTCACACTTAGTCCATCTCGATATATACACTCAGTCTTGAGTTATCCAGTGTTAATAAAGACTGAGAGATTTCATATCTAGAGAAAATAACTCAACCTTCAGAGCTTTGTATATAATTAGGTCAATTGCTGTAATAGACATAGGTAGTGAGGTGATATTGATTAGTCACATGGTCTCAGTTTTTCTCAGAGATCTGCATGCAAGTATTGCTATCAACAAGAGTTCAGTCAAGCATTTTAAGTGATCAAGATTAGGCAGCATGACCAGTGAAAGTGTTTAATAATTACTGCTTTGAAACATTGACATTGTTGCTGATACACAAATGTTTAGATATTTACTTTAGAAATTTAATAATTCACTATACATTTTAATGATAAATTAGGCCTTTTAATTTGAAAAGTGTAAACTTTGACTAGGACACGTTGCACAATGGCTGAATTACCAGAGACATTTTGTTCAGTTGGACGTCTCACTAATGATAAATGTCATAAGTTTACGGATAAATGCTCTGTAAATGATGTTGTACAATTGATGGCTACAGATAAAACACTTGTTGCAATGAGAAGCGGCCAGAGTGAGGATAGTTTAGAAACAGTGTGCTGTTGCCACAAGAAACACTATCTGCATATATTCCCGATGATGAAGCAGAACACTTCATGTTGTGATCCCCTAAAAGTTCACAAAAAGCTTATTAAAAAGGGACTAGTTAATATAGATCAAGAAATTGTGGCATTAATACAGTCGAAAACTAGAGAGAGAAAACAACCTGGCCAAAAGATTTGCCATCATTGTTTGCAGAAAATTAATAACCTGACAGATTGTAGTGACAGTGAACCGGAATCAATGGCCATAGCAGATACTTTGTACAGTAATGCTGAATGCCTCAACTCTAGTTTCTCAGCAGTTGGAGTTTCTCCCCTAAAGAGTGTCCATTCAGAAAGGAAAGTATCATATGATAAACGAAAAATCAAACAAATGGCAGAAGCAACAACAAGTCACGTGGCATCCCACCTAGGTTTTGCACCTAATAAATTAGTTGCTGACACTTCACAAACTGAATGTACATGTGATTCTAAGTTAGATGTGGACTACTTGGTATCGAACATGAATGAAAAACTGTCTGTGTCATCACAAAATCAAAAGATACAAGTATTGACTATTACACCTAAATCATGGTCGATAGATAAAACTGTTCAGGTTTTTCAGGCATGTGGTGTTACGCGTTATATGGTGAAACAAGCCAGACAACTTGCGCAGAATGATGGAATACTCGCTGATCGTGAAACCTTTAAAAGAAATAAGCTTGATCAGCATACACTAGATAGTGTTATTAACTACTACCAAGATGATACTGTATCTAGACTATTACCCGGGAAAAATGATGTTGTTACTATAAGAATTTGTGGTACCAAAGAACATAAGCAAAAACGGCTAATCCTGACAAATTTGAACGAAGTACATGCTAATTTCAAAACAGAAACTGGACTTAAAATTGGTTTCTCTAAATTTGTTGAGTTAAGACCCAAATGGTGTGTAACTGTTTCTTCTAGCGGCAGCCACAATGTTTGTGTATGCGAAAAACACCAAAAGGTAAAGTTTATGGTGGATGTTATCTCTGAAGACTATCATAACCTAATTGACAAATCTGTATGTGACAGTAGTTCTAGAAATTGCATGTTGCAACGATGTGAAAAGTGTCCAGGAACTGCATTTCTCAAAACTTACTTAGAGCAAGACCTTTACGAGCACATGGATGAGGATGACATCATTAAATTCAATGAATGGGTATCCACAGACCGAATTGAAAGCATGCGCCGAGAATTATCAGTTGAAGATTTTATTTCTATATTATGTCAACGGATCCAAGAATTAACACCACATTCCTTCATAGCGAAATCTCAAAGTGAATTCTTGAAAGCGTGCAAACATGATTTAGATGACACTACTGCCATTGTTGTTCTTGACTTTGCTGAAAATTACAGCATTATTGTGCAAGATTGTGTACAGGGATTTTATTGGAACAATTCTCAAGTCACGATACATCCTTTGGCATTTTATGTTAAGGCTTATGGAAAGTTGAATGAAGAAAATGTATGCTTCATCTCTGAGTGTCTGAAACACGAAACAAATACTGTGTACTGTTTTCAGGAGATTTTTACAAGATATTTGAAGGAAAAGTATCCCAATATTCATATAATTAAATACTTTAGTGATGGGTGTGCAGGACAATACAAGAACTTCAAAAACTTTATTAATGTCTGCCATCATTATTCAGATTTTGATATTAAGGCAGAATGGCATTTCTTTGCTACCAGCCATGGTAAATGTGTTTGCGACGGTATCGGTGGCACAGTGAAGCGCTTAGCCGCAAGGGCTAGTCTGCAAACAGCGCTTATACGAAATGCTAGTGAATTGTATGAATTCAGCCAACAGAACATAAGCAAGATCAAGTTCTTCTTAGTTAGTAAAGATGAGATCCAGAGCCATCATACAATGTTGGAAGAGCGGTATCTCCTTGCCAAAACAGTGCAAGGAACCAGGTCATTCCATTCGTTTGTTCCAAATGACACTAACTCTATCACAGTAAAGCGAATTTCAACTGATGATGTTTCATACACTCGGTCATTTTCTAACACACAACCTGGTATGTCATCAGAGATTCAGAATTTAAATATCCCTATGGAACTGTCTTTGAGTGACTATGTTGGTGCATTGTATGACAAAAATTGGTGGTTTGGCATAGTGTTAGAAATTAGTCTAGAAAATGAGGACTGTCTCATTTCGTTTATGAAGCCGCATGGACCAGCTCGATCCTTTAGTTGGCCAAGGCGCACAGACCAGTGCTGGGTTCCTTTTTGTGACATTCTAAGTAAGGTGTCAACACCATTGACAGCAACTGGCCGGCAGTACACTTTTCCACAAACTGATATCGACTTTATAAATGGACTATTTAAATAATTTGGAGGAGCGGTATATGCTGGATCATGTACCGTATCATCAATTATTGCTGAGGTATGTAGTATTATGTACTATGTCTTAACACTTTTATATTATATCATGTGTATTAACCAATGCCTGTCTCAATTTATTAAATAATTCCATGAAATGGGTGACATTTAGGCATACTTTAGTATGAGAGATTACACATTGGCCTGGTCGCAGTGTGTCAAAATTGTCTATAAATGGCCATAGAAGTCCATGTAGCTGTACTAATATGACCATAATATACCATTCAATGTCCACTTATGATGAAAAAGTATCTAAAATGCTAAAGTGGAGATATTTTAAACTTTTTAAAACAAATTAGATTGTCGCGAAAAATGTCAAATTTTAACAGAGTCAGGTCTTTGGGTCTAGAAAATTGATGTTTATGTATTATATAACCATGGAATGCTGATTGGTTCTTCTAATATAGCAGGAGAACTGGTTGTATCGCTTGTTTCATGCCTCTAGGCCCTATAATTTTAAAATTATTAACCCCCAAAAATGGAATATCGTACAAGTTTTACAAAAATATCACATTTCTAATATGCCATAGCTCCAAATGGGAACAAATGTAAGAGTGCAACTTTTAACCATGTAACTATTGACCATATATCTACCATTCACCAAAATAAAATAAAAATTGAAAGGGGTTATTTTGACTTAATAGGCGATGAAGTTGGCCCTCTTTTGTGAACAGGGGTGGTGCATTGGGCCCCCACAATTTTTTGATGAGCAAACCTTGCTGTTAGTCAGTAAATATTACTAAGCTAATATTAGCTCTAGTGAACTGGGTAGAAATCATTTAGTTACAGCAACTATAATATACATTTAACTGTATCACCAAATTTTGTTGAAACAGGAAAATTAGCTGTTTTTAACGTTTTTGGTGACCCCTAAAACACACCCAAAACAAGTCAACACATATTGCTTGTTATTTTCCTCAAGTATGCTGACCAGAGCATTAGAATGAAAAGATCTAGTATTGTAAACAGTATATTGGATGAGATATGATGTTTCAAACATTGGATTTGTACTTGAAACTTTTGTCAATTTTAGCATAGGGGTCTTTGAGAGGGCATTTTTCAAAATGTATTTCACATATCAGTTAAAAAATTGTCATGCTCAACTAAAACATCCATATGCTCACACTGAGAAAGTTTGAAGGAAATCCGTGACTATGAGTTGACGGGCATTGGTCCATCTTATACGGAATGACCCAATACAAATCTTTTGCCATAAACATGGAATGCAAGTCAGTAGAATCACCAAATGTATGTACATACATTGATATTATAGGTGGCTAGAAGTTCTATGAGTTTCTGGACAAAGTATCAAATATCTAGGTCACGGGGTCAGGAAGTGCATACCGGAATACACATTTTTGTCCAAAGCTCTAGAGTGAAAGAAGGCAGAATGACCAGATTTAGCACATGCCTACATAGTACAACAGTTCGTGATTATTTGCAGTTTGAGGTCAACCGATCAATTATCTAGGTCATGGGTGTCACTAAGTGCATTGCTAAGACAGAGCGCAAAAGGCGTGAATCAGTGCATTCTGGTTGTTAAGGCATTTTTGAAGAATTCTGGTTCTGCTGGAGGGATCCAAACTTGAGTGGAAGCTTGCCCATAGGGTCTGGTAGAGATGTGCTTATTTCGGTGGCAAAAACTAACATGCGACAACATTCTGCAACACTTATCAAAAAACACATTTTTTCAATAACTCCGGTTCTGCTGGAGCGATCATCTCCAAACTTGCATGGAAGTATATCCGTGGGGCCATAAATATGTGGGCCAAATTTGGGGTCAAAACTTGAAATGCAACAGTGCTCAACAGCTTTCAGCAACATTGTTCCAAAATAGAGTTTTGACAGAATGGTGGCTTCATGGAAAAAGATATATCATTGACGCGGGTATTGGACATATTTGTCCATGTTTAACCCTTTAATGGTCAAGATTGGTCAAGAAAATTCCATTATTTGCGTAGTAAATGTCCATTTACAGGCCAATAGAAGAGTATTTTTGAAATTTTAGCATTGGAGTTACTGGCTCGGTCATCGAGCGTCATTCCAGTTGTAAATTTTTAGCCACCAACAACTTTCAGTCAAATTGTTTTCAAAATATTCAGCAGGTCCAAAGATATAACCCCTGAAATATGATGTCTGCAAAAACTTGGGAGTCCGGTGGTTAATGTACTGGCCAGTCAATTTCCATCTGTTTTCTTGCCTAATCTGTAATGACTGGCTCGATAACACAGCCAGTCATTCCAGTGTTAACATTTTAAAAATAGTCTTCTCATGGTCTACAAATGGACATTCATTAAGCCAATGTTTCAATTTTCTCAACAGATTTACATAATTTGAAATTGTTAAACTTTTATTATATTGCAGAAATTACACCATGAAATGCTTAGTGATAAGACAAGAACGCTGGCATACCTCCAGGCTATCAAAGACAATGCACATTACCTCAAGGATAAGGTATTCAATTAACATGTCTTCTCTCTTAACCCTTTAACACACCACCACCATGTTCAAAGGCAAGCCTGTTCCCATCTTTGCTTGCCTGCCACCGAGATTCAAGTCTGCATCGAAATCGTCATTATTGTTCTAGTAGAACTTGTTAGCTGATTTAGAATGTACACATGACGCTGATCAAGTTTTGAACGAGTCCACAATTCAGGACTAACGAACTCTAGAGAAAATGTCTTGTCTTGTTATGGGTGGGTCACATTTGGACGTGCAATTAACTTAAGCATATGTCTGGCAGATGGCCGAACTAGATATATTTACCCTTTACTGGTCAAATTTGGTCAAGAAAATAAAAACATTTCCTTATTGAATGTCCATCTGCGGGTAAAGAGGTTTTTTTTACAAATTTACCACTGGAAAAACTGGCTCGATAATCGAGCCTGTCATTCCAGTGGTAAATTTAATAAAAATTAAGTTCAAACAATCATACGGGTATACAATGACAAGAACAATTAAAAAACTACCCCAACAAATGGGTACAAGTACACACCCAAACGGGTACAAACGGGTATAAATACACAACCAAATGGGTACATTTGGTTTAACCAAAGGGGAAAAAAGGAGCGTGCAAACAGCATATCGGCATCCAGACTCAACTGACACTTCTGTTTGCGTCAGGACAAACCAGAAGCAATGCATCAAGCTTTTAGAAAAGAAAACCCCCAAAAACCTGCAGAATTACTTCCTCAAAATGACTGCAAAGGCTGGTTTTGACTGGCGTGGTTATTAACCCTTTAGCCCTCATCGGCCAGCCTCATAGCGACCAAAAACAGCTTCAGCAGTAGTCTTGAAAATTTTCCATTTGCAGACCAAATGAAGACAATTTTTGAAAATTTACCACTGGAATGGCTGGCTCGATAAACGAGCCAGTCATTCCAGTGGTAAATTTTCAAAAATGTCTTCTTGGTCTGCAAATGGACATTTTGAATGAAAAAATTTAAATTTTCTTGCACAAATTAAAGTGTTAGTGTTAAAGAGGTAAGTTAAATGAGTAGAATAGCTAGGATCTATTTTTAGATGACCTAGATTTTCAACATTTCATGGCCATTGAAGTAATTGGTGGAATTATATAGCAACACGGCACACTTCATTCCTGGTTACATTGCACAGTTTTGTCTGCAGGTTGTACTAGATGTTGGCTGCGGTACGGGCGTCCTGAGTATGCTTTGTGCTAAGCATGGACAGTGCAAAAAGGTAACATTAATAGCTTTTATCGGTCAGGATTGGTCAAGAACAACAAAATAAAAAATTCCTGCTCATTAAATGTGATCAAGAAAAGACTATTTTTGAAATTTTCCTTTTGAAAGATTTTGTCCATCTACGATTTAAGATACATTGTAATACAGTATGTAAGCACATAACTAACTAACTAACAGTGATTCTCATAAGGGTCCTTTTGAGGGTATATACCTCCCCAAATTCAGCCTGGGACCACCAAAAGTAATAACAGTGGGTCCCATTGGAGCCCTGAAAATCGTGTATGATTATTAAATACTAAATAGTTGTGTAGGCTTTTGCATACAAATACCTACCTAATCCAGCATGTGACATACATAATTCATAGTTGTGAGGCCATGGTGCCCTCTAATTTTAGCAAAGATGAGATAATACTGCTTGGGAACACAAAATTTGAGTTTTTGGGACACCAAGGTTTCAGCTGGGGACCACCAGATGTCAGGGTGTGGAGTCCCTGGGACCTTCAAAATTTATATGACATGAGAAACACTGCTAGCTACCAGTAATTTAATGCTTCCAAAGCAAATACAGAAACATCTTAGTACAAATTTGAACACGATGTAAAAAAATGTACTGTTGAATATTGTGGGCAGCAATGGCATCTTGTACATCTTGTTTTGGAAACATGGTAAGGTATTTATGAGCTACTCTGTATTTATGCAAAATGTATTTATCACATAAAAGCATATTTATCATACATGTATGATCAGCTATAGAGGACATCATATTCAATGTGATTTTGCATAAAACACTCATAGATTCCATAGGGATGAGGCAGCCCACTCCCCCAGCCCTGCCAGTTCTTGAATATTTTGTAGCTAATTTGACGTGCGCTGTTGCTGCCGTGTCCAGTCAAATTAGTTTCAAATATCAGAATTTTTATTAAATAGTAAAGACATACGATTCGTACAACAATGCATAGCCCGTCTTCAACTATGCATTCTTGACGTACTTATCTACGTCATTCATGCTGTCCTAATGACATCATTGATTGTGATGTCATTCTATACATCACATAGTTGATTATGACGTCATATGATAGATGGATACAGTGGGACGGTCCATTCCATACCATATAGCAAAATGCTCATATTTCCTTTAACAGCCTGACTGATGAGCTTTTGCAGAGAATATTATTTGGAAGGGGGTGGTGGGGGTTGCGTTATATCTCTGAGCCTGCTGCTAAGCCACCAACAACTTTCAATCAAATTGTTTTCGAAATATTTTGCCTGTCAAGAATTTTTGCTCATTGAAATTATTGTCTGGTGGCTTGCAGCAGTGAGACAGATAAAAGATTCACATATTGTAGCTGTCATACGTACACTTGGCAGATATGTGTACATTCCCAGGCAAAGTTTTCATGCTCCTGCTTCAACTACTGATGTTGCAGAGGAGTTATTTATGCCCCTTGGACTTCTTCCTTATTGTTGCCTTCTGATTCTATAATAGCCCTTCAGATTTCAATTCGGACGCTACAGAAGTCTTCTATTCATTGTACATGTAGAAATGCAAAGATCAGCATGATTAGTCTCCCTACAATGTATTGCAAGACTATTGTGTTGACAAGGAATCGAACCTACGACCTCCGAAAGTGCCAAGCATCATAGCCCACAAACACTTCCACTACACCAACGCCGCAAGACTTGCGATATTGATGTGGTGGAAGCATTTGTGGGCTATGATGCTTGGCGCCTTCAGCGGTTGTGGATTTGATTCACTGTCTGCCAAAATACTGTAATGGCATGACCACTTGTATAACTAAGACTATTGTGGTTATACGAGTAGTCATGGCATTATGGTGTATTGGCATTGCAATATTGGTGAGTGGAAGCATTTGTGCGCTATGATGCTTGGCGCTTCCACCGGTTGTCGGTTCGATTTCGTGTCAATACTATTGTAAGCGCTCGCTCTGTGTGTGTGTGTGTGTGTGTGTGCGCGTGCGTGCGTGCGTGCGTGCGTGCGTGCGTGCGTGCGTGCGTGAGTGCGTGCGTGTGTGCGTGTGATTGATAACTAGCTTTATTGGAGTAGTCTTAACCAAGCATCCATGGGTGAGATGTTGCCCTTTGTCTCCCAAATTATCCGTTATTCATTATGCCATGGCATCCTTCTGCCGTCCGTCCATTGTCCGTCAACTTTTCCTTTAAATGACTTCTTCTCAAGAGCCACTGGGCCGATTTCAATTATATTTGGTAGGAAGCATCCTTAGGGCATAGGGATCCAAGTTTGTTCAAAGGAAGCCGATCGGCCAATATGGCCGGTGGGCATCTTGGATTTCGGCCAATTTTAGGAAACGTCTTTAAAAATCTCCGAAACCGCTTGGGGAATCGATTCAAAACTCATGAAACATCGTCTAGGGCAAGAGGTAAGCCAAGTTTGTTCAAGAGGACTTGATTGACCAAATGGTTCCGCGGCCATCTTGGATGGCCTACTTTTCCTGAAAATTACCTCTTCTCCAGAACTGCTAAAGGGATCAGGCCAAAATTTGGGCGATATGAAAAGGGACTAAGCACCATTAAAAATCATCTCCGAAACTGCTTGGGGAAGCGATTCAAAACTCATGAAACATCATCTAGGGAAAGAGCTACGCCAAGTTTGTTCAAGAGGACTTTGATGACCTACTTTTCCCGAAAACGACCTCTTCTCCAGAACTTCTTTAGTGATCAGGCCCAAATTTCGGAGATATGCTTAGGGACTAAGGGCCATTAAACGTTGTTCAATGGAAGTTGATCTATCAAAAAACATGGCCACCATTGGCTAATCAAACTATAGTGTTTGGCGGCCATATTGAATTTTTTTATTTGGATTTTAAGGCCGAAATGTGTTTTATATATACACCTGTGCAAAAGTTAAGCACCACCCTATTTTACGCACATGCGAGGGTATATTCATGTGCTATGAAGAAAGCAATAGCATAAACATTTATGTACCCATCCATCTTAGTGCAAGAGGTAATAATGCAACTAGAGGAATGCTGATTATGATGGTGGGGAAACACTGTATGTTTCTGTTTGAACTTGAAAACGAGGCCTGAATATGGTTACGTTGACACAACTGACAACTATTGCCCTACAGTTGACACACGTGGCTAGATTGTCATTAATGGTGTCTGAAAACGAAGTTTAACATCTGTGCACGAGTTTGAGACTGTCATTATTAATACCGGGTATATCCACCTTGTGCCTGGATGACGGCCTGGACACGACGTCTCATGCTGGTCACCAACCGACTGATACGCCATTGTGGTATTCGTTGCCATTCAAGATGGAGTGCGTTTGTTAATTCCTGTAGGTTCTGCACAGGAGGATCCCTCCTTCTCACCATGTTTCCCAGAATGTCCCAGATATGCTCAATAGGGTTCATGTCAGGGCTCCTTGCTGGCCATGGTAGGGTTTCGATGGCATTCTGGCGGAGGTATTCATGCACAGCTCTAGCACGATGTGGTCGGGCGTTGTCATCAATGAATATAGGGTGGGTTCCAGGTGCATGATTTACAAAATGAGGGACCACAACTCTATCCAGTATGGAATCTTGATATCTTTGTCCATTTAGTGTTCCAGGTACAGTCAACAGATCCAGCTTACAATCAAATGAGATGCACCCCCATATCATAACGGAACCTCCACCAAATGGAACTTCTTCCATGATGTTACGTTGGTCGTACGCCGTGCGTCTGGACCTCCATACACGAGTTCGACCATCTGTGGCATGAAGCAGGAACCGACTTTCATCGGACCAGTGTACCCGTCTCCAGGATCTCATGTTCCAGTGTCTTCTTTCGTTGCACCACCTCAGACGCTCCTCTTTGTGGTGTGCAGTGAGGAGAGGACGTCTGACAGGTCTCCTAGCTTTCATGCCAGCAGCATACAGTCTCCTTTTGACGGTAGACATTGACACTCTATTGCGCGTTTCCCATTGCTGGCTGAGCACTCTGCTGTTGGTGAATGGAGATCTCCTAACAAGGCGTACTAGGGCTCGATCATCACGGGCAGTAGTCTTCTTCGGTCTTCCAGATCTAGGCCTGTCGTTCACCTCGTTAGTTTGCCCATGTTTTGCAATCAAACGACTGATTACAGTATGGTTAATGTTCAGCTGTCTGCCAATCTCCCTGCATGACATACCAGTGGTATGCATGCCTATGATTTGCCATTTCACACGATCACTTAACCTTCGTCTTGCCATAGCGGTTCACAATCAAGAGCTAATTCTCTCTGTACAAATAAACCACGGTCATGAACACAAAATTCCTAATCTTGTCGCCTAAATCTGTATGTAATGTTCTACACCTCAAACTGGACTTTTACATAACTGAACACGTGTGCTGTTTCCCGCCACGCACGGACATCAAGCGGCGTGAAGTCATGCATGCATGTGCATTTCGTACTTGGAATTAGTGCTCAGCCAGCAATGGGAAACGCGCAATAGAGTGTCAATGTCTACCGTCAAAAGGAGATTGTATGCTGCTGGCATGAAAGCTAGGAGACCTGTCAGACGTCCTCTCCTCACTGCACACCACAAAGAGGAGCGTCTGAGGTGGTGCAACGAAAGAAGACACTGGAACATGAGATCCTGGAGACGGGTACACTGGTCCGATGAAAGTCGGTTCCTGCTTCATGCCACAGATGGTCGAACTCGTGTATGGAGGTCCAGACGCACGGCGTACGACCAACGTAACATCATGGAAGAAGTTCCATTTGGTGGAGGTTCCGTTATGATATGGGGGTGCATCTCATTTGATTGTAAGCTGGATCTGTTGACTGTACCTGGCACACTAAATGGACAAAGATATCAAGATTCCATACTGGATAGAGTTGTGGTCCCTCATTTTGTAAATCATGCACCTGGAACCCACCCTATATTCATGGATGACAACGCCCGACCACATCGTGCTAGAGCTGTGCATGAATACCTCCGCCAGAATGCCATCGAAACCCTACCATGGCCAGCAAGGAGCCCTGACATGAACCCTATTGAGCATATCTGGGACATTCTGGGAAACATGGTGAGAAGGAGGGATCCTCCTGTGCAGAACCTACAGGAATTAACAGACGCACTCCATCTTGAATGGCAACGAATACCACAATGGCGTATCAGTCGGTTGGTGACCAGCATGAGACGTCGTGTCCAGGCCGTCATCCAGGCACAAGGTGGATATACCCGGTATTAATAATGACAGTCTCAAACTCGTGCACAGATGTTAAACTTCGTTTTCAGACACCATTAATGACAATCTAGCCACGTGTGTCAACTGTAGGGCAATAGTTGTCAGTTGTGTCAACGTAACCATATTCAGGCCTCGTTTTCAAGTTCAAACAAATACATACAGTGTTTCCCCACCATCATAATCAGCATTCCTCTAGTTGCATTATTACCTCTTGCACTAAGATGGATGGGTACATAAATGTTTATGCTATTGCTTTCTTCATAGCACATGAATATACCCTCGCATGTGCGTAAAAATAGGGTGGTGCTTAACTTTTGCACAGGTGTATATGTACTAATAATATTTCACCTCCAGCCCTTACCATCCTCTTTGAGTAGTCGCTACTGTGGTCAGTCTGATCATGCCACTATATTCGGGTTGAAATGAGTTAATGTTAGCTGCTCTCGATGATAGAAAAGCTTATGACATTGTCAGAATAAAAAGGTATGTGTAGTCAGGCCATCAATAAAAAAGATTTTGTTTCCTGCAAACCGGATGGGGAAAAATGATTTCTACTTCGAATAATACTTATCAGATGTACTATTATGATAATGTCTATTATCTAGTCTAGCTCAAAATAAACAATTAAAACTCCGCACTCACCTGGTCCTGCCCATACTGTTTTTTGGGAATTACCATAGCCCCAGGTACCGAGTCAATTCCCAATCACAGTCAGATTCGTCCATTTTGCTCATGTTAGTCATGTTTTTTCTAATCTCATAAAATTCGCAATTTCAACGGAGTTAGCGGTTTTCTGGTCTATTCATTGTTGGAAGGATGGAAGAGAAAGGAAAATGATCTCAGGGGCAGGTTGTATCAATCTAGAATTTATACATTCGTGCCATAATGAGTGATTGAAATTTTCTTAAATTGGCACATTGTTTTAAAATGGTAGCCATTGTTGGAGTCGGTCCGGTACCATTAACTGTTTAAGCATTATGCGGGTACTCGGTTAATTTCTCTTGCGACTCGGTTCCTTTTAAGATGGATGCGCTCTTAGCCAAGATGGCGGCGCCCATGAGTTATGTTTGCCTTCGGCTTGGCATATCTATGCACTCTAATTGTGCCGATCTTTAGTCTTCACTTCATTGTTGAAGGTGTTTGTAGCGATTGGTACGTTTTTTCTTGGTTATGTTAACGGTTAGTTAATTACCAAGCCGTGTTTATTAATTTTCACTCTAGAAATTTTCAAATATCTCCTGCCTTAAGTCTTGATTATCATTAATTTAAGAGAAAGTTAATGTTTCTAAGTAATTCTAAGATTACAATCAAGTCATTGTGCATCTGCTCGTCTTCATGTCATGTGCAGCATTTTAATTCTTGCTTTGTGTTCGCAGAGGGCTAAAGGCCTGGATACCTTGTGTACCAAATGCAATCGGTTCATGAAACGGAGATTTGCTGGTCACCACTGTGTAGCTTGCACGATGGGCAGGGTGGGAAGTCTGTGCAATGTTTGCGTGAAGTGGTCGTCGGTGTTGGTGGCGGAGTTCGACCGTGATCAGCGTGTGTGACGACAGAATCGCGAGGGACAAGGCGGCCAAGGCAGATCAGGCGTCCAACAGAGGCTTGGAGGAGCGCCTGAATGAGAGGATGGACTCGAATGGGGCGGATGTCAGAGTGAGCGGCTAGCGCTCTGTCCAGTGGCTCTGGCTAGGCCTGCTCTGCCTTTGGATACGTTGACCTCTGACATGTTGGAGGTAGCGGCGTATCGTATGGATTTTACACTTCCGATGGCCCCGAAAGGGATTAGGAGTAGGGTCCGTTTTCCGGAGCTTGCCTATCATCAGTATGCCCGAGTCAGAGGCAGCGCCAAAGATCGCCCTTCCGTCCTGGCCGTGATACCCATCGGGCATCCGGTTCACACTGTCCTGGTCGTTCTTCCTCATACAAGTCCTCTAGTAAGAGGTCGTATGAGGAGGATAGGAAGGGTGGCGGTTCGGGTCGCGGCGGCTACCGTAAGGATAGCCGTGGTGGCGGTTCCGGACCGTCATTTGCCAAGAAACCACGGGGTGGCCATGGGGGATGGTCCTGACGGGTTTCCGGCGGGATCCGCTCCGGTAACACCAGGAATGAGGGGAGTCGAGGATCTTCACATAGGTGAATTAACGTCGTTTCGTGCAATATCGATCGTGAATTGTGTGCAGATTCCTTCCGTCGGAGGCAGACTTCAACTGTTCTCAAACCAGTGGGAACAGGTCGTGCAAGATTGTTTGGTCTGTCAATGGTTAAGAAACGGCTACGAACCGAACTGGCTCATCCGTCAATCGTTAGTTCCGTTAACATCGACTCCAGTATGGACTCCCGTTCCAAGGGAATCCGATCGTCTAGAGGCCTTTTGCTCAGGAATCGAAATTCTTCAGCAGAAAAATGTGATTCACTTAGTCCGCAATCAGTCATCCCCAGGCTTCTATTTGATGATGTTCCTCGTTCCGAAACACACCGGAGGGTGGAGACCGATTCTCAATCTCAAACCGTTAAACAAGTTTATACTGTCACCAAGGTTTCAGATGGAGACTGTAGCGGCAGTGATGTCGGGTTTGAGGAAAAGCATGTGGGCAGTGTCCCTAGATCTGAAGGATGCTTATTTTCATATTCCAATGTCAATTCCTTTTCAGAAATACCTTCGCTTTGCATTCCAAGACAATGTTTGGGAATTCAATGCGCTTCCATTCGGCTTGACCACAGCTCCGAGAGGTTCACCAAAGTGGTCCACCAAAGTGGTCCTCGCCATGACTTCTTATCTTCGCAGGAGAAACATAGCTGTTCATACTTACATACCCGACTGGCTGCTGAAGGCGGGGAATCCAGTCAATCTGCGCAACAATCTTCAGGTAGTCCTAGCCTTACTAAAGGATCTAGGATGGATTGTGAATCTAGAGAAATCGGAATTGACTCCATCCCAGGAGTTTGTTTATCTGGGAATATTTTTCAATCTCAGGAACGGAGTAGCTTTTCCGGCGGAGAGCAGAGTCAAGAGCCTGATTGCAGTTTTGGAGTCGGTTTCTCTAGGAGCCTATCTGACGGCGCGCTAATTTCTCAGAATACTGGGTTTACTAGTGTCTGGAGAAAGTGGTTCCTTATGCGGCACTCAGGCGCAGGCCGATTCAGATGTATTTAATGTCGTTCTGGTCTCAGAAAACGGATCCGTTACAGTACAGATCTTAGTTAGCTTTACTGTTTGACGAAGCAAAAACGAAACAAAAATGCGTCTTTTTCACTACTGGAAAGACTTGAAGATGAACTTGAAGCTGGTACACTACAGATTGAGTGAACTTCTCCAATCAGTGACAAAGAGTTTTCCCTGAAGTTTGGGCTATTTTGGTGCATTCACCATGATCATTTGTGCCGGTTGAATTTAATTAACTGTTAAAGTTTGTTATATTGAATTAGCTCTAACTAACATGATTAGATATACCAATAACATACCAAGAGTTAGTAGTTAGTCACTGTTATAAGAATTGTACATTTTAGCAACTGACCCTTTAACACTCCAGCTGGTGAAAACATGTTCTGTGGTGGCCTTGAGAAATGTCCATATGCAGAACAAGAATAATTTTTTTACCGTGACTCAGTGAGTGGTCAAAACTGGCCTCTGAAATCAAATTGTCTTGAGAAATGACCATCTGCGGGCAAAGAGAAGACTATTTACAATTTTACCACTGGAATAACTGGCTTGTAAAAAAATTGCCTTGGCTTGCAAATGGGCATTTATTAACCCTTTAATGGTCAAATCAACCATAACCAGCCTCTGCAGTGTTCCTGAGAAATGCCCTTTTGCTGACTAAGAGAATACTATTTTTGAAAATTTATCACTGTAATGACTGACTCCCAGAATACTCTTGATCAGCAAATTGACATTTTATGAGACAATTGGAATTTTCTTGACCAAATTTACCCATTAAAGGGTTCAGCAGAAATATACATTTTCTTGACAAATATTGGACAGTCAAGGGTTGTAAAGCTGCAGCTTTACTTACCTTTACTTACCTTGTTCTGCTGTTCACAGTGGGGAAAAATTCTCAATCCTAGTTCCACTGAAGATCAAAGAAATGATGAAAACACCATACAAGCTTTACTTACATACAGTAAATAAGTCAAACCAGGCCATTTTGGATTTGATTAAATTGTTTATTCATTCACTTAAAAAAGTTTAATTTCATTGTTATTGAATGCTGCCATATTGATATAATGCAGAGTTTGCTCAAACAATCACCAACACAGACAGTAGGGCAAACCACCACTGATTACCAGCATGAGCAATATTATATAGGACCAAGATTAAGTTTACTTTACTGTTGATTTTGAGATTTGTATTATCGATGATCAATAACAATACAAGTCCAGTCTCTAGAACAAAAGTAAACTATCGTGGTCCTATATAATATTGCCCATGCTGGTGATCAGCGGTGTTTTATGGTTATGCTGCTGTCTGTGTTGATGTTTGATGTTGCTGGTTACAGGTCATATATTACTGATAGTGGTCTTTCAAATTTTTGTCCTACTGGTCCAGATTTTGTACGTTTATTTTTGCAACATTTGTTTGTGGTCTGGCTATGTTTCAACAGTAGCTGAAATAGAAAGTGAAACATAAATGATTACACAGGGAGTTATAAGCATTACATAATGGACCTTTCCATTTTATCAATCAATCATGATGTCATAATCAACTACATGACGCATAAGGATGACAACATAATGAATGACGCAGATAAGTTCGTCAATCTTCACAGACACTTAATTGATGACGGAATATATGTATTCTATTTAACCCTTTAATGGACAAATTTGGTGAAGAAAATTTTAATATCCACTTATTGAATGTCCAATTAGAGGCCAAGAGAATGCAATTTTTGAAAATTTATGACAAATTACTGGCTCGGTCATTGAGCCAGTCATATGTGGTGAATTTTCAAAAATTCTATTCTCTTGGCGTGTAAATGGACATTCCACAAGGCCATAACAGAGGCCAGTTTTGGTCGGCATGACCATTAAATGGTTAATAAAAATGATGTTGAATATTTTAAAACTAATTTGACTGGGAGTTGTTGCTGTCATATCAACAGCTTACATGTATAGTTTTCAGGAATTTGAGATTCAGAGAGTACAGAGATCGATCCCATTGCAGGTAAAGCTTGGGTGGAGCTTAGCTAGAGATGGGCGGGGCATAGCTAAAACTGGATTCCTCCATTGGGCAAAACTATAAGTAAGACTGAGCGGTGGTAGTGAACACCTGACCTAGCACTGTAATAGTAGCATGACAAAATAGCAATCTATCTGTTGGTACAAGTACATTATGTAATAAATTATTAAAAAGTGTACCAACACAAATACTGATAGAATGCTACATGTATTTTGACATGATACTGGTGCACTGCCCGGTCAAGTGTTTACTACCACCACTCAGTCTCACGCCACAATAATAAATTAGCTACTATAATCTCACTCTGTCTGAGTACAGCGTACATTGCTCATAGTGATATTCACTATACCACCACGTACCTCACCGATAATATTTGTTAGAATAAACCAGAATGATTATAATCATGCCAGTTTATTCATTCATTTTGTTGGGTGACATGCATGGTGGTACAGTCGTACCTGATACGCATGCTGGATTATTCATTAATTTTTCTGGGTGGCATGCATGGTGGTTACAACTCAGGTGATGTGAAGTTTGAAAGAAAAAATTCTATGGAAACCAGTAAAAAAACATTTAAATTTCATAGACAACAAAACAGCCCTTAAGCCTATTTATACCTGGAAATTCTTCAGCTGCTCTCGGAGAGCATCTAGACTTCAAAGTTTTCCGGTGGAGAGTTAGTGTTTCCAGGTGAGTGACCGCTGAGGACAGTGAATTGCACAAGTCAGACCACCAATGACCGATAGGAAAATATCTATTTGCAGAACAAGAGAAGACTATTTTTGAAAATTTATGACTGGAATGACTGGCTCGGTTATCGAGACAGTCATTCCAGTGATAAATTTTCAAAAATAGCCTTTTCTTGGTCTGCAAATAAATATTTCTCAACACCACTGCAGAAACCGGTTTTCGATGATATGAGCCGGGTTCTGCCGATCCGGTTGCTTAGTGGGGTGAACTGTCCCACTTCCTCAAGAAATCATGGGTCATTTTGACAAATGTTGTATCAAGTACATACATGGAAGATATTTATGTCCTAAAATCCATTAGGCCAATGAACCACGTGTGAAGGTAATGATTGGATGGTGTGAATTTTAGAGCACTAAATGGTGCAAGGGCCCTGCCTCCGCAAAACCCTGCATGAGTGTTAAAGTGTTAAGTATATGATGTCATAATGAATTACATCATATGTAGGCTGACGTAGCTAAGTCTTTTGAACTTGTAAGAGTCAGTTGTACGAATTGTATGTCTTTACTATTTAGTAAACATTCTGTTGAATATTTAACAACAGACCCCAGTCAAATTACTTTAAATTAGTTTCAAACAGGTTAGCTGTATCTATAGTTACCATGAAATTTGGAATTCAGGATTCAAAGTACATACTGATCCCAACACACGGTCGCACGGGGCATAGCTAAAAGTGGATCCATCCATTAGAAAATCTAAATTTCTGTTTTATCCTCATGCCACTTCCAGCTTTTGCTATATTTAACCCTTTCACCGACAGGTCCTGAAAACAATGTGGCATGTTAAATGATGGTGGTAGCCTAATTTCTCAATCCGAAAGAAAATTTAATTTTAGTATGATGACGTTGAATTAATTACCTACCTACTTTTAAAATCTCCTCGAGTCCTTTCTTTATCTCCATGTTTTGAAAAAATTTGGATACAATTGTCTCCATCCATTCATCATGCTATCTCCTCCCAAACAGTTGGGTGGAATTCAACCAAATTTGGTATGTGGGTTATCCATATGATTGTGGATTGGCTGACAACATTTATTTTATGTAGTCAGAGATTGGTGTCTTCCAGATTTATCTAGATTTCCCATAGTCCTGCCCACACTCTCGCACATCATTTGACACCCTCTCCATAGTTTTAAATTAAGCCAGATGAGCCACTACATTTAGATAGGACTAGTGATTACTAGATTCTACTATAGCCCTTCAAATCTTTGCAGACCAAGGGAAGACTATTTTTTAAATTTTACCACTGAAATTCTACTGGTAAATTTCCAAAAATAGTCGTCTTGCTCTGCTCACAATAGAGGAATTTTTTTACCACCTTGACCGTTAAAGAGTTGACATGTCAAATTGTTACCATTGGTTTGGTCAGTTACAAGTTGTACTAGCCATGGTCAATTTCTGCTAACCTCGCGCTCATGTTAATTTTAACCCCTGCTCTCACAGATCATTTCCCCTTAAGACCTCCAGATTTTTCACAGCGATCCACGCCAGTCTCTGTGTATTGTAACTCCTCCGAAAGCGGTGGATGGAATTCAAACAAATGTAGGTTACTATAGAGTGCAAGAGGCCATTTTTATCTCAACTACGAAGTAAAATGAGCTATTGTGATACCATGCACGTCGCCCGGTGGTGTCTAATTTGCATTTAGCTCAACTTTTCTGTTTATATCTTATGTTTGGTTGATCATACTGGTCCTAAACTTGGACACATGCCTCCTTATAATGACACGGCATCACACAATGATGTTCTGGCCAAAAGGTCAAAATCACTGATACGCATGGCAACCATTTGCTGTCCGCCATCCATCCGTCAACTTATGTTTAAAAACATAAGTTGACGGATGGACGGCGGACAGAAGATGGTTGCCATGCGTATCAGTGATTTTGACCTTTTGGCCAGAACATGATTGTGTGATGCCGTGTCTCATACATACATTAACCGCTTGGCAGATTTCAAACTAATTTGGCTGGAAGGACCCTAATGCTTTCGGCTTCCGAACATGCATACAGAATTTTGATTGGTAAATTTTTGTGTGAAAATCTTTGACTTTATGACAAATTTAGCAGAAATTGTCAAAACGCTACTCCTCATTAACTGCTTGACAGATTGCAACCCTAGTTGGCTGGACATAAATTGCCAAAATGCATATTATCCATGACCGCTTGGTGGATTATATCCAAATTTGGCGGAAGGATTCTGCAGTAGTTGGCTCTAGAACTTCTATTCAGAATTTTTTTAGATAATTCTGTGCTTAGCAACAACCGTCATCAGATGAGATATTTTGACAGTTCGTCTCTATGTCCGCCTCATCTCAAAAGAAAAATAGGAAGTGGAAATTAGATAAGGGTATACAGGCAACCTGCTGAATATTTTGAAAAGTTTTGATAGATAGATAGGTATGTACATACTCTGTATATTTTATCGGCAGCCTTTTTTACATAGTAGTGGCCTTCTCTGCTGGCAGCCCTTATTGCCATACACTGTCCAGGATACCGTTACAGGCCCTTGGCCCCCTTGTTGATAAGCCTTCTAAATTTATTTTATGTTTGAAGTCAATCATCAGAGTTCATTGCTGTCATGAAGTCGAGATTCATGGTGGCATTGCAGCCACATTTCTGGTATTACATTTGGCTCCTCCCCTGGGGTAGTGAACGTGGTCGATTGCTATGACACGCCATCGACCAAACAATCTACTTATCACTTAACTTTCCATCGTCAGATAGATCCAAGTTATCAGAGATTGTAACCCACAGCCTATAATTTTTCTTTTGATCACTTCCAGGGTTGTTAAATCTTAATGTATGATCACACAACCTCCGTTATTGAAATTTGAGCAAAATTTGACCAGTTTGTTTCCGATATATCCATAGATTAAAATTTGTACCTAATCTGGATCCAACTTAGTTTTTGTCCAGATCACAGCCAAAGTCTGGAAATCCTTGTTTAGGTTATGTTGCTTTTTTACTGTCGTCTAATAGTACACAACTGTCAAAGCGTCATGAGATTAGTTCAACCAATCAGATTTGCCATTGATGGCTTTTCCAACAATATCTCTGCCAATCAAAGATAACGAGGTTAAATATATACGCGATGACGTCATCAGAATGGAATGGTGTTCCAGTTCAAAACGATTGTCCATTCGGCATTAGATATATCGAGATTTTCACTATAAAAACGCAGAAATTAGATGAATCCCATGAAGAAACACTAAATTAAATACATCTGATAAATCCGGCCACAAATTGACGTAAATAAGTTAAAATCTGGTGTACGAATCACTCAAAGTTTGCAAAGCACGCGAGATGCATGTGCGGAGGAAAGATGTACTGATAAGCGGTTCTGCCTAGAGTAGGAACCGAGTACCCGTTTGCTTCTAGCCATAGGACTCATCGAAAGAACTGGAGAACCGCGGTTGGAATTGATGGCGCGTTTAATTTATCGTAAAATTGTCAAACGCTACCAATCGCGTAGGGCAAAAAGTTAAACCCGTCATTCAAAATGTCAAACCCGTAGTGTCAAAATTTTAACCCGTCAAGATAAAATTCAAGATGCGTATTGAGATTTTACCAAATGCGCTATGTCTAAGCAAATCACTACGAGAAAATGACGCCATACAGACACGTTTTAAACGAGCTTTAGGATGCGTTTAAGTAAAGCTAACTAAGATCTGTACTGTATCTTTGAGAATTCCAGTAAAAGAACCATTGATATTCCATCTTCAGTGGTGGTTATCAGAACAGAATCTCCTGCGAGGTGTTCCTCTACAACCTCCTCAACCACAGATGTCCATCTTTACAGATGCATCAACGATGGGTTGGGGAGCGGTATTGGACAATCGATCAGTGTCAGGGAAATGGGATCGGACCACTGCGCAGAAACATATCAATGTTCTCAAATTATTAGCGGTGGTATTAGCACTTCGAAAGTTCGAGAATTTAATTCAAGACAAGATTGTCCTAATAAGGACAGACAACTCAACAGTGGTGTCTTATTTGAACCGCCAAGGCGGCACGAGGTCACCAGAGTTGTGCATGATGATTTGGAACCTTCTGCTGTGGTGCCAAGAAAGGAATATTATTCTTCGGGCAGCACACATTCCAGGAAGACTGAACATCTTAGCAGATGCGCTCAGTCGAAGGATGGTTTGTCGTCCGACGGAATGCCAGCTCAACCAATCAGTAGCAGAGGTTCTATTCAAACATTGGGGCAAACCGAATGTGGATCTATTTGCGATGAAACTAAACGCACAGATGGTCACATACGTGTCACCGATCCCGGACCCGCTGGCCTTGGCAGTAGACGCACTGGCGATAAGTTGGAAAGGAATGTACGCGTATGCGTATCCTCAAACGATTCCCATCCCGAAAGTTCTGGCAAAGATAAGAGAGGGAGTATGCCAAGTACTACTGATCGCCCCTCATTGGCCAGGCTGATCATGGTTTACGGATCTGCTGGACCTTCTGGTCTGCAATCCAATCCCTCTTCCAGAAGGGATCTAATCACTCAGAACAAGGGTCTGTGTCTTCACGACAGACCGGAAATGTTCAAATTGACTGCATGGATGTTGTCAAGCAGCGTGCAATTGAGAGTGGATTTTCTGAGCAAGCAGCGAAGTTTGTCGCTTCAGCCAGAAGAGGGTCAACCACCAAAACATATAATTATAGAATCAACAAATTTGCAGAATGCTGCCAGGGAAGAGATATTAATCGCTTATCTGCATCTGTTCAACACGTAGCAGATTTTATCTGTCATTTATACGAAGTTGAAAAACTTGTACCTTCAACCCTAGCAGCATATAAGTCTGCATTAGCTTCAGTCGTTCCCAGTCTGGCCATTGAAGGAGTGGAGAATGACAATTTGAATGAAGTTATTAAAGGAATGAGCAATCTGTGACCTAGAAAGCCAATTCCTATCACAGCATGGAATCTATCTTGTTCTACAGGTTTTAGGGCATGTTCCCTTTGAACTGATTAGATCTATAGATATTAAACTGTTAATTAATGAATCAGTTTTCTTGGTTGCAGCAGCGTCGGCGAGAAGGAGAAGCGAGATTCATGCGCTATCTGCCGAGCAAGACTGTTTTGTCATCACGGTTGAAGGTTTAAGACTACTTCCACGTCTTTGTTTCCTGGCAAAGAATCAGTCACTTAAATATCCAGGTCAGCTGATCAATTTGCCAAGTTTAGTTAGACATGACCCAAACTCTTCTGCTTGGTGTCCTGTCAGATGTCTGAAAATGTATAAAAAATGTACTGAGGAGTGGAGAGATGACCCGAAATCTCTGTGGTTATGTCTCAAAGCTCCTCATTTGCGTGCCTTGAAAGATACTATTTCTCGTTGGATAGTTGATGCTATTCAGATGTCGCACAAAATTGCTACAGGAAAACAGATTGATCGTGCGAACGCCCATCAGGTCCGAGCATTAGGAGCAGCATCGACCCTTTTTACGGGTGTCTCATTAGAGGAGGTGATGTCTGTAGCACAATGGCATGCCGAGTCGTCCTTTACTGATTTCTACCTTCGCGACATCTCCAGCGCACTTAATCCGGTAGCCGTCGCCAATTTGTCGAACATTAGTTAAGCCATATTCGACCACTATTTCACAAACATCGCACGTTACTTCCTCCTGCACTGAGCAAGAGCCATGCACATGACCAGTGAACGACCATGGATTGGGCCGAGCTCCTGGGATGATCAAGAAAGAACAAGCACTCAAAATGGTGAGTGTTTGCATTAATTAAGTGACTAATAATAATATTTACTTACAGTCGAAATATCAGACTGCTTAGGTAAATAGTCTGGTATAAGAGTATACTTATCCTCTCAAACAGACATTAGACTCATTCCAATTTGAAAACTTAATCGATATACGTAGTAGCTTCTTTGCACTCTACTGGACTGCCCTAGGTGACTTGTGGCTGACATGGGTCTGGTGGGTGTTGCATCCCCTTTTTTCGACAGCCCTCTGGATTTTTTTTTGGGGGGGGTCTAGACCATGGAAGTTTAGCACTCTATGAGTCAGATGGCAGAACCCAAGCATATGCCAGGGTTCTAGTCTCTTCACAACCTTCTCTGTTGGATGGTTGATGAGTGCTGGTTCGAGCCTCACCTCCTCCCACTGGTATTTCTTGGCTGTTGAAATCCGGAGTTTATCATAATAGTACATCTGGTAAGTATTATTCGAAGTAGAATAAAAAAAGCATCCACTTTTGTTTCTACGAGAATTCTTAATACTTACAGATGTACTATGGCCCTGCCTCAGCCGCCCCGCTGAGGTGAGGCTGAGCTGCTTTCGCTGTTTGTCAAGGCAAATATAAGACGAATCTGACTGTGATTGGGAATTGACTCGGTACCTGGGGCTATGGTAATTCCTGGACACAGTATTGGCAGGACTAGGAGAGTGTGGAGTTTTAATTGTTTATTTTGAGCTAGACTAGATAATAGACATTATCATAATAGTACATCTGGTAAGTATTAAGAATTCTCGTAGAAACAAAAGCAGATGCTTTTTTGATTCAGTAGGGAGGGAGGATATATATATATATATATATATATATAGTTATCGAGCCAGTCATTCCAGTGGTAAGTTTTCAAAAATAGTCTTCCCTTGTCCTGCAAATGGTCAGCAACTGGTTAAATTGTTAAGTTCTGTAATGTATATATGCGTACATTGTGTGTTTCAGGTGTATGCAGTTGATGCGTGTGATATTGTGGATTATACACAGAATCTGGTTGAGCACAATGGTCTGGATGGCGTTGTCACGGTGATGCATGCTTACGTTGAGGACATACAGTTAGATGAGCCTGTGGATGTGATTATCTCAGAGTGGATGGGAACATTTCTTCTTGTAAGGAGCCAGTATATTTCATTTACAGTGTTATCAGACGATATTATGAAAATCTAAGTATTTAAACCCATAAATATTTGTAACGGTTGAAAACAGTTTGAGCAAAAACTATAGGCAGAACCAATATTTATTCTAGGATCAGGTAAGATGGACCCTACCAATCCAAAATGTGTGGACAGTAGAAAAATAATTGTGACACAGATTAAAACCATCCAGTCCTCCTGCCTACATCGTAGGCAAAATATGAGGGACAGTGAAACAAAATATCCCCTACCCCATTGACGTTAGACGACAGCCTTCAGTCAGATTGTTCATAATGTCTTTCAACGAGTTTCTTATTGAAGATTATCTTTGTAAAATTAATACTGGAATGGCTGTTTTGGTTACCGAGCCAGTTATTCCAGTCATAAATTTTCAGAAAATAGTCTTCGCTTGGTCCACTCTGCAAATGGTTTTAATATTCTTGAACAAATGTGAGTGTTATATGGTTAATGTCACTGCTTTAAATACATGTAATCACTCATTGTATCCTGCATTGTTTATCTTCAGTTTGAGATGATGTTGGAGTCTGTGATATTAGCTAGAAATCTCCACTTATCTTCCAATGGTGTTGTATGGCCGTCAACAGCTCACATCTTCCTGGTTCCCTGTTCAGCAGAGACGACGTATGCAGAGAAAATGGCATTCTGGGATAATGTGTTTGATCTGGACTTCAGTCCAGTCAGGTATTATTAGTCAAGTGATATTTGAAAATTTTTTCATTTAATTGTTTTTAAAATCTTTTTAATTGACCTATATATAAAAATTGAAGTGGATATACTGACAACTTAAGCTATATCCGGCACTATTTAGATATGTCTAGAAAAATTATAAACAGATTTGCTGGTGCCTGTTTTTCCGTTATTTTCAATATTCATTAAATTGACCTATAAATATCTTTGAAAATGAACGTAGATTTTATATTTATATTGAATTTTTGTCATCAAAATATAGTTGTTCAGCACTAGATAGTTAAATTCTTGCTAATGATGACACTAGCTTGATAAAGCTGGAGTGGAATATTCTCTGGGTAAGTATCAACATCATTATAGAGCCCATGTTTGGATTCATCACCCTGGTGTGTTTTGTAAGGGCACTCACTCTGCTTTTAACCCTTACCACACTGATGTCAGATTTGATAAATTTTCAAATTAAATTAAAAGATGAACTGGTGTATGTTTTTCAACAAATTTGGTGGACGATGATGCCGTCAAAGACGGCAACATCGTACACCAAAATTGTTGAAAAATGTACACCAGATTCTTTGCTATTGACATGGTAAAAGATAGAATATTGACATGAGAGTGGTAAGGGTTAAATTTTAAAATTGTTACTCCGTTATTAATAAACGGATATCGATAAAACTTGAGCGAGAGATCCTATGGGCAATTTTTAGCAACATTACGGAGCCAGATTTTCGATTTACTTCCCTGCTGGTTTTCACGATAAAAACTTGGTCTTTTCTTCGATGACTTAGTATATATCTGAAAATACTGTGTATTGTCTATATATGGCATAATTTATCACGTGAACATATAGATTGAACATATAGATTGAAATGAGTCTAATATTAATTTAAGTAAATCATAATGAATCTAGAATTACTACAATACAACTAAAAATAACTTCTAGAAGTAAAACCGAAACATTAGTTAGTTAGTACAATTTTGAACATGATGTAAGAAATATTCTGTTGAATGTTTGAACATAATTGGATTGGAAGAAATTGCTGGTTCTAATCCAATGGATCTGTCCAGTTTTAGCTATTCCCCACCCATCTCTCTCTAAGCTCCACCCACACTTCGCCGTGTTGGGATTGATCGATCCCTGAATGTCTTAACTATCAATTTCTTGAAAACTATGCAGGTAAGCTGTTGAATATTTTGTAACTAATTTGACGTGGTGCTGTTGTTGCCTATGACAACAACAGCGCCCAGTCAAATTAGTTTCAAAACATTCAACAGAATATTTATTAAATAGTAAAGACATACAATTTGTACAACAACGCATAGTCTGTCTTCAAATATGCATTCGTGACGTACTTATCGATGCCATTTTTTTTACACGTCACATAGTTGATTATGATGTCATAGGATGGGTTGATAAACTGGAAACGTCTATTATGTTCAAAATATTCAATGGTACATGTGTACATGTCTATTTTATTTTGTTTTGAAAAATCAAGTTGTTTCTGAGCGGGACTCAAACTGTTATTATTTCTCAATCTCACTTTCTTTTTTTTTTTTCTTCTTTTTTTTTTATCTCATGTTCTTGTTTCAGAAATTTGGCAATGAGTGAGTTTTTGTCGACGCCTTTTCATAACTATGAACTTCCCAAAGTTGACATACTAGTCGCCAGCCCTACTAAAATTTTTAGCCTGTCAATTAAGACATTGACGGTTGAAGAATTAGAAACCATGACAACCAACTTTGACCTAATTATCAGTAAAGACGGCAGTTTCCATGGATTCTGTGCCTGGTTCCAAGTTGATTTTGAAGGACTGGGTCCTGATGTTAGGAGCGTGTTCCTTAATACTGGGCCAGACTGTGAGTAAGTGAGAAATATATGTGTTTATACATCCTTAACCGTTACCACTCTGATGTCAATATTCTATCTTTATCTGAATCAATAGCAAACAAACTGGTGTACATTTTTAAACAATTTTGGTGGACGATGTTGCTGTCTATGAGAGCAACATCTTCCACCAAATATGTTTAAAAATTAACACCAGCTCATCTTTTAACCCTTTAACACCCATGTCTGCCAAAAACGGCTTCTGCCAGTGGTGTTGAGAAATGTCCATTTGCAGACCAAGAGAAGATTATTTTTGAAAATTTACCACAGGAATAACTGGCTCGATAAGCAAGCCAGTCATTCCAGTGGTAAATTTTCAAAAGTAGTCTTCTCTTTAGTGTTGTGAATTGGTACTATTTTTGTGATCGATGATTGGTTTTATATACTAACCGATGATCAATTAATGATTGATCATAACAGGTTCTCATTTTTTATCCGTTTTGAAGGCAATAATTATAGCATGTTCAAGGATAATTACCCTTTTAAACCAAGTCGCGGGTATGACAGATTCTTAAGTCAATTTATGAACAACCAAAATCAATTTCTGAAATCATGATCGATCGGTTGGTTGAACATTAATCGGAACAACACTACTTCTCTTGGTCTGCAAATGAACATTTTCAATGTGGAAATTAAAATTTTCTTGAAAAACTATGATGGTTAATTTAATTTGAAAATTTTAAATTTTGACATTAGTGGTAAGGGTTTTAAACGCATTAATCACTGTAATCCTCAAATTTGTTCAAGAAAACTTTTGGAAACGTTATCATAGGAATGACTTGCACGGTTATCGAGCCGGTCTTTCCATTGATAAATTTTCAAAAATATTCTGTTTTGCAAATAGACATTTATCCAGACCACAGCAAAAGCCCTTTTTTTGCCAGTGTAAGTGTTAAGCATGCTAGATGGCTAATGGTGCATATTCACAGTAAAATTTCTGAAAATAAAATTGTTTAAATTATACACTTTTAGAGGCTTAAACTGTGAGCCTATGTGTAATGAAACGAAATAAATCTTAACATATGATGATTCCATTTCATATAAATTAACATAATTTTTTTAAGTTGTGAAATTGAAATAGAGGCACGAGCCTCATCGATCAAATTGACCAATCAATCATCGATCAAATCTATTAATTGGAACAAAACTGCTGGTGTCCACTTTTCCTTTAAACGACTTCTCACACACCACCGGGCCACTTTCAATTGTATTTGGCAGGAAACATCTATAGGACATAGAGATCCAAGTTTGTCAAAGGAAGCCGATTGGCCATCTTGGATTTTGGCCGATTTTAGAATCTGCGCCAAACCACTTGGGGGAATTGATTCAGAACTTATGAAATATAATCTAGGCCAAGAGCTGAACCAAGTCTGTTTAAGCGAACTTGATTGGCCAAGTGGTTTGGATTTTTTACGAAAACGATGTCTTCAGAACCACTGAACGGATTGGGCTGAAATTTGGGAGATATGATTAGCGACTAAGGGACATTAAGGTTTGTTTACAGGAAGTTGATGTGTAAAAAAACCACCATGCAATCAAAATGTAGCGAGTTTGGCGACTAAGTTGGTTTTGTATTTGATGGATTTTGAAGGCGAAATTGGTTTTATATAGGTTTTTGGATATGTTGATTTCAAATTCGAACTTTCGAAACTGTCTGATAAATGGTTTGGCGCTCATCGTGGATCATTTTCCACCAAAAAAACACACATACCAAAGTAATAGAAAATTTTAAATGTCTTCTCAAGAACCACTGGGCCGATTTCCATTATATTTGGCAGGAAGCATCCTTACGGCATCGAGATCCAAGTTTGTTCAAAGGAAGCTGCTCTGCCAATTTGGCTGGTGGCCTGCTTTGATTTTGGCCAATTTTTAGAAACATCTTTAAAAATCTCTGAAACCGCTTGTGATGATTGATTCAAAACTCATGAAGTATCATCTAGGGCGTGAGATGAACTAAGTTTATTAGCTCACCTGGCCTGAAAGGCCAAGTGAGCTTATGCCGTGGCCCAAGGGAGCTTATGCCGTGGCGACTGTTGTGTGTCCGTCCATCCGTCAACGTTTCCTTTAAACGACTCCTTAAGAACCACTGGGCCGATTTCAATTATATTTGGCAGGAAGCATCCTTAGGGCATAGGGGCCCAAGTTTGTTCAAACGAAGCCGATCAGCCAATGTGGCCAGTGGCCATCTTGGATTTCGGCAGATTTTAGGAAACGTCTTTAAAAATCTTCTCCAAAACCGCTGAGGTAATTGGTGCAAAACTCATGAAATATGATCTAGGGCAAGAGCTGAATGAAGTTTGTTCAAGGGAACTTGATTTGTCAAATGGTTCAGTGGCCATCTTAGTTGACCTAGTTTTAGCGAAAATGACTTCTCCAAAACCGCTGAACTGATCAGGCTGAAATTTTGGAGATATGGTTAGGCACTAAGGGCCATTAAACGTTGTTCAATGGAAGTTAGTAAATAAAAAAACATGGCTGTCGTGAACCAATCAAAAATGTAGTGTGGTTAGCGGTCCTTTTGGATTTTTTTCTTTGATGAATTTTAAAGCCGAAATTGCTTTTATATATTTTTGCGTATGCTGCTTTCAAATTTGCCTCTGAAAACTCGGCTAAATGGTTTGGCGGCCATCTTGAATACTTTTTCCACCAGAATTTCCCATACTAAGGCAATAGAAAATTTAAAACATCTCGAGAACCACTGGACTGATTCTAACCAAATTTGGTGGGACACATCCTTATTCTGGTTGCAGTTCTATCCAAACCGTATGGTTCTAGTTGAAATGCTTACAGAATGTTCCAGGTGAGCAACATAGGCAGTGTATTGTGGTCTTTAATTTTAGATTGACACATTGGAAACAGACGCTCTTTATGCTTGATGAACCAGTCAATGTTTCACGAAATGACCAAATATCTGGAAGTGTAACAATAACAAGAAATCCTAATTACAGACGCCATATTAGAGTGAATTTCACATTCTCTATATCACGGGTGTGTTTTGTTGATGGAGAGGATAAATCGAGCACGGTAAGTAGTATAACGCAATGTGGAATACCTTGTTGGGTGAGATCATGGGTAGAAATGCTGACCATACATTATGAAGCATAGGTAGTGCCAAATGTTCTCTTGCACACATGTTTGCACATGCGCACACACAATGCATGTAACACACATGTGGGTGCATGCACGGACACACTCGGTATGATATTTCATGCTTCTGGACAATCAGGATGATTAATCCACTGTTGTTTCTGAATTTGCTGATTTTAAACAGAAATTTTTGTCAGGCTTTGAGTACATTATTGCCATTGATCGGTTTGAACCTCATTAATTTGGCCATTTCCGGGAAATACCCAATGTTAGACTAAAAAGAGTTAACCAAATACTGCTAATTATGCAAAGCTCAAGTTCATGTTCAGTCAGTTTTCGATAATATTTTCCAGTTATCACTTATCACCCTTGCAAAATACAAAATTCGTTAATATGATCATTGCCTTTCTGGTTATGGTCCATTGATGGGAAACAAATTCAAAATGTTGACTGGTTCTCAAGGTTATCTTTGTCTCTAATTTCAATGAAATTATTTCTCAGGATGTGGAAAAAACATTCTTACTGTGGAGATAGCATCAAGCCAGTGCAGACAAAGATAGCAACAGACAGATCAAGAAACTCACAGATCAAGTGACGGTTGTGATGTCAGTATTAGAGCTCTCATTGACACAGGAACAACAGTAGAAATAAGACATTTGTTGTATCATGCACACTGTGCAGTGCATACTTAACATTGGAATTTTACCAGCGCCACAAGCAATCTATCTACAAGCAGATATCATCCAAAAACATACACACGTCATTGGCTTGTAGAGGATTGTCAGCTTATACGCACCAGCCACATATTTTCGACTCACAACTACAAAATGTCTGTCTATTAGATCGTTGACAGTTATAGCATGTCGTATTTGTTTACATGCAACATTGTCCATGTAAAGAAACCTTATTTCCTTTGCTGCCAATAAAAGTCATTATTTGCAATATATATATATATATATTATAATATATATCATGATTTTAGTACACTATACATGTATATCGCGATATTGTTCAGGGAATATCGGGCACGTCTTATGCCATTTAATAATTGAAAGTAACATGGTGCCTGAATGTCACTTCATACATATAAACAAACATATATCGCAAACCTTATGTAGATTATACACTATTTCAAGGGACAAAACTTTAAACGTGAAATTCAAAGCTTTTGCATTTCCAGAGATTCACAGCTGATAAAAGCCAATATATGTAGCAATGAGTACATTAGTATGTAAAATCTGTGTGAATAAAACTCAACATTAAGTCTGAAATACTAACAGAGTTATCTATTTCTAGCTTAATGAGTCATAGGGAAAGACGTCACATGAGACTTCCTCTGTGACACATAACTACGATGTGATTGGTACGTAGCAACCTTTATGACATCATAATTACGGTTCAGGAATGAACATAAATGTCATGGCAAAAGAAAGATTCCACTAACATCGTTCCGCGTTCAGTGATATCAATGGAGAATTCATGTACTAAATATATGTCCAAAGAAAATTTTCAAAGTGTACAGGATATGCCACTTTGAACTGAGATTACCACACTTTCTGATGGAATAGATGAATGAAATTACAGGGCATCTTAATTATATCTATGCACTGAAATAAGAATGGGAGAAGCTCTGAAAAGCTTTGCATTTCACATTTAACTGTCTGCCAGCTGAATTTCTGCAGTCTACATTTTCCTTGGGATTTAACTCTGTCCATGCTAACTATTTTGAAGACAATTTGACTGAAAGTTGTTGGTGGCTAAGCCACCAACAACTTTCAGTCAAATTGTTTTCAAAATAGTCAGCGGGGTTAGAGTTATTCCTTAATGAAATTATTATCTAGTCAGACAGCTAAATTCTAGATAATTATATTTTAATGTTACACAGATAAATAATAAACACAATTCAAAGTATGCATGATGCTTCATGTGACATGTAATGACATGATGCATCGTGTGCCATGTAATGACATGATGCTTCATGTGAGATGTAATGGCATGATGCATGCATCATTATTCACAATTCTTTGCTTGATGCTGTACTGAACAATCATCTGTCTTCCAATCATTTGTCTTCGATCTGGTGAACTGTAACTCCATATTCAACATGGTTCCCACATCCTTGAAATTCATTGAACACTGATGTCACATTTTCAAGACCTTGAAAGTCCTGAATTTGGCCAGAATTTAACATTTCCTTGAAGAACCCTTGAATTTGTGATCCGGCTCTTATGTACTTATGTAGGAGGAACAGATGGGTAGAAGAAGATTTCAAGGAGATCATACCTTTAAAAAACACCTTGAAAATGATACTTGTTGACCGTTAAAATCCTTGAAAATACCTTGGATTCAATTTTCAAAAACCTGTGGGAACCCGAGTGAAGATTTTGCAGGATTGTCTACATCGGCCATCAACCATGTCAACATGGGTATAATTTATAAGTCTATGCATTCTGTTTATATTAAGTCATCTATTGGAAGCTGTTATGAATTACTTGAGTGGTTCAAATGTCATGACAATAAGTGTGTACAAAAGCACATGTCATACCTGTCATATTGTACATGCCTACTTTACTTTGAGCCCACCTGGCTCAAATAACCTATTTGGCTTCGATCCATTGTGTGAGATTCTGTCATCTGTCTGATGTTTAAGACAGACATGTATTGGCCATTAATAACATGCAGTGTTCATTCTAGGATCTTGAATAGTGGGGCCCACGAACCCTACCCAGCCAAAAGGTTGGGACATTAGAATAATATGAGGGACAGAGGCGCTGAATGAACCCACAACTTAGCAGAAATATAGGACTGTTAGAGAAATATATATCCACATTTGATGCTTTATTACAAGTCAGACCAATCTGATTAACACTCATCATTTACATCTTTGTATCTCTATTTCAAATCATCCATACTGGTAGCAACAGCTTCCATTCAAATTAGTTTCAAAAATAGTCAACACAATTTTCTTACAATGCCAAAGATTTGTCATAGATGATATAAGTTTGAAAGAGTTAGGTTATTTTACAGTTGAATATCCATAGAAATAACGGGACATTTGACCCCTAATGGAAAAAAATGTGGGTCATTACAAAATAACTGGGGACTATGACCCCCTCCTAGAATGAACACTGAACATGACAATAATAACTTCTCTATTATCAATCCCCTCCTGTCTTTAGTTACCATGCATTGCTGGTCCTAAGCAAAATTTGTCGCACAAAACAGATTTTACAGTGCTTGTTGTATATTGTTGTTTTTATATGAACCTTATAAACCAAAGATACATTGTTAACAAAAAGCATGATTTTGTATTGTCATCTGACATTGACATGTTGCGGTCAAGGCCACAAAGAGATTAGATTAGTCTACTTTTGCTGCATGAGCACCGCTCTGCATTTTCGCAGATAACACCCTAATAGGGTTTTGCATAATATAAGATGTTTGCAGTAGGCAATCAAAATGCATTTCTGTTTGCCAGACTAATTCACCGTTCCAAAGTATCCATCTATCAATCTGACGTCATATGACGTCATAATCAGCTAAGTGGCGTGTAGGATGACATAATCATTAAGTCATAAATTATTCCATTAGGCCCGTCTTTAACTCTTAATAGTCCGACACGTACGAATTGTATGTATAACTAATTTGACTGGACGCTGTTGCTGCCATAGGCAGCAACATCGCCTTGGTAGCAACAGCTCCCAGTCAAATTAGTTCCAAAATATTCAATAGCTTACCTGTATAGTTTTCTGGAAATTGATAGAGAGTTCAGAGATCGATCGATCCCAACACAATCGATGTGTAGGTGCAGCTTAGCTAGAGATGGGCGGGGAAAAGCAAAAAATTGATTTCTTTAGCTGTGGTGTGTGCATACATCCGTGTATCTGTCTGTCTCTTGATCTCGGCTATAGGCCATTATTCTTTTTTCTTGTATGGCATCAAGTGTTTTTGCAATTCTATTGTTGGGGGGGGGGCGGGGTGTATAGGCTTCCACTCAGTCTGTCCATCTGTCGCAGTTGGTTTTCACACTTTCGCATTCCTTCAAGGTATTCAACTTAGAATTGGTACATTGCTTTAGTATAAGAAGACCAAGTTCGAGTTTCAGGTGTGTGTCAATTTTTGATAGAGTTATGCCCCCTTTCGACTTGAGAAATACAAAAAATATCAGCTTTCCGCACTTTTCGCACTCCTTTAAGATATTTAAGGAAGAATCAGTACATCGCTTTACTATAAGGAGTTACACAGAGCAAGTTTGAGTTTCAGACATTTTCGTCAATTTTTCATGGAGTTATGGCCCCTTTCGACTTACGAAATACGAAAAAATATTAGTTTCCCTGCACTTTTTTCGCATTCCTTCAAGGTATTCAACTTAGAATTGATACATTGAGAAGTTACAGACTGAGTTTTAGTTTCAAGTGTATGCGTCATTTTTGACAGAGTTATGCGCCCTTTCGACTTAAGAAATAGGAAAAATATCAGCTTTCCGCACTTTTTTCACACTCGTTCAAAGTGAGAATTGTTAGGCTGCTTTATTATGGCGAGTTACAGAGCAGGTTCGAGTTTCAAGAGTTTGCGTCAATTTTGATGGAGTTTCGACAAACATTTCAGATTTCAAGACCTTTTCGTTCTCCTTCAGCCTATATGCGACTGAATCTTAGTATATTGCTTTGTTGTGAGAAGTTACAGATCAGGTTCGAGTTTCAGCTGTTTCTGTCAAATTTTAATGGAGTTTTTGACTGTCAATCTCTAAAGATTTATATCACCAGGTAGAGGGGACGTGTATTGCAACAGAATGCTTGTTAAATTGATGACAGTTTTTGTCATAATACATGTTTACCTGCATAATAATCATAATTAACCCTTACATGGTCATGATTTGTCAATAAAATCTAAATTATTCCTTCATGAATGTCCATTTGCATGCCAAGAGAATGCTATATTTGAAAATGTACAGCTAAAATGACTGACTCGTTTATTGAGCCAGTCATTCCAGTTGTATACTTTCAAAAATAGCATTCTCTTAGCCCGCGAATAGACATTTCAAGGACCAGTGAAGAGGTAGTTTTTGGCTGGCTTGACCATTAAAAGGTTATTAATATACTCATCCTAAGAACAGATAAGCAATAATGATGTATTGTGATACACAAACATTATAACATTGATATATTATTATAGTCATACTTGTTGAAGAAGCCACCTGGCATCTGAGAGCACCTGTCATTTCCTCTGACATGTACAGTACTTAACTTGTATTGAGAGACAACCTATGAACATCTGTCTTTAATGACCACTCGTCCTTTGTAACCACCTGGAGTAGTGACCACCTGTCCTTTGTAACCACCTGTAGTGACCATCTGTCTTTAGTGGCTAATTATCTGTAATAACCATCTGTCTTTAGTGATCATTTTCTTTAGTCACCATCTGTCTTTGTTGACCACCTGTCTTTGTTGACCACCTGTCTTTGTTGATCACTTGTCTTTTGGCACTCTCATATATATACATTAATACTGTTTGTTATTGAGTTATTGTTTTTATCTATATTGTTTGTGATTTAAGGATATCGTGCAATAAGAAATGATGTTGTTTATTAATTGTGATAATTATTTATAGTCTCGCCTCATGTACAGTTAAACCTGTCTATAGAGGACACTTGGTTTTATTTCAAAAGATGGTGGTTCTTAAGACGTGTGGTCATAAGATTAACCCTTTAACACTGAGATCAGCCAAAAGTGGCTTCTGCAGTGGTCTTGAGAAATGTCCATTTGCAGACGAAGAGAAGACTATTTTTGTAAATTTACCACTGGAATGACTGGCTCGATAACTGAGTCAGTCATTCCAGTGGTAAATTTAAAAAAATAGTCTCTTCGTCTGCAAATGGACATTTTCTATGAGAAAATTGAATTTTTAAAAACAAATTCAAGGGTTAAAGGGTTAAAGAACCGTCATCATTCAGCCCGAAAAGGTAATTCACCAAATTAAATGAGTTTTATTAATGGCGACCTATCTTTAGTGACCACTGGTCTTTAGTGATAAACTGTCTTTAGTGACTGTCTGTCTTTCACTACTGTGTCCATTATAGACAGTATTGACTACTAACAAATAATAAGCAAGTCTCTTAGAAAATTAATTAATCAGCTTATGATAATTTTAACGATCAATATTAAGAGTATTGATATCATGGTTGAATTATTTTGTATGTCATCCATATTTTATGGCGCCATATAGATATATGGCAGGCATATGGCATTTGCTTTATCCGTTCATCCCTTTGACCATTTGTTTGTCCGTCTGGTGGAATATCTCTAGCTCTACTGGAGTGACCTTCAGCTTGTTGGGTTGGAGGTGGGTTTTGGGTGTCTGAAGAAGCTTATCGATTTTGGACTCAACGGTCAAGGTCCCGATGACCCACTTAATGAAATTATATTGTATTTCCGGATGAAAACTTGAGTTCTATTGAAGGTAACTTTATCAAACTTGGGTGGGAGCTTGTCCTTGGAGGTCGGAAGAACCCTATCCATTTTGGGCTCAAATGTCACGGTAACCAAATTAATGAAAATATATTGCGTTTCCGGAAGAAAATTATATTTGGCAGTATGCATCCTTAATGCATACAGATCCAAGTTTTTTCAAGCGTCAAATGATGCAGATGGGCCAATTTGGCCGGCAGCCAGCTTGGATTTTAGGCGATTTTTAGAAATGTCTCAAAATCTCCGAAACCACTTAGGGAGTGATTCAAAACTCATGAAACATCATCTAGAGCTAAACCAAGTTTGTCTGAGGGAATTTGATTGGCCAAATGCTTTAGCAGCCAATTTGGGTAGGCTAGTTTTTGTGAAAACGACTTCTCCAAAACCTCTAAACAGATCATGCAGAGATTTGGGAGATATGATTATGGACTAAGGGCCATTGAAGTTTGCCCATTGAAAGTTGCTAAGTAAAAATAACCCTTGGTCACCTTGGATCAATCAAAATTTTGCATGTTTGGCGGCCATCTTGGAATTTCTGAGAAAATCGTTTAAAAGACTACTTACAGTGCCAATTTTAATAAAACTTGCCTAAATCTTCATCACAGAAAGTAGATCGGTAAATTTTTCCAGTGGTCATCTCGTTTTGTTTGGTTGCGCCAGTGGCCAATAATTTCAGGTTAGCATTACAGGCCCCTTGGACCTCTTGTTTTGAATTTAATTTTGTCCTGAGACTACAAGCTGTGATACATGAGTGATATCTCTGTTATTAACCATTTAATTCCCAAAATTGTTCAAGAAAATTTCAATTTTCTTATAGAAAATGTCCATATGCCGACACAGAAAAGTATTTTTGAAAATTTACCACTAGAATGACTGTGCATCTGCAAATGGACATTTTTCAAGACCACCACATAAGTCATAGTTGGCTGTCTTGTGTGTTAAAGGGTTACCCCTTACTACTCTGATGCCAATAGTATATTTTTTACCATGTCAATAGCAAAGAAACGTGTACATATTTCAACAATTTTGGTTGACACTGTTGCTGTCTACGACAGCACCATCTTCCACCAAATGTGTTGAAAAATGTACACCAGTTCATCTTTTATTTTAATTTGAAAATTAAAAAATCTGACATCAGTGTTGTAAGGGTTAAATATCATTTATGGCCAGAACTGCCCGCTAACCGCAGGCTCATCAATCTATTGATCAAATCATTTTCCAGCATTGAATATATTGTTAGCTGGAATTTTTTTAAGTATCATTACCTGGCCGCATCTGTTAATGATATAGTTCAGCTTTAAATCTTTTAATGTGTCCATTCAGCTTTAATGACAGTATAGCTCTTAAATTAGTTAACATGCTTCCAAAACCGAAACATTTTAGCTTGTAAGTAATGCTCTGTTGAATATTTTGATCATAATTTTATCGGATGCCTTAGGCAACCATGTCTTTCAATTAACAGATGGTAAAGGTGCATATTCACAGCAAAATTCTTGAAGATAAAATTTTAGAGGCTTAAATATAATATAATATAATGAAACAAAATAAATCTTAACATATGATCATTTCATTGCGTATAAATTAATATAATTTTTGAAGTTGTGAAATTGAATTAGAGACACGGGTCCCTAATTAAACTTCGCAATTAAAAAGATTATAATAATTTGTATGGAATGAAATCGTCATATGTTAAGATTTATTTTGTTTCATTACATTGAGGTATACAATTTAAGCCTCTAAAAGTGCACAATTTTAACAATTTTATTTTCACGCATTTTGCTGTAAATATGCACCTTTAAAAGTATGTTTTATTTTGTTTTGGAAACATGGTCAGTTTACTGCTATTACTGAGCTGCGTGATAGGCATGCGTGATTATTGATTTTCATGATCGTGCTCGATTATTAAAGAATAATGGTGATTACTCGATTAATCAGGTTGGGTACAAATCACCCAGGCATAACAACAAAGGCATATCAGTGATGAAGGGAGCTATTTATGGTCTTTAGTAGTGTGCATTTGCAGGCCAATAGAAGCCTATTTTTGAAATTGTATCACTGGAATGCCTGGCTCGATGTTCGAGCCAGTCATTCCAGTCATACATTTTCAAAAATAGGCTTCTCTTAACCTGTAAGTGGACATACATTCGCTAAGCAAAATGTCAATTTTCTTGACTGGTCGCATTAAAGAGTCGTTAAAAGATACCGGTGGGTCTTGAAATATTTTATGCAGTATAGTATAAATTATTCATGATAATTCGATTATTTAATTTTTAATCATATTAATTCAAATTAAAAAAATAATGTCGATTTTTGATGTAGTCCCGTAATTTCGTAAGCGTAGCTTTAATGTTATTTCGCTGATTCTGTAGGATGTTTGTGCATTGTTGTTAGCTCACCTGGCCTGAAAGGCCAAGTGAGCTTATGCCGTGGCGACCATCCGTCGTCCGTCATCTGTCGTCCGTTGTCCGTCAACTTTTTCTTTAAACGACTACTTCTCAAGAACCACCGGGCCGATTTCAATTATATTTGGCAGGAAGCATCCCTAGGGCATAGAGATTCAAGTTTGTTCAAACGAAGCCGATCGGCCAAAATCCAAGATGGCTGCCGGCCAAAATAGCCGATTTTTAGAAACATTAAAAAATCTTCATGGCCGAAACCGCTGGAGGAATTGATTCAAAACTCATAACACATCATCTAGTGCAACGGTAGACCCAAGTTTGTTCATGGCACCCTGATTGGACAATTTGCCTTGCAGCCATCTTGGATGACCTAGTTTTCGCGAAACAACTCCCGAACCGCTGAAGGGATAGACCTGAAATTTGGTAAATATGCTTAGAGACCAAGGTCCATTCAAGTTTGTTCAAGGGAAGTTCGTACGTTAAAATACATGGCCGCCATCAACCAATCAAAATTTAGCATTTGTTGGTCATATTGGCTTTTTTGTATTTGATGTATTTTGATGGCGAAAATTGCTTTATATATGCTTATCAGTGTGGCGAGTTCAACTATGCCACCTTTGAGACTGTCGGATAAACGGTTTGGCTGCCATCTTGTTTTGTTTTCCCGTCATCGGCTCCCATAATAAAGCAATGGGCCCATAGTAAAGCAATGGGGAATTCTTTAAACGACTACTTCTCAAGAACCACAGGGCCAATTTGAATTATATTTTGGAGGAAGCATTCATAGGGCATAGAGATCTAAGTTTGTTCAAACGAAGCAGATCGGTCAAAATCCAAGATGGCCATCGGCCAAAATGGCTGATTTTTAGAAACACTTTAAAAAATCTTCTCCGAAACCACGGGAGGAATTGATTCAAACCTCATAACACATCATCTGTGGCAGCGGTAGACCCAAGTTTGTTCAAGGCAACCTTATTGGCCTATTTGCTTGGCGGCCATCTTGGATGATATGGTTTTCCCGAAAATGACTTCTCCCCCCGAACCGCTGAAGGGATAGAGCTGAAATTTATTAAATATGCTTAGGGACCAAGGGCCATTCAAATTTGTCCAAAGGAATTTTGTATGTTAAAAAACATGGCGGTATCAACTAATCAAAATTTAGCATTTGTTGGTCATATTGTTTTTAGCTCACCTGGCCTGAAAGGCCAAGTGAGCTTAGGTTGTACCGTCCGTCGTGCGTCCGTCGTCCGTCCGTCAACTTTTCCTTTAAAACGACTTCTCAAGAACCGCTGGGCCGATTTCAATAATATTTGGCAGGAAGCATCCCTAGGGCATAGAGATTCAAGTTTGTTCAAATGAAGCCGATTGGCCAAAATCCAAGATGGCCAGCGGCCAAAATGGCTGATTTTTAGAAACACTAAACAATCTTCTCCGAAACCATGGCCGCCATCAACCAATAAAATTTAGCATTTGTTGGTCATAATAGCTTTTTCGTGTTTGATGTATTTTGATGGCGAAAATTGCTTTATATATGCTTATCAGTGTGGCGAGTTCAAATATGCCACTTTCGACACTATCGGATAAATGGTTTGGCTGCCATCTTGGTTTGTTTTCCCGCAATAGGCTCCCATAGTAAAGCAAGGGGGCCCATAGTAAAGCAATGGGGAATTCTTTAAACGACTTCTCAAGAACCACTGGGCCAATTTCAATTATATTCTGGAGGAAGCATTCATAGGGCATAGAGATCTAAGTTTGTTCAAACGAAGCGGATCGGTCAAAATCCAAGATGCCCGTCGGCCAAAATGGCTGATTTTTAGAAACACTTTAAAAAATCTCCGAAACCACGTGAGGAATTGATTCAAACCTCATAACACATCATCTGTGGCAGCGGTAGACCCAAGTTTGTTCAAGGCAACCTGATTGGCCGATTTGCTTGGCGGCCATCTTGGATGACCTAGTTTTCGCGAAAAGGACTTCTCCCGAACCGCTGAAGGGAGAGCTGAAATTTTGTAAATATGCTTAGGAACCAAGTGCCTTTCAAGTTTGATGGCGAAAATTGCTTTAGATATGCTTATCAGTGTGGCGAGTTCAAATATGCCACTTTCGAGACTGTCGGATAAACGCTTTGGCTACCATCTTGGTTTGTTTACCTGCCAAAGGCTCCCATAGTAAAGCAATGGGGAATTCTTTAAACGACTTCTTAAGAACCACTGGGATGATTTCAATTATATTTGGGAGGAAGCATTCATAGGGCTTAGAGATCTAAGTTTGTTCAAATGAACCCGATCGGCCAATTTGTCCGGTGGCCATCTTGGATTTAGGCTGATTTTAGGAAACGTCTTTAAAAATCTTCTCCGAAACAGCTTGGGGGATTGATGCAAACCTCATGAAATATGATTTATGGCAAGGGAACTTGATTGGTCAAATGCTTCGGCGGCCATCTTGGTTGACCTAGTTGTAGTGAAAATTACTTATTCCCCAGAAGCGCTGAAGGGATCGGGCCGAAATTTGGCAGATATGATTGCCTAAGGGCCATTAAAGTTTGTTCAAGAGAAGTTGATCCGTCAAAAAACGTGGCCGCCGTGGGCCAATCAAAATATAGCATGTTTGGTGGCCATATTGGATTCTTTTATTTGATGGATTTTGAGGCCGAAATTGTTTTTATATGTGTTTTTGGATATTCTGATCTCAAATTTGCAATTTTCGATCCTGTCGGATAAATGGTTTGCTGGCCATCTTGTTGATAAAGAGCATTCTAGTTGAAATGCCTATTGTCCAGGTGAGCGATACAGGCCCCTTGTTTTTATTCCTGCATGCATCTGTATTACGAGAACAGCTTTTATTTACACTGGATTGTTGTTTCATTAATCATTATACATGTTATAAGTGTATTTTTGCATAATAATGAATATAATTAAAACTGTGTAAACTCTTGTTATTTTAGCACACCTGTTCCAGGTGAGTGTCAGCCGTTAATTGAGGGATGACTTGTTATGTCCCACCCATTTCTGTCTAAGCTCCCATTTCATTCTAAGCTCCTCCCATTTCTATCTAAACTCCTCCCATTTCTATCTTGGCTCCTCCCATTTCTATCTAGGCTCCTCCCATTTCTATCTAGCCTCCCATTTCTATTTAAACTCTTGCCATTTCCATCTAAGCTCCAATTTCTATCTAAGCTCCAATTTTATTTAAGCTCCCATTTCTATTTAAGCTTCTCCAATTTCTATTTAAGCTCCTGCCATTTCTATCTAAGCTCCTACCATTTCTATCTAAGCTCCTCCCATTTCTATTTAAGCTCCTACCATTTCTATTTAAGCTTCTCCCATTTCTAGCTTAGCTCCTCCCATTTCTATCTAAGCTCCTACCATTTCTATTTAAGCTCCTCCCATTTCTGTTTAAGCTTCTCCAATTTCTATTTTAAGCTCCTCCAATTTCTATTTTAAGCTCCTGCCATTTCTATCTAAGCTCCTACATTTTATATCTATTTTATATCTAAGCTCCTCCCATTTCTATCGAAGCTCCCATTTCTATCTAAGATCCTCCCATTTCTATCTAAGCTCATATTTCTATCTAAACGCCTCACATTTCTATCTAAGCTCCTCCCATTTCTAGCTAAGTTCCTCCTATTTCTATCTAAGCTTATCCCATTTCTATCTAAGCTCCTCCCATTTCTAGCTAAGCTCCTCCCATTTCCAGCTAAGTTCCTATTTCTAGCTAAGCTCCTCCCATTTTGTGCACACGTTTGAATCAATTTAACAGTTTGAACCCTGAATTCTAAGAATCCCAAATGCATGGTACTTAACTATACAGGTACACTTTAATCTTACTGGGAATTGTTGCTGGAGTGGTGAACTGTGTTATATTACCATAGTGATGATCTGACCTGTGTTATATTACCATAGTGATGATCTGACCTCTGGTTATATTACCATAGTAATGATCTGACCTCTGTTATATTGTCGTATTGATGATCTGGCCTCTGTGTTGTGTTGCCATAGTGATGATCTGACCTCTGGTTATATTACCATAGTGATGATCTTACCTATGTTATTACTGTTATATTGCCGTAGTGATGATCTGACCTCTATATTATATTACCATAGTGATGATCTGATCTCTGTGGTTATATTATCATAGTGATGATCGGACCTCTGGTTTTATTACCATAGTGATGATCTGATCTCTGTGGTTATATTATCATAGTGATGATCGGACCTCTATGGTTTTATTACCATAGTGATGATCTGACCTCTGTTTTCACTTCAAGAGTATACTTACCTCCTTAAACACTGATATTTCCTAAATATCAACAATCACTCAATAAAACCTCAGATTAAAAAAGGTAGGTGTCCCTACTGGCAGGGAGTTAGTTGACAGTCCGCGGATGCCAGCCCCAACCTCGCGCATGCGCAGACTGACACATACTCTTCCAATTTATTGGCTAAAGAGAATCGTGCAGTTTCTTGTTTTTGCTCAATTTGCGTTCGTCTACAACCTTTTCGAGTGTATTAGAAGCGATTTAATCATGTCTGAACATGCTAAATCTCCTGAGGCCACACCAGGACCTAGCCATCCGGTGGATTCTATTACATTTTTGTCTAATTCTCGTCATTGCTGCACGTTGTTACGTGTTTCTGTGATGAGCGTTAGATGTGATAGGTACCTAGAAAACTGGTAAAATATAATTTTGGCGGTGTGAAATGCTAATCGCTCTTTCTTTTTATGTCCACAGGTATATGTCTTGGTTGTTGAGAGAGATGGATTTCTCTCCACCGCTGTACCCTTTCCCTTGTTAGGAAAAAAGTCTGCCCAGAGTGATTGGGAGCTCTCGTAAGAATGAGCTCTTCATTCTGCCTCTTTGGTCCCTTACTTCTATTGTGGAGAGGCATGTAGATGATGGTGGATTACTCAAGAGCACTGGATATGGTAGTATGTCTATGCTAAAGAAATGGGTATTCTAGAGTTATGAAAATTAGGCACTTTAATGTATTTGAAATATTAAAAAAATTTCTGCTGCCAAATTATGCTCTTGGTTTTGAATACAATTCATACTTACACCTGGATGATGTTTTCTGTCAGATTGTCTTCTTATTTTTGGAGATATGACGTCGTAATCAGCCTTGTCATTATTAACACGTTATTTTGACCACGCTGATTTATCTTACTTAACTTCTGCCCTACATGGTCCATTGGTTCTTGGTCTCTTCTTAATAATACAGTTTTAATCTGAGGTTTTATTGAGTGATAGTCGATATTTAGAAAATATCAAAGGGTGTTACGGAGGTAAGCATCAACTCTCGTGAAAAAAGAAATCCGTAATTTCGTTTGGTTATTACCATGGTGATGATCTGACCACTGGTTATATTACCATTGTGATGACCTGGCCTCTGTCATTCTTGCCTCTGTGTTAATAGCTCACCTGGCAACAGTGGACAAATGAGCTTATGCCATGTTGACCGTTCGTCTGTCATCCATTAACCTTTGCTTTAAAATGTATCCTAAACTGCTTGGCATATTTTAACCAAATTAGGCTGGATGGCTCCTATGGTGTTTATTGGTGCCCATCTTGGACTTGTCGAAAATCATCCGGAAACCCTTTAAAGAGTATATCCTAAATCATTTGGTGGATTTTAGTCAAATTTGTCTTGAAGTACTTATCCTATGCGGGCTGGAACATATATTCAGAATATTGATTTTGCTTATGTTTTCGCTGGCCATCTTGGATTGTCCAAAGTTCTGGATATCCTTTAAAATATATTTCCGAAACTGCTTGGTGGATTTTAACCAAATCTGGCTGGAACGGTCTTATGGTGGTAGTCTCGAAAACATATATTCAGAATTTTTAATGATTGATGTTTGCGGCATACATCTTGAATTTTTTCTAAAATCTATCTTTTAACGCTAATATCAGCCAAAACGGCTTCTGCAGTGGTCTTGGGAAATGTCCATTTGCAGACAAAGAGAAGACTCTGAAAATTTACATTTTCAAAGAGTCTACGCATGCATGTGCCCACACGATACATGTATGGATAATGTTATAGTACGTTTTGTAATAGTAGATTATGGTATAGTACACTATGTTATGTCAAGGGATGGGCGGACTGACTAAAGAAATAATAGCTTTCTTCCAAATCCCATAATCAACGTACATAGATGAAGCTGATCGCCACCAACAAAATTGCCAATCAAAATTGGTGTTTGATATGTTAAAGCCAACCGATGGATGGATGACGGATGTAAGATGGACGAACGGATGATGGACGGTCTCCATGCCATAATCTTTCATGTCAGCTGAGATGATAATATGCTCCCAGAAAAGCTTAGAACAAACACGTAGAGAAATGTTTAAGTTATGCCTTCCTACCAACACAGGGAACCCCTTAAACTTATCACTCATATTCTACGTGAGTCTTCTGCGACGCGTGTCAAGACTGACAAATATTCAGACAGAAATGCACATCAGAAACAACAAAGTCCACACCATCATTGGGAGTCTGTTTATTAACTGCCTAGTACTGCTAAATACAAACCGCTTTCAGTTCTTTATTTCTGTGTGTTTAGTTGTTTGAGATTGTACAAGTCAATTAGACAGTTTCAAACTATACTATTTTGAACTCGGCCTTGCAGTTCAGGAACAACGCGCTAGGACAGCCGATCAACCATTTGACAAATCAAGTTCGATTGAACAAACTTGGTTCAGCTTGTGTCCTAAATGATATTTTATGAGTTTTGAATCAATCGCTCAAACAGTTTCGGCGAAGATTTTTAACGTTTCTAAAAATTTACCCAAAATCCATGATGGTTGCCAGCCACATTGGCCGATCGGCTTCTCCATGCCTAAGGATGTTTCCTGCCAAATATAATTGAAATCGGCCCAGTAGTTCTCGAGAAGAAGACATTTTATATTTCCCATTGCTTTAGTATGGGAGGTTTTTCCGGGGAAATTATCCAAGATGGCCGGCAACCCGTTTATCCGACAGTTTTGAAAATTGCAAATTTGAGATCAGAATACCGAAAAACATATAAAAAACCAATTTCGGCCTCAAAATCCATCATATAAAAAATCCAATATGGCCGCCAAACATGCTATATTTTGATTGACCCATGGCAGCCATGTTTTTTACGGATCAGCTTCCCTTGAACAAACTTTAATGGCCCTTATTCCATAATCATATGTCCCAAACTTCGGCCCGATCCCTTCAGTGGTTCGGGAGTTGTTTTCGAAAAAAAGAAGTCATCCAAGATGGCCACCAAAGTGTTTGGTCAATCATGTTCTCTTGAACAAATTTGGTTCAGCTCTTACCCTAGATGATATTTCATGAGTTATGAATCGATCCATCACGGTTTCGGAGAAGATTTTTAAAGACATTTCTAAAAATCGTCCGAAATCCAAGATGGCGGCTGTTACAATTAGCAGATCGGCTTCATTTGAACAAACTTGGATCCCTATGCTCTAAGGATGCTTCCTGCCAAATCTAAGTGAAATCGGCCTAGCAACTCTCGAGAAGACATTTTAAAGTTCCCATTGCTTTACTATGTGCGCCTTTGGCAGGAAAATAATCCAAGATGGCCACCAAACTGTTTACGCGACAGTTTCAAAAATGGCAAATTTGAGCTCAGAATACCCAAAACCATACATAGAACCAATTTCGGCCTCACAATCCGTCAAAGAAAAAAATCCAACATGGCCACCAAACACGCTACATTTTGATTGGCCCATGGTGGCCATGATTTTTGACGGATGAACTTCCCTTGAACAAACTTTAATGGCCCTTAGTTCCTAACCATATCTTTATAAATTTTGGCTTGATCCCTTCAGGGGTTCTGGAGAAGTCGTTTTCAGGAAGACTAGGTCATCCAAGATGACCACCGAACCATTCAGTCAATCAAGTCTTCTTGAACAAACTTGGGTTAGGTTTTTCCCTAGATGAGGTTTCATGAGTTTTGAATCGATTCCCCAAGCAGTTTTGGAGAAAATTTTTAAAGACGTTTCCTAAAATCGGCGGAAATCCAAGATGGCCGCCGGCCAAATTGGCTGATCGGCTTTATTTGAACAAACTCGGATCCCTATGCCATAAGGATTGTTCCTGCCAAATATAATTGAAATGGGCCTAGTAGTTCTCCAGACGAAGTCATTAAAAAATTTGCATTGCTTTACTATGGAAAATAATCCAAAATGACTGCCAAAACGTTTATCCGACAGTTTCTAAAATGGCAAATTTGAGCTCAGGATACCCAAAACATATAGGACCAATTTCGGACTCAAAATCCATAAAATAAATAAAAACAATATGGCCGCCAAACACACTGTATTTTTGATTGGCCCTTAGTCCCTAATCATATCTCCCAAATTTCGGTCACCGAACCATTTGGTCAATCAAGTCTTCTTGAACAAACTTGGCTTACCTTTTTCCATAGATGATGTTTCATGAGTTTTGAATTGAATCTCCAAGCAGTTTCGGAGATTTTTAAAGACGTTACCTAAAATCGGCCAAAATCCAAGATAGCTGCTGGCCAAATTGGCTGATCAGCTTCATTTGAACAAACTTGTATCCCTATACCCTAAGGATATTTCCTGCCAAATATAATTGAAATCGGCACAGTGGTTCTTGAGAAGAAATTGTTTAAAGGAAAAGCTGACGGACGGTCGCCACGGCATAAGCTCACTTGTCCTTTCAGGCCAGGTGAGCTAATAATGCATCCGAACTCGCTGCCATTTGCTGTTGCTGTCACCATGACAACCATCCCTCATGATGACCAACATCAAAGCGGCAACAACTTTCAAGTACATTGTTACCTTTAGATCAATTTCACAGGTCTTTGATACTGTCAACAGTTGACTATATACTTGCCTATCAATGTTCAGTGTTTTACTGGCGTGTTTAGACTTTCGAAAGTTTGCAACTTCCTTTTCATGGCGGGGATGCAGAAATCATCGTCCCCATCTATAAGTCCCTTTTCCACAAACTCATGGACCTTTGCCCTTGCTCTTTAGCAGTATGTAAAGAATTGATAATATTAACTGGAGCAGTTACTTCGGTGGATATATTTATTAGAGCCATTTTTTCTCCATCGTAGGAGCTGAAATCAAAAGGATTGACCATTTTTGGTTTGATAATCTTAATGGTACTCTGTACATCAGCTTCATTTCTTTCCATTTTATGTGACCCAAGGATCCAGGTCTTTATGAAAGCTGTTATTCCCACTCATGACCTTGAAGGCTGTGGTTGCTGCACACATATGAGCTGTGCGTGCCAATCTGTCTCTGGACTCGCCACTGCCAGACACACCAATGATCTCGCCTTTCGTTTTATAATCTCTTTTCACTGTTTGCTCCTCTGGACGCATCTTCATGACGTACACAATGCCCACTTAAAATAATTTAAGTGATCAAATGTTCTGTCATAAGGCAAAATCGAAATAGACGTTTCGAGGTTCAAGGGCCAGTTTGCATCTCTATTACCAGCAATGCAGTCTAAGACGAGCCACGCCATATCCAAGTATTCATCCCAAAACTGAAATAATGCTGAAGACTTGTGCCGTCTGATTTAGATTGGCTGTATAGTGGGTCGAGCTGCGACTGTAGAGCGCCAAGTTCCATAGCTTGTCGTATTTCCATTTTCTGTTCAAATACATAATTGTGCCCTTGCTGGAATTCCTTGAGCAAAACGACTTCATCAATACACTTTATCAACATTTGATCCAATAGCTCTTATTGCTGCAGCCAATCCAAGAAAGATGTCCACTTTAATCTTTCAAATGCTTCCAGGACCAATTTATGAGCTCTCATAGCTCGATTATAGAGTTCCACAAACTATCTTTGCAGAAACTGCTTCCACAGATGCCACTCGCAATCCATAGATCCTCTATGCCTGATTCTGCCATACGCTTACCAATCAAACCAATAAAAATTTTGGCTCGATGGAAGCCACCCAACCAAAGGACTACATTATCCAATTCTGGAGACACAGCCCACTGTATGCACTTAGCATCACAGTAAAGCCATTCGTCAAAGGTAATTACTCGATTCTCCTGTTTCAGGCTTTCACGGGAATGTTTTGTTCAGGCGTTTCAAACACGTATTTGCAGTGTCTGGCTCTGACCGATGCAGGGATCATAGGTGAGAAGCCAATGCGGGTTGGTTGAGAGTCATGGAAGGTAACTACTGCATGAAATCCACTCCATGCAGGAACATATTGACTATCTTGTAATTGGGCTACTTCGGTATTAAGTTGTTTGGTTGGTGTATCTCTCATAAATATCTCGGCTTTGTTCAAACCTTGAAGTTTCTTGTTCCATGACATTTTGTTAAAAAATGTATCTTTGGCCTTATGGAAGAATGTCGGTACCGGGTTTCTATTAGTTGACTTCAACTGATAAAGCCTTGTCTCACCGGATTGCAATGCTCTGTTTCTCACTGCACTCTTACTCAGCTCACGGCATACTAAATCAGGTAGGTTTATTGCAAATCCGCCCTGATAAAAGGTCATGCTCATAACATAAACACTGTCCTTACCATCAGGCGTATCTTGCAAATAATCTGCATTGTCTGCAGCACTCTGAACAGATGTTCCACTGACTATGTTGTTCGGTAGAATAGCTAGCTAATATACCCCCCCCCCCCATGCAGTGTGAAATGGTTCCAAGCTGTTTTGATCCCAATATGTGTCAATCTCCTCGCACTCCGAATAGTTTATACTGTGACCATGGTGATTTAGCATTTTACTTATTTCCTTTCCAATTACCATCGTTTTGATTGCCAGGCCAAGAGCTACATTTTGGGCATCTTTTCCCTTGTATTGCATGTTACAATATCCTGTTCAACAGCTAGAATGTGACTTTTTTCGCTCTCCTTTAAACCAAGCATATCTAAATGCGCCTCATCATTGATAGGCATTTGGTCGTCTTCAAATGATCTTTGGGCCTGCACGAGTCATCCCAAAAATTGTTGCAAATTGTCAGGCACAATGCCTTTGGTTTTTTCCATAGTTAAATCTGAAATATTTAGAGATTGTGTTTCAATCCCTACCACATCCTTTATCTCATTTCTTATTATAATAGCAGCATGATATACGACTTCTGTGTATGTGTCAGTCCCACCTGATGTCATCTGCTCGGAATATGCGTCTATATTTTTCAGTTCAGCAACACGATGTATCATTTCCCCAAGTTTTAGTGAAGACCTGCATATTAATTCAGCCTTGTTTCTTTCATACCAGGGATAGAAAGCTTTTCTATCCCAAAACTTGTTAACTAAACGGGTTTTCAAATTTTGAACTTTATGCTTGTCTACTGTGTCTGAGCCTATCCCCGCATCAGTTAGATGTTTTATACTTATTCACCAACACTGCCATGACATACACCCTGTCATCCACAAGAACTTTATGGTCGATTTCATCGATCAGTTTCAGAAATGCTGTATCATACTCAGTTAGTCTGGTGCGATCAGTTTCAGAAATGCTGTATCATACTCAGTTAGTCTGGTGTTTTTCTCCTCCACCTGACTTAGATGATGAGGCAATGACTGTGTATCTTTGGTAACATCCCCGGTGATAGTTGGCTTCGACTGCAACAAGATCCTCACCAAATATTGTTCGAATCATACTTTCATCATTTCGATATTTAGCAGCATGCATCAGTGTGTCTAGTAACTACATGTGTCAGACCTTTCTCCCCTTTAGATTTGCCCTGGTGACACACTAAACACAACGTCCAAGATGTTGTTTATTTAAACCTCGCCATTCTACTGATGTAGAAAGCTCAGTCATAATGGGCACATGTTGCACTGTTGCCATACATGCAATATTAACACTACTAGTGTATGTACTGTAACATGATTTGTGCCATTTCACAGTTCCAATGGTCCTTTCCAGAGTACCCACCCATCATATGACGTCATAATGAACTGCGAGATGTGTGCAATGACATCGTAATGAATGACGTCATGAATGATGTCGATAAGTACGTCACGAACGCATATTTGAAGACGGTCTATGGGCTGTTGTACAAATTGTTTGCTTTTACTATTTAATAAATATTCTGGTGAATATTTTGAAACTAATTTGACTGGGCGTTGTTGCTGCCTATGGCAGCAACAGCACCCAGTCTAATTAGTTACAAAATATTCAACAGCTTCCCTGTATAGTTTTCAGGAAATTGATAGCTAGGGCATTCGGGGATCGATCAATCCAAACACGGCGAGGTGTGGGTGGAGATTAGCTAGTGATGGGCGGGGCATAGCTAAAAATGGAAAGGTCCATTGGAAACAAATTACTATAATTTATTTCAGGTTCAGTGCGCCAGAATATATCATCTTTCCTAACCTTTGCGCTTTCAATAAATTTGGTCAGGGATGCTGTAGTACCCGTCTGAAGTTTTTCACTTTTCTTAATTATTTGGCATGTAATGCATTTACCATAGTTAGTACAAAGTCTAATATCGTTTAAGCTTTAGCTTAATACCAGGACTACTTTCATTACATGTTATTGTACCACAGGCAAAAGATAATTAATTATTCACGTGATTATATAGTTAATTGCAGTAACGGCATTTTAATATTTTTATTTACATTATATTACAATGAGAAGGCATATTAATAACTGTGATAACATGGAGTATTTCATACACAGACAAAACATCCGTTATTAGTATGTATGAATTAGCACCTGAGCCGGCAGCACGTGGTCGAATAAATTGTGAAAGTTGGAAAATTATGTGTGCTTATATGCAAATTACGTAAGAGAACATTTTATAAAATTACCCAGGACTTTATTGCTGATAATGTCATGCACAAATGCGTAATAATTATCATCATTTTGATGAGTCTGTGTGTATTTTATGTAAAGTACATATGATTATCAGTTAAGTGATGATAGATGTTTGTTAACACAATTTGGGGTGATTAAAATTAATTTTCGTGCTTATTAGGAACTGGATTGATGGAAAATTATGTGTGAGGTAAATAGCTCCAGGTACGGATGTTTGCACACCTCCCAGCAATTATGGCCCACGTGATTAGCTATACTGCCAACCTGGCATTGACTACCAAGATGTACAGAATAACCTTGTATGTGTCAAAATTTGTTAGCTTTCGAAGTAAACGGAATCAGCATTACAGGTCATGGGCACCCGGACTAATAGGCCTAACTTGTGTATTCAAATCCCCCTAAGTCTATGATGATTAAATTCTGGCACCGAATATATTACATACATCAGGGCACCAAAAACCGCGAATTAGCCAAAATTTAAGCTTGTTTTCGGTACAAAAATGTATTTAAACTCAAGACTTCGCATTAGCGCATTCATAACCCTAACTAACCATATGGCTGAAATTCTGGGCCCAGACCTATTGCAGACAGTAGCTAGGGTATTGAAAACTACGGATCTGCTAAAATTTTAGCCAATATAAGCCTGTCTGAAATTCTGGAGCCGAACATATTACACATAGTAGGGCACCGAAAAGCGTGAATCAGATACAATTTTCACGAATTTTCGGTATGGATTTGCATACTATGAAGTGTAGTGAAACGCAAGTCTGTTTGAAATTCTGGGCCCGAGCATAACTTTCAGAGAGTAGGACACCGAAAACTGTGAATTGGCTAAAATCTCAGCCAATTTTCGGCATGAAATTGTGTACAACGAATTACATTACTTCATGGTAGAAATATTTCAACTCAATACTTCATTAGTATATTCACATACATATCTAACCATATGGGTGAATTTATTGTGACGAACAGATTTCTAACTTAGCACATGCATACACTTTCTGTTGATTTGTGTATTTAACCACCCGCTACAATGTTATTGACAGCCGTTTTGACAGGAAATTTTAAACATCAGTTGTCGATCCATACTGCTAGATAATTGTATGCATTATTGCAAGGATCTTTTCCCAGCGATGGGCCAAGGACAATGAATTATTAATGAAAGGCACACTTACATTATGTTTAGCCAATTATGTCTACAATATTATTGTACGTGTTTTACTGTTAAAATTTACCACACACATAGTACGATTCTAGTAAAAATATGTTCATGATAATAACAATTTTGCCTCGATGCCATACGAGACATAACAATGGGAATTTAGACATTATCTGGACTGTTCAGCCTAGTGTCTTGTACTATGATACATAAGGGAAATATGAAACAGATACAGTACCTGGTATTTTCGTCAAAATATATAAAGACTACTGTCTAAATTTGGTCAAGAATGTCAAACTATTTCGATATTGAATGTCCATTAATTAAGAGAAGACTGTTTTTGCAGATTTGTCACTGAAATCTTAATGACTGGCTCCAGAGTCATTCCAGTGGTAAATTGTCAAAAACAATGGCCTGCAAATTGACATTTCTCAAGGTCACTGTTTTGACAGGCTTCACCGTGAAAGGGTTAAAATACAATAAGAGAAGATGATAGGCCTACATGCACAGCCATCGGTATTGTGATTTATGTACTTTGAACCACGACTTCCCAGCATCCCATTTCAAGGTAACTATAGAGGTGAGCTGTAGAATATTTTGACTAGATGATGTTGCTGTCCTATGGAATAGGTAGCAATTTCATTCAAAGCCGTCATATTATTTTTAAAAGTTAAATAAAAATATAACATTAAAAAACAAACAAGGAAATTGACAAAAATTTTAAGTTTTTGCATTATAAACTCCATTTCACCCAAAATCTTGGCCCTATAAAGATGAATCAGCAGCTCTACCCATCATAAAGAAGCTACTTGCTAAGTTTCATTAAATTATTTTAAGCGATCCTGTGTGATATGCCGTCTACGAGAATATTGATCAGAATCGTGAGTTTTTGCATTAAAAAGCAATTTTCACTCAAAATCTTGGACCTATAAAGTTGACTCCGTCAAAAGGCACATCTGTATATCATAGCTGAGGCATATACCAAGTTTCATTAAATTATTTTAAACGATTTTGTATGATGTTCTCTTTACGAAGAAATAAAAAAAATCGGGAGTCCATTTTCACCCAAAATATGGAACCTATACAGATGTATCTTTCAAAAGGCACATCTAGCCATCATAAAGAAGCCACTTGCCAAGTTTCATTAAATTATTTTAGGCGACTACGATATGGTATTTACGAGGAAATTGACAAAAATCGTGGGTTTTGCTTTAAAGAGCCCATTTTCGGCCAAAATATTGGACCTATAAAGGTGAATTCATCAAAAGGCACATCTGCGTATTATGTATGGTATGGCGTTTACGAGGAAATTGACATAAATCGTGAGTTTTTGCATTAAAAAACTATTTTCACCCAAAATATTGAACTTATAACGGTGAATTCTTCAAAAGGCACACCCACGTATCATAACTGAAGCACACACCAAGTTTCATTAAAATATCTTAAGCAGTTCAGTATGATATGCTCTTTACGAGATATTGTGGATGGACGGACTGACAGACAGACAGACAGACATATACGGTGATTACTATAGGGCGTCCGCACCAGGTGTGGGCCCTAATTACTTTCAAAATAGTCAACATAATGTTTCTTGAATAGTAAAGACATACAATTCATACAATTCGTACAGTTAAAAGGGCTTTTCAATGTTCCTGATGGCCATAGCTACGCCATTCAATACGTATTTTGACTGTGACGTCAGCCTACTGTGACATAATTGATTATGACGCCAATACTTGAGTGACAGGTTGGATAACTTATACCCTCGTTCCGTAAAGGTAAGATTCTCTTTTGGAACGGATGGTGTTTGCATTGCGCTATATGAAAACGCATACACGATATAAGCGCAGCGTTCTCTATGGGAAGTCACATCTCAGTCCAGCGATGATGTGGTACATCGGCATAAAGGTATTTGATACGGGATCCCATTTGATACAAGGCAATTGTAACTTATCAACACTTTCTTTTAGTTAACAATCGAAACATCCGTTTGTGTTTCTGTTTTTGGTCATGTATGTCAGTCTGATATATATTATACAATCGGCGTGGTCATACATGTGCCTTTGTATGTAAGCCCCGCCAGTGTGCTCCGGCGCCTACAGGAACTTATCCATCGTTCCACCAACATACACATTCGATTATCCATAGCAATATACACTCATGCACTCATCCGTATATATATATATGTAGGCAGTTGTCCTCCGACCACCCTTGTGGGACGTCGCCTTTCTAATAAATTGAGAAAATAAAAAGTTATATACATAAGTTGCTGTTGATCTCCTCTACCTATGTATCGCTTTAATTTTCATATATAGCATTTTTTAAAGCAAGTTACTCTTTTTCTCTGAATTGCGGGCAGTTGACCTTTGCTGTTCTTTGACCTTTAACCCTGTAGGCAGATTGCCTTATATATAAAGCATCTGCCCGTAAGCGCTGTTGGAAGATGATATCTACTCACAGATGTATCTGCCCGTAAACGCTGTCGCGAGGCAGGGCGATAGATATCTGCCCATAAGGGCCGTGGCAGGACGACATATATATATATATATATATATATATATATATATATATATATATATATATATATATATATATATATATATATATATATATATATATATATATATATATATATATATATATATATATATATATATATATATATATATATATATATATATATATATATATATAAGCAGTGCTATTTGTATAATAGATCATCTTTGTGTACAACCAACCTGCCTCTGGTTGACACTATTATTCTATAGGCCTGAGTCTAGCGAGAGAGAGAGAGAGACGGAGAGAGGGAGAGAGAGAGAGAGAGAGGGGGGGGGAGAAAGATAGTGAGGGAGGAGAGAGGGGGTAGAGAGAGAGGGAGTGAGGGTGGGAGGGAGGGAAGGAAAGGAGAGAGAAGAGAAGAGAAGAGGAGAGAGAGAGAGAGAGAACTTGTTTTACCGTAATTCCGGGGACATTTCCAAGTCTAGGACCAACGTTCCGGGGTCATGCTTGGGTTCTGGGGGCATTCCGTGGTCCCCACAATTACGATAGGTTTAAACGATTTGGATGAACTCGTAATGCGTAAATATTCAATTTTTATTTCACGTCCCCACAATGATGCGAGGAATTTAGTTCTTTCATATAGGCCCATGAAAATATAATTCTTTGCTCTGATCATGTAACTACGACGTATTTAATTGGGTCATCATTCTCTCACTTTATTGTCCCCACAATGCACACGATGATTCGCTCACTTCAATGTCCCCACAAAGTACATCATCATTCTGGCGCATCATTACCCCCACAATGTACACCATCATTCTCTCACTCCGTTCTGCCATAATGTGCATCATCGTTCTCTCACTTCTTTGTCCCACAATGTACATCATCATTCTCTCACTTCAATGTCACCACAATGTACATCATCATTCTCTCACTTCAATGTCACCACAATGTACATCTTCATTTTCTCACTTTTTTGTCCCCATAATGTATACCGTCATTATGTCACTTCTTTGTCACAACAATGTAAGTAGTTAGAGGGCTTCGCCAGACCTGGATTCTGATTGGCTAATACCAAAAAAATGTGTTTTTTCCTGTGGAAATCCGGTTCCTTAACAACTTCCTTGAGTGATCACACCCATGACCGGAAACAGAATATGCGGACCGGAAACAGGAAATCCGAACCAGAAAGGAGATTTCCTATAATAGTAATATGTCTCCTGAATTACCTTGACTACTTCCTGAGGAGTAAGATCACATCCTAAGCGAAAACAGGACACCAGTTCAACTTCCGGTACTTCAGGATCATGAACAATACTTCCAGACCAGAAACAGGACATCTGGACTGGAAACGTGATTTCCTGTAGTAGTAACATGTCCCCTGAATTCCTGAACTACTTGCTGGGTGATAAGATCATATTCCGAGCAGAAACAGGACACCAGTTCAACTTCCGGTACTTCCTAATCGAGAACAATACTTTCAGACCGGAAACTAGACATCCGGACCGGAAACGTGATTTCCTGTAGTAGTAACATATCCACTGAATTCCCTTGACTACTTCTTGAGTGATAAGATCACATCCGAAGTGGAAACATGACACCGGTTCCACTTCTGGTACTTATGGATTGTAAACAATACTTTCGGACCGGAAACGGGACATCCGAACCGGAAACAGAACTTACATATTGGAATTGAAAATAGGTTATAAAAAGGTGTGGCTGATTTTGGTGACATTCTAATTTAGTGTTTGTGACATCATATCTTAATTTTCTATATAAAAAAGGCGGTTATCCTGACAGGAAACAGGATATCCTGACAGGAAACCTGATTATCTGTTATATCAAGGATCCACAATCCTTCCTGTGGAAGGAAATCCACATCATGTAATGAGTCACATCCTGACAGGAACTGGTTGGTCTGGATCAGTATCACTACTCTCTGAGAGGATATCCTGACAGGAAACAGGATATCCTGACAGGAAACATGATTACCTGTTATATCAAGGATTTACACATCCTTCCTGGGGAAAGAAATCCACATCATGTAATGAGTCACATCCTGACAGGAAATGGTTGGTCTGGATCAGGATCACTACTTCCTGACAAGATATCCTGATAGGAAACAGGATATCCTGACAGGAAACATGATTATCTGTTATATCAAGGATCCCCACATCCTTCCTGTGGAAGGAAATCCACATCATGTAATGAGTCACATCCTGACAGGAAATGGTTGATCCAGATCGGTATCACTACTTACCGACAGGAAATCCTGACAGGAAACAGGATATCCTGACAGGAAACATGATTATCTGTTATATCAAGCCCCCACACATCCTTCCTGTGGATGGAAATCCACATCATGTAATGAGTTACATCCTGACAGGAAATGGTGGATCCGGATCGGAGACACTACTCCCTGACAGGAAACAGGATATCCTGACAGGCAAAACATGATTTTCTGTTATTTCAAGGAGCCCACACATCCTTTCCTGTGGAAGGAAATCTACATTAGGAATGAGTCACATCCTGACAGGAAATAGTAGAACCAGATCTCACTTCCTTTCGGAAACTATACCTCCGGAGCGGAAGTGTTGTAATGTATAAATAGTGGAGCAGATAACCACAACAATTGTGCACTTTTTGAGAAAAGCATGACATTTCTAGCATAGTTAGTATATACCAGTGTTTATTTTCAGATGTGGAGGGAAGTCAGATTTTCAAAATCGACCGAAAAGTTAGCAAATAAACATATGTAAACACACTGTACAGCTGATGTACTGATCGTGCTGTCTGTTTAGGTATAGCAAAACATGCAATGGCCTAACCCCTATAAATAACAACTAGTTAATTATCACTATACCTCCGAAATGTCATGGCTAGTCACTTTAGTGTGATTGTTAACAAGAGTTCTGATGCTGCTATTGACTGGGCTCTACTGAACGCTCGTGATTGCTCCGGTGTTTTTGTAGATGCTCGGAAAGCAGGAAAGTCTGAACGTCACATTCGATATATGGAACAGATGCTGTTGTCCCATCCTTAGCAGTTGGTAATCCAATACCTCTCTCCGCAAGGCAACGGAGACCCTTTCCAGGTGCTGTCAGCCGGGTCAGCTGAGCCTGGGGATTTGGAATCAGAGTTACCTTCTCCTAGCCTTTGCCTTAAAAGGCATAACCTACAAGGCAGCAGGTGGATTTGGAATCAGAGTTACCTTCTTCTAGCCTTTGCCTTAAAAGGCATAACCTACAAGGCAGCAGGTGGATTTGGAATCAGAGTTACCTTCTCCTAGCCTTTGCCTTAAAAGGCATAACCTACAAGGCAGCAGGTGGATTTGGAATCAGAGTTACCTTCTCCTATCCCAGTGAGCTGGCAAGGCTAGGTACCACGGGAAGTACCACAGATGGTAGGAGGACCAGATCTACCAGCAGGGATTATCCTTTGCCAGAGGGCCCTTGCTGGGGTAAGATGCTACCTCTCTATCATCAGTGAAGCAGTTTAACGTCATACTCCAGGACATATTTGCGCGTATCTATCAATTTAATGATCCAAATCTAACAGTCTCCAGAACAGAAGCACAGTGCAGTGCACTTGAGTGCAGCTTTGGCACACTTGCAGCGTCCAGTGCACCCTTTCACGCAGCGACAGTGGATTAATTCATGGCACGATTTTGATGCTTCAGAGAGAGAGTGGTCCAAAGAGGCTGCCACCCAGTTGTTTCCTTTGTCCAGCCCCAGTCAGATGGCTCTGGCATCTCTGGATCCATGACCAATTCCTGGTTCCAACAGTTGGCCTGGTAGCAAGTACGCTTGATGTGCTGCTTGAGTGCTGCCTGGGTTGGAGGAATGTTCTCTAGAGTTCTAGACTTCTGTGTGAAGAGCTGTTTCCTGGCATCATTCACTTCCATGCTCTCACTGGTTCGGTCGTACATCAGCACAACAAATCTCTCTAGCTGTAACATCGATCCTTCACTGACCTCACTTGGCATGCATAGGAGTTCAGTGAACGCATCACTCACCTCTGGGAAAGACTTCCAAGTTTGCCAGGCAGTCTTCTTTCCTATGCCAGCGAATGCAGATATAGTGTCACACACACCCTGTGAAAGCGTGAAGGACTGGGAGAGTCAGACACTGTGTTGGATTCATTGTGGCAACCATTTCATGAACAGCTATGTACCGAAAGCTTGACCCAACACCAAAGGCAATCCACAGCTCATCAGGAGTTGTCTTGCTGAATGAAGCCACAGCCAGTACAACCACATCAGTATCAACGGTACATATGGTCACCTTCCTACACCCCTTTTGCACAGCATCTGCCACATGCAGAAGTAGACGAGTGTCAGCCTCTTCTTGCGAACATGGGGCAATGTGGGCCAAGTATGACTCAGCAGGAGAGCAGAGGACTCCACTTCCATCTATTGCATACAGTTCCTTGCCCTCTGCTAGAGGAAGGTGAACAGCTTCGCGTGACAGGAAAGCAAACAATTCGGTCTTGTACTCATTGACTCGAAGGAAGTCCTTTCAGTTCTTTGGCATCACTGTTGAAGGAGCCACCCTTTTCCTGGTGCCCTGTCCTATCTTCTGTCTGGTTGCAGCTTTCAGGCTGGCAGGTAGGTATACATCCCAGACAAGGTCGATGCGGCTGCTTTTCTCGAGTTGAGCAGAGATGTATGGTGCGAACACTCTTTCTCCATATTCTTGAAATGTTCTTGATGTTCCAGGATTTAGCATTTGAACCACAGCTGCACCATCGAGAATTGTTGCATCAGCCACAGGCACACTATTGTTTTCAAGCAGATCCGATTCCAGGCAGCGAAGTAGATCTGCTTTAACCCCAATCCGCATTTTTCCTCCCGTTGACAGAGCTGGCGGGGCAGCCTGGTTTTCATGGGAGAAGAAATTGTCGATGTCTCCATCTCGTGTTTGACATGAGATGTACAGCCTCGAAAAGAGACCACAGTCACTCTTCAGTGCTACAAGCTGTGCCTTCTGTTTTGACTTAATCTTGACCGGTGGCCTACTGAACAGTGGCAACTTGTTCTTTGGAAGTGTTTGTGTGATAGGTGTTGTACACTCTTCTAGCCTTTCTGTCACAAACTTGGTGTACTGTTGCTCACCAAGGGTCTCGATCCTTCTCACAGTTTCAGCCATTTGTATGTCCATGATGTCCCTTGTGTCAATGACTAGTAGGTCTTCACTGTGTTCTAGAAATGGATTCCCCATCCCCATCAGACTGTCTGATTGTATGCCATCAGTATCATCGGATGTGCACTCTTCACTGTAAGCATGTTGGAGGAGTGTATAAAGGCTTGCAGCTGTGACCTGGTGTGCATGGCGAGTTTTGGTGACATGGCTGGCATGTATGAAGGAATTTGCTGTTCCGGAACTTGCAATATCAGCCTGTACCAGGGCGTTCGTCCAGCCACTGTCTTCCAGCCAGTCTCCCAGCAACTTCAATATGGCCATTTCGATGTGTAGACCACCGAACATGATAACAAAGCGATCCTCTCCGTGAGTGGCTGGCCAGGTCCACTGGACTTCCTTAGCAAGAGCATATAGCGGTTGGTCAGCAGCAAGGACAGCTATCTGACCAGGGTTCAAGTGCTGAACTGCTGCCTTGACGATGTCCATGGAGTGCCTTATCATTGCCACTGAGTGTGCGTTGTCAAGAAACAGAGGCAATAGTGCATTTATTGCTGCAGGTGTGATGACAGCTTGGTGCGCGTCAGCGTGGTAGGCAGACCATGATATCCATCCATCCATGGTAGACGTTTCAAGAGATGTCTTGACTTTACTGAGCCATGCATACTCATCTTTCGTGGCAGCTGCAGCAGCATGGAAGTTGGAAGGTTCACGGGCCCATGTACAGCTGGAGCATTGAAGTCCTTTGTCTTGAGGGCAGCTGGTGGCACCATTGTGTAGGCTGGTGGCAGAGATGTCACTGACTTGGTGGAAGAGCTACTCTGACTAATCACTGGTACACCACGATCAGTTCCGACATGTCTGTGTGATGGATGTTGCATAAGCGAGATTCCGGTGCCATGGAAGGAATCTTTGGCTGTTGCAGAACTCGGATTGTGGTCGATGTTGTCCACAGCTCCTGTTGTGAACAGTCCATGACGCAACTTTGGTGGGCAAACTACATTTTCCGCCCTAAAGCTCTGGCGGACACCATTCGCAATGTCTGATGTGAGTTGCAACAGCCTGTCATAGGAGACACACAATCCCAGATCGAACAGTGTGTCAACCAGCCCTCTACTTCGTGTAACTGCATGGATCTTGAGGGACAGATAGAGTGGGAGTGGAGTTTCTCGGCTGTGGCTATGACGTGTTGAGCCCGATGAATCCACGTTCCGTGCATGCTTCACACTGTTGAACACCATCAGTTGGGAGATTGATAGGGCATGCTTTGTAGTGGTTGTGTGGACCAACTGAGTCTGATGCTTAATGTTTGCTCCATCGAGTATCATGTTGACTAGAGCCAAAATGGATGGTGGCACAGCATCCTGTTGGCAGTTTGCCTGGAACGACCCATCAAATGAGAAACCTGAGCCAAAGATCTCTTTGCGCACCACCTGTGCTGCTCGCATTAAGTGCACGGCATCACTGTCATGATAACAGACCATCATGAGGGCTGGTCCAATATCCTTCTCAAAACTCAGAAGTGTGTCTCTTCCCTTGGAATGTGCCCTCAGATCAGAAAGCGCAGAAAGCAGTCTGTTTTTCAGTCTGGTTGTGTGAATCCGTTTTTCTGCAGTCACACCAAGCTTCTCCAGTCTGACCCTGTACAACTGTGCAATGTCTATCAGTTTGAAAACAGGAGCATTGTCCTCATCACTATTCATGTCTTCCAAGAATGCCACTAGCTCAGCAAAGGCTATGCCATGCAGGCAAGAATCATCTGCATCATTGCCTTTGAGTGCAGCCTGTATGGCTCTGTTGTATAGTGAACGCAAGCAGTCATGATGGTACTTGGCCTCAATGGCAATCATGTCTCCTGCTGCAAACTTGACCAGTAGAGCAGTTTCCTCAAGTTCAAGGGCACACCTCCGCACATTTGTGTCAATGGTGTAGGTCGATGCTATATGTAAGCCTGCAGAACCAGCAGTCTCATTGCAGAAGAAACAAGTAGGCTCTGTGGACTGTGGATGGCTGTGAGCAGATCGTGTATGCACAGTAGAAATACTTTGTTGTTGTCCTATAGTCAATTCTACCCGACTTTGTTAATCAAATGCCTTTTTGTTGAATTTTAGCCGACATTTCTTGTGCCACTCAGCCATGTGTGTCTTCAGAGTGGATTCTATGCCATTCCCGTCATCCAATCGCTCCAAGTTGATGTTCATTGGCATATGCTGAATGGTCTGGAACCGGAGAATGTCTTCTGCCAAGGATGCATAGCCACTACCAACAAGCTGTTTCGTTGATCTTAGTGGAGACTGTAAAGATTCATCTGTTACTACTTGGCACAGGGCACAAATGTCCCAGTTAGTGATTGGTGGTGGCTTGGATCGTTTGGATGTAGAGGGTTTGGTAGAGTCAATCAGGATGTGACGCTTCGGCATGGTTGCGACAAAATCACCACGGCAGTAGATGGGATTCTGAAACACAAAAAACACAATGTTAGTGTAACGCTCGGGATGGCTGATTGAAGACAAACACTTTCACTAGAATATTTAGTATTAATTATCCCACATTTATCAGAGTATTTACAATAATTGCCAATACATACAAATATTCTCAGCCTATAACACAATGCGATTGAACAATGGTAACTGATTAACTGATACAAAACCAACAAAATCCACTAAAGTATTTAGTATTATTTATCCCGTAAATATTTTAGGGATTTACGGTAATTGAAAATTTGGCCAGTGAGGGCTTTATGAGAAAGGGTTTGACCCACCCAACCCCGGAAATCCCTTGATACTTTAGTTATACATCATTCTGTGCAGTAATTCACTAACCACAGGTCATAAAGTGGCAATAACAAGTCTTTTTCTAAACATGAGCACATGGCCATTTTGGCGGGAGTATTGCGTCAACCACTTCAACAGCTGTTACCAATTATATCACTAGCATGGACAACATGTGCCCAGGGTTGTTCTAAGGTTTCTTATCTTTAATCTCACACAGTATACGGGAGTTACTGTACCTGCAAATGGAAGATATGCGTTTATTCAGCTCTGGCTGGCTGTCACTATTTTGACATTTATGTCAGATCTGAAATGCTGAATCACAGGGAAACCAGTGGAACAATCCTGTCACTGAACTAAATTGCTTTAAAAATACAAAACTTATACATTTGACTGAGGAACACATAAAATAGCACTGTAGGGAGTTGTAACATAAATATGCAATATATGTTTGATATGGGTAGGGCCTAACCCTCCTCTTTTTAGGCGCACCAACTGGAGCATTAACAATCACACTAAAGTGACTAGCCATGACATTTCGGAGGTATAGTGATAATTAATTAGTTGTTATTTATAGGGGTTAGGCCATTGCATGTTTTGCTATACCTAAACAGATAGCACGATCAGTACATCAGCTGTACAGTGTGTTTACATATGTTTATTTGCTAACTTTTCGGTCGATTTTGACCGTGACCGTGACCTAAATGCATGTATTTGAGGACTGGTGATCTCAAAAGTATCAGCAAATGAATGGGCATCCCCAACTTAGTGGGAAAGGACACCTTAGATGTGTTTCTACATAGTTTGGTTCCAAAATTATGCGCGTTTGAACATTAGACCCATGGGGAATGGCGGCCATCTTGGATTTGACCTCTCACGGTCATCAGAGGTCAAATCTGACTTCCCTCCACATCTGAAAATAAACACTATGGTATATACTAACTATGCTAGAAATTTCATGCTTTTCTCAAAAAGTGCACAATTGTTACAATATGAGAGCTTATCCGCTGTACTAAAAATGATAGGACACTTTTGGATTTCTACATTAAATTTTGTCTAGAAAAGCTGCATCCGGATTTTTTTCAGAAATATATAAACGGTGTCACATCATGGGTAGAAAAGTTGACAAAGTTGATAGATACCTCAAGAATTCTTCATTCAATTTGGCACTATCTAATAGTCGTTAACTTAGAGTTGATAAATGGTGATACATGTGTTGACTTTAGATAATTTCATCCTGAAGTTTATCCTACGAAACGGGGTGTTTATAATACTGGAATTGCCTTTAACGACTTTAGCTGTCTTATATGTGATTTTGAGGAATGCTGTGGTGGTTTATTTGGAGACTACAATTGTATATTGGTTGATGTAACTCGTATATGTGCAAATGACAAGTTTCCAGGTGTCGACATTCATAGATATTGGCGTAACGAATTGGACTCTGTTTTCTATCCTACCCGAAACGGAATTCATCTGTCTATTTTTGATCTGAGAAGCTAAAGAGCAACGTGACTGATATTTTGATTGCGTTGGGTCTTGGGAGAACATCATCATCTGCTACACCATTAGGTTCTAGATCATCTGAATTGGCAACTTTGTCAGATAAGGATTTGTTGACTGCAGTTGAAAGGATTGAGGTTAGCTGCCCTACTAAGAAGAAAAAGAAGGGTAAGCATGGTTCAAGCAGAACTGGACAAGTTTGACGATCTATTAAGTAAAAGGAATGTATATAAGACACTTGATATTGATGAAAATGCAATTGGGCTAAAAGGTGATAAAGCACAGGAAGAACTAATTGGATTATTTGGAAACTCCAGGATCGGGTCGCCATATGTATTTACGTTGTTTATTTAAACCTGAGCGATGGTATGCTATTGTAGAGATAATACGTGACAGATATTAGCAGAATGGACCATATTTTAGAACGATTGATGACTTTCTGAGTGTTAGTATAGAAAATGATGTCATTATGATTATAAGTCACAGTGGATTATATGATCGTGAATTTAAATATTCGTTTCCTGGGAAGATATTTGAACGTTTGATTGGAATACGTTTCACCGATCATTCTCCCTTGAAGACGTGTTGGTGTGATGAGATTATATGCCTTGTGTATCAGTATCGGGAAAAATTGTAATAGTATTATCATATTTATATGAAACTAATAAGTACTCTTAATGAATATAATAAGTAGTCTTAATATAGATATGTCTTTTTTTTCATTAAAAATAGCGTTTATCATATCTGATATATTCTACCATATAAGCAGTCTATGTATATTATATCTGTGGTTTATATTCAATAAATCTTATAATATAATATCCGTGTCTGATATTTTCATCTCTCTATCTCGTGAACTTCCTATATTTGATCTGTCATTCAAGTATCTGATATCAAAATGAAATTATGTCATGTATTGTCTGACGTCACAATCACGATTACGTAAGGGTTCATTGTCTTAATCTTTCATAAATGTTTTCTTAGTCAAATTAGTCTCAAAACATTCAACATGTATGGGTTGGTGTAAATCTATAATCTGTCAGTTTTCAAAGCCTCTCAAATCAACTTCTAAGATAGGCTTACTGTCAGTTTTACAAGAGCTTCACAAAATCGCTTTAGACAATTTCCCTCTCTCACCTCTCCCCTACTCAACACACTGCAGAGATCATCTCTCACTTAGCAGGATGTAACCAGGATGTAGCCAGGAAGAAATACGTTTTCTATACAGTGACAGTGGTGTTGATTGCCGCTTTCTTGACTGGTAAGAAACTAATCTCTGCATTAATAATTTCAATAGAAATAATAACTTTAAATTTGTTGTATATTTTTCTAAAACTATTTATCTGAAAGTAGTTGTTGTACTATTTTTCAGTCAAAATGTTCTCAAAATATTCGGCAAATTCATAGATATTCTCTCTTGAAATTATTACTCAGGGGTAGTTTTTTGACAGTCATTTAAATAGGTTTGAAATTGTTCAAACGTTATTTGCTGGCTTTTATTCAGAATGGGACAAAATGAACACGGAAGTAATCTCAAGTACGTCTATATTACTGAAACATCCGTTCACTATGCTTATGGCAGCCCCGACACAGAGTGGCAAGACTGAGCTTATAAAACGTTTAGTATCTGAAGGCATTGGGATAACCCCCACCCCTGAAAAAATTATATGGTGCTTTGTAGCCTGACAGCCTTCGTATAATTCTTTGAGAGGGAAAGTTTATAGAAGGCATTGACTCTATTGAACTAGATAGAAATCGTAGGAACTTATTGATTGTAGATGACCTTATGGACAGATCTGATGCTGGTGGTCAAATGTCTGTTTTATTCACACGTCGTTCACACCATGAGAACTGCAGTATTATATTCATAGTTCAAAATCTATTTCACAAATCGCGATGTCACAGAGACATTTCAATTAATTCTCATTATATCGTGCTTTTTAAGAATCCTGGGGACGCCTCATCCATACGTTGCTTATCTCAACAACTGTTTCCTGGGAATAGCAAATATTTAATAACGAACGACCGTTCATTCTACCGAGATTTGTTCCGTCTATATTACTAAGAGGTTGTAAAGATTGAATAGCAAAATGTTTCCTCACAGAATATCACGACATTTACCGATGTTAAGATATTTATCTAAAGCATCGCCTAAGACACGTAGTGATGTAATTCGCGGATGTTCAAAAGATTTTCATAATTACACTTTCCCGGTATTAGCACCATTTTATCAACGACGACGGAGTTTATTTTTTCAAAGGTACTATCTGTACTATTAGTACTATACTGCGGTCTTGGGAATATCAATTTCCTCATATGATGAGAAAACTATTTTTGAAAATTTATCACTGAAATGACTGGCTGACTGTATTACGTCTTAAACATGTTTGTTAAATATTTAGAAACTAATGTGACTGAAAAAGCCTAGATAGGTCTGTGTGGAAACTGTGAATATTTTGAAAACTATGATGATTGAAGGTTGAGAAAAGCTAATCTCTTTCCTACCACACACGCACGCACGCACTCATCAGTTTTTCTCCGGTCTTGGGAATATCAATTTTCCTCATATGATGAGAAGACTATTTTTGAAAATCTACCACTGAAATGACTGGTTCAATGTATTACGTCTTAAACATGTTTGTTAAATATTTAGAAACTAATGTGACTGGAAAAAACCCTGAATAGGTCTGTGTGGAAACTTTGAATATTTTGAAAACTATGATGACTGAAGGTTGAGAAAATCTAATCTCTTCCCTACCACACACACACGCACGCACGCACGCACGCACGCACGCACGCACGCACGCACGCACGCACGCACGCACGCACTCATGCAAGGACACGCATACACACAGACAACTGATCATCTTCATAATGTATCATCTATTACTTATTTACTCACTAGAACGCGCATACATACATACACATACATGCACTTACACGCACGCATATGCGCACGCCCACACCGATAAGGTTTAGTTGAAATGTAGACAATCCTCCACCTTAGCCACACTGTAAAAAAAATAACATCTCTAACCGGGCTGTGAGATGTGATGAAATGTGGACCCCCCCCCCCCCCCACCACCACCACCACCACCCCCACCACCCTTTGCCACATTGCAAAGAATAACACATCCCTAACCGGTATGTGAGATGTTGGTCTTATACATCATTCATAACGGAAGGTGAGCCCTTAGAGAGTTACAAAACCGGACGTTGGTATGCAGTAGATAGATAATGTTCCGGAAAAAGGGGCCGGATCACGCTTAGGCGAAGTGGACGATTTGTTTTTCACTGTTTGTTTGCTGGATTTTTGCAGATGCCACTTTTTCAGGTGGTATAGTTTCGGACCTGTTGGATATTTTGAAAACTATTTGACTGAGTGATGTTGATTTTTTAAACAACATTTAGTCAAAATGTTCTCACGATATTGAACAGATCCAAAGTTATTGTCTATTGAAATTATTAGCAGGTTGCTTGCAGCAGTCAGACAGATAAATAGTCAATGAAATTTGTTCAAATTTCAGTTATCAACAGACTTTATGTTTAGAAAAACATGAAACCAATAAAAACACGGTTTCTTGCATTAATTGATATTCAGGAGCCCAAAAAATGAACAACAACAATGGTATAAAAAATGAACAACAGTGGTATAAAAAATGAACAACAACAATGGTATAAAAAATGAACAACAACAATGGTATAAAAAATGTACAACAACAATGGTATAAAAAATGAACAACAGTGGTATAAAAAATGAACAACAACAATGGTATAAAAAATGAACAACAACAATGGTATAAAAAATGAACAACAACAATGGTATAAAAAATGAACAACAACAATGGTATAAAAAATGAACAACAACAATGGTATAAAAAATGAACAACAACAATGGTATAAAAAATGAGCAACAACAATGGTATCTCGACTACTTCTATTTTGCTGCATCATCCGTTTATTATGTTGGTTGCAGTTCCGACACAGAGTGGAAAGACATGAGTTTCAATAAACCCACCCCCTGAAACAATAATTTGATGCTATGGTTCGTGGCAAGCTTCATATAATGCTTTGAGAGGGAGAGTAGAGTTTATAGAAGGACTTGATTCGGTTGAACTAGGCAAAAGTCATAGGAACTTATTGAATGTAGACGACCTTATGGACAAGTCTGATCATGCTGGTCAAATATCTGCTCTTTTTACACGTCGTTCACACCATGAGAACAGTAGTATTATATTTATTTGCGACTACTTCTCGGAAATCCAGAAATCAACAATTCCCAAATACTACTTACTATCTGCGGCCAAATTATTCCAAATTTAAACAATTACTTGGAACAAATAAACTAAGCTTACTACAGAAATTATGTTCTCTTATTCGGAGAATCCTTGCAGAATGTAACCGAAAATAAATGATTTCCATCGATAGTCCTTCACACTATGCTTATTTTGGGATGCTTATCACGTCAAAACCATACTTATATTATATAATCTTCTAAATAATAATAATAATAATAATAATAATAATAATAATAATAATAATAATAATTGTAACACTGACAATAATAATAATAATAATAATAATAATAATAATAATAATAATAATAATAATATTCAACATGATAAGTGCTTGTCCACCACAATATGATGCAAATATCATGTAACCCACATACTTGTAAAAGTCTTGTTGTAAATAAATTGGAAGTTGATAGTCAGGGAGTTCGGGGATCAATCAATCCAAACACGAGTGAGGTGTAGGTGGAGCTTAGCTAGAGATGGCCGGTGATGGTGGGGAGGGGGAGGGGGTGGGGGGTGGCGGGAGGGGCAAACCGTGCTCAGACCAAGTGAAGACAAGCATCAGGCACACAAGCAAACACTTAAAGGTGCTAAACGTTGTTATCTAGATAAAACTGGAATGGTCAATTACATCGTGCTAGTATTCTGACGTCACAATCATAATGATGTATGGGTTCTGTCAGGAAGTGTATAAATTCTATGTCTGATGAATTTACAATTTACTAAACATTCTGCGGAATATTGAAACTACTTTGACTGGGGGCTCTGCTGCATTGAGCAACAATACTGAACAACACCAGTTAAATTAGTTTCAGAATGTTCAACAGCTTACCAGTATAGAAGTTTAGACTCTGGGATTCAGATTTCAAATGGATTTTCAATACACGTAGAAGGTTGGCGGGGCATGGCTAGAAATGGATCACTCTATTGTCTTCAAGACATGATCAGCATGTGTTATAGTTTACATTGTTGAAAATATTCTCCGAAGAATTTATGAATACCCCTTTAATCCTCAAATTTGTTCAAAAACATTTTAAGTTTCTCATAGAAAATGTCCTTTTACAGACCTAGCGAAGAGCATTTTTGAAATTGTACCACTAGAATGACTGGCTATGTCATTGAGCAAATCATTCCAGTCGTAAATAAAAATAAAAATAATGTCCTCTAGGTCTGCAAATTAACATTTACCAAGACCGCTGTAGAAGACATTTTGGCCGGCTTAAAAGGTGCATATTCACAGCAGAATGGTTCAAAATGAAATTGTTAAAATTTTATACTTTTAGAAGCTTAAATTAGTGTACCTAGATGTAATGAAACGAAAGAAATCTTAGCATATGATGATTTCATTACGTAAAACTTAATATACTTTTTTAAGTTGTCAAATTGAATTAGAAGCACGTGTCCCTAATTCAAATTCATAACTAAACCTACAAAAGTTTTTTATGTGGAATGAAATCATCATATGTTAAGATTTATTTCGATTCATTGCATTAACGTACACAACTGTAGCCTCTAAAAGTATGTAATTTCAACAATTTTATTTTCAAGAATTTTGGTGTGAATATGCACATTTAAGTGTTGAATGGTTAAAGAGATATTTATATGGATGTCTTCACATTGTGTTAAAATCTGTACTGAACTCATCCAATAAGGATTTAACTCTTTAACACTCATATCAGTCAAAAACGGCTTCAGCAGTACTCTTGAGAAATTTCCATTTGCACACCAAGAAGACTATTTTAGAAAATTTACTATTGGAATGACTGGCTCGATCTTTACAACTGGCAACGAGTTCGACACATGATGTCTACGGTCTGTGGATACTACTGCCTACATTTTATCTATCATAGATGCAGAGGTAGATTTTTTCTATGAGCAATATTCTACACGAATTATCCATTCTGGGTGAGAATAAACGGGAATCTCTCGTCCATAAACTTTGTCAGGAAATCTTAAAGGCGAAGCGATCTTCCGCAGAACAGAAGAGACGTTGGCGGCGGCGGCGGCGGCGGCGGCACACCCCACCCCTCCCCCTCCCATCCCCATCTTTCGTGAGTGGGGGTGGGTGGGGTTGGGTGGGTGGGGGGGGGAGGTTGTACGGGAAGGCGAGGGAACAGTTGGCGAGGAACAGAATGCGAGGCGAGTGTTAACCCTTTCACACTCATATCACCCAAAAATTGCTTCTTCTGCAGTGACCTGAGAAATGTCCATTTGTCTATTATGGCTAAAACTTAGTATGATAATCTTAATAACACGATTCATAGGTAACACTTGCACGATTACATGATTAAATTGAAAATCGAAATTACTTGAATAATCGTCAATAATTTCTACTGCATAAAACATTTCAAATCCTACCTTTTACTTACGGTACACTTTAACCCTTTAACACTCATATAAGCAAAAAACGGCTCCTGCAGTGGTCTTGAGAAATGTCCATTTGCAGACTAAGAGAAGACTGTTTTTGAAAATTTACTACTGGAATGCCTGGCTCGATAACCGAGCCAGCCATGCCAGTGATAAATTTTCAAAACTAATCTTCCCTTGGTCTGCAAATTGACATTTTCTATGAGAAAATTTAAATTTTATTGGAAAAATTTAAGGGTTAATGAAACTTAACATGAATTCAAACATGCATAACTCATTAATAATGGAGAGCATTAAATGGCTAAATCAATTTCCTCCTACAATGCAGCTCAGAAATCTCCTAAAGTGTTTCCAATGCAAAATAAAAGTTGCTGTTGAGATAATTTTGAACATTATAATTGGATTGGATGACATTTCTGACTTATACATTTCTGCCTTATCCCTTGAATTGGAGATGTGCTATTTTTTGCAGTGTGGCTAAGGAGGGTGGTGGGGGTGGTGTCAACATTTCAGCACATCTCACAGCCCCGTTAGGGATGTGTTATTCTTTGCAGTGTGGCTCAGTTCAGTTTCAGTTTCCTTTATTCACTCAGGCTATTTAACAAACCTATAATTTACATATTGATATATAATATACATATATATAGCATATGAGGGAAAGGTTATTTATACTAATGTAGGCGGTAGGCCATTATTATTATTATTATTATTATTATTATTATTATTATTATTATTATTATTATAGTGGTAGGGGTATCGGTAGTAGCAGTAGTAGTAGTAGTAGTAGTAGTAGTAGTAGTAGTAGTAGTAGTAGTAGTAGTAGTAGTAGTAGCAGCAGCAGCAGCAGCAGCAGCAGCAGTAGTTGTAGTTGTCTGTTGTCTGTTGTTGGCGTCATTACTGTTATTGTTATTGTTGTGGGATAGTGGTTATAATTGTCGTCGATGTATATATATTTTGTTGTTGTTGTTGTTGATGTTGATGTTGTTGTTGTTGATAAGCATAATGATGATGAGCATAATGATGTTGCTGTTGTTGTTGTTGTTGTTGTTGCTGCTGATGTTGTTGTTGTTGTTGCTGCTGTTGTTGGTGTTGCTGTTGTTGTTGTTGTTGCTTTGATAACCTTAAAAATCTACATAAGCCTGTTGGATATTCCAAATAAATCCTGTGTCTTTTCTGTACTGTTGTCTCTTGCATATTAATCTGGTTGCTACAATAAAAAAGGAAGTGAATTTCATCTTCTATAACATTACATACATTGTATAATCTTTCATTCCGGTCGATGCCCGCCCATCTTTGTTACTCAATTGCCAGTTTGTGATTAAGTGTCCTGAAGTGACATAAGCTTATAGCATCGGCCCATGACAGTAATTTTAAGTAGCTTTCAAACTGAAATTTGAATTTTATAACTTTGTAAAACGTTAACCTAGTTGATTCGTGTAGCTGTCTCGTCCATTTTACTATGTATTTTTGTTCCAAGGCTTTCTTTGTTTGACTGACTACCTTATTTATGTTTATGTTTTCAGAGTTGAATACATGTCGCTGACCTGTTGCCTCTAGGATAGTTTTGATAGTGTTAATCCAATTAACTTGTATCTGCCGTTGGGTAATGACCTCTAGACATAAATAATAAAGAATTGACGAGAGTTTCCCGTATCCTGCATTTACTATCACTCCCCAAAACCTGTCCATGTTACATTTTATTTGTACATCTAAGGGCATTTTCCCCACTTCCTCACAAACCATAACATTTGGGGTACTTTTCTTCAAGCCGAGTACACTTTTAAAGAATTTAATATGGCATGTTTCTATCTGAGTTGTATTCTCAAACCCCCAGATTTCTGAGCCATAAAGTAGTATTGGTGCAATCATGGTATCAAATAGTATTATCTACAAATCTATTGGTATATCATGTTGTTTGATTTTTGATAATAATGAAAACATTGCCCGCGTTCCTTGTTTGCAGTTTCGTGTTTTACAGCTAGAGAACCCCCCCCCCCCCCCGGTTTGAGTTTACCATGACCCCCAAATATAGGTATTCATTTAAGATTTCGAGTAGCTGGCCACATATGGTAAAGTTTGGGTAATTTACGTTTGGAAAGAATCATAACTTTTGTTTTTGTAGTATTTTTTTCAAGCTTCCATTTAAGACAATAGTCATGAAATGCGCTGAGTGCTTGTTGCAAGGCTTCCGCTGACTCGGCCATTATAATAGTGATTAAAATTTTCGTCTGCAAGTTTATTTAAACATGTTAAGCCAACAATTCCATTTCTTTCAGATAATCTTCTAAATCGTTTAAAAATATTGAAAACAAAAAAGGTGAAAGAACTTCCCCTTGCCGTACACCAATGTTACTGATAATAAAATTTGAGTTTGTACGATTTTGATAGACAAATGATTTTATATCGCTATATATATTGTATATAATTTTAAAACATTCTCCGGATATGACGCTCTTAAGAAGCTTAGTCCATAGACCAACGCGCCAAACCTTATCAAACGCTTGCTTAAAGTCAACATAACAGCAATATAGCTTTTTCTTTCGTGCAAATAGTATTTCTTTAATGAGGTAGAGGTAGAGGTTATTGTCTAAGGTAGACCTATTTTTCCAAAATCCAGTTTGTGATTCAGAAATGATTTCGTGCTTTTCTGCATATTTCGTTAGTTGTTCATTAAGAATAGATGTAAATAATTTGCCCAAACAGCTTAATAATGTTATTGGACGGTAATTCGTTGGGTCTAGTGGGTCTCCTTTATTTTTATCGATAGGTATTATTTTCGCCAGAAGCCAGTCAGTCGGTACAACCCCCGTGTAAAAAATTTGATTAAAGAGCATTTCGTATATAGGGAGCATGAGATCAACGGTCCTTTTAATATATTCATTATAAATATTGTCATCCCCTGCTGCCCATTTGCGAGTTTAGTTATTCGTTCCTTTATTTCTTCACTTGTAATTCGTACGTCCAGTTCAGCGCACTCAGTTATGTTGTTGACTGGAATATCACTTTGATCTGTATCAGGTTCCACTGTATTTACATTTGTAAAGTGTTGAAATAAGGTTTCCAGTTCAATTTTCGTGGTACTTTCTTCTTTATTTGATTGTCTATTGAACAATTTCCAGAAGGCCTTACTATCGCCTTAGTGCAAGCGGCGTAAATCTGCATGCATCTGATAACACCTATTTTGTGCATATGTTCTTATTATTCTTTGATAACTCTTGCTAGCTCTTTGTAGGTTTTGTCTATTTATTTCAGTTTTATTTAGATTGGACCTCTTTTTCGCTTTGTTTATATTCCCTCCTTTTTCATTACAGACTTTGCCAGACCATGGTTGGGAGTATTTCTTGCGCTTACCTTGATAATGTTTTTTCCACCCAAATGATTTTTCTGCACTTTCAAGGAAACAATTTTCAATCATACTAATCGTCTTATTTATATTACTTTGAACATCGCCATTTTGAATTTCCCGTATGCTATTTTGGATATTGTCGAAGCTATCTCGGCTTAAATTATCTGCAAAACTAGACTTCTTTTGTTCTATCCATCTAATTGGTTTTGTTGTTGTTGTTGTTGTTGTTGTTGTTGTTGTTGTTGTTGTTGTTGTTGTTGTTGTGTGTTACGCTCAAATGAAGACCAAAATGTATATCGGAAATAATAGGGTCAAAATTGTAAACTTCAAATTGCTTTGTTAGTTCTATAAATGTCCTATTCCCTATTGCATAATCGATTAAGCTTTTATTTGTGGACGTCACCCTGCCTATGAGTTTATCATTTCCCACCCTCCCATTAAGTATAAACATTCACATTTTTACAAAGTTGAATCAGTTTCCGTCCACTTGTATTTTTACGTCCTTCGCATTCGCTTCTTATATCCTTAGGTATTCCAGTCAGTGGTCTTAGGAGGTCAGAATATTGGAGCGTCACTTATGCCAAAATTCCGTAATGTAAAGTCGTCATACTCTTCGTAATCACAGTCTTCCCCTGTTTTAGCATTGAGGTCCCCAACTGGGCAAAATATGTCAAACAATTTACTAAGGTTTATTATGTCTTGTTCAATTTTGTCATATGCATCATTTGTATAATATCTTGATGATTCGGGTGGAATGTATGTTATTCCGAGTAACGTGTCCCCTGAGTAATTCGTTAGTTCCTTACTAATTTGTAACCATAGAACGAAGTCATTCTCTGTCTCATATTCTGCTTTACGGAAGTACTGTCTCAGACTTTCCTTTATTAGGACTCCTAAGCTTCCACATGTATTGGTTCGAGTTTGTGTTAAAAGTACATAGTTAGGTATTAAAACATAATCTGTATCATTTAGCTTTGTCTCGTTTAAACAGATGATATCATGCGCATTTACGAATTCGTAGAATTCCGTAAACAGTAACTTTGATTTTAGGCCACATACGTTTAAGGATGCAATGTGCAACAAGCCGCTGTTGTTGTTGTCGTTGTCGTTATCGTTATCGTTGTCGTTGTTGTAGTTGTTGCCGTTGTCGTTGTCGTTGTTGTTTCCGCCGCTTCCGTCCAAATGTGTGTCGCTGTCATTATCGTTGTTGCTGTTGCCGATGTCCTTGCTGCCGTCGTCATTGTTGTCGTAATCGTCATCGACATCATCATCATATTCGTCGTCATTCTTGTTTGTGGTGTTTTTGTTGGTGAGGGCTGTAGTATTGACATGGTGGTGGTGTTGATGGTAGTGTTCGTCACTCGTCATGCAGCTGCTGCTGATGCGACCGCCGCCAGGGCTGCTACAGTTAGAAGCCATGCTATTATTAACGGTATTATCTTTTATCGCAGCCATATTATAAGTAATAGCATCAATGCTAAACGTCTGTGGTAGGGCTCTGAGTAGTGTCATGATTAGATGCAGGACCGGGAAGTTGTATATTATTAGCAGCAGCAGTGGCAGCCATAGCCGCCACAGCAGCGGCAGCAGTAGCAGCAGCAGCAGCAGCAGCAGCAGCAGCAGCGTGAACCGGTGCAGGAGCACGAGCGGGAGAGATAGCCAGATCAGGGGCAGGAGGAGTGGCAGTGGCAGTGGCTGAGGCAGTGTTAGTGCCAGATACGGTGGCAGTGGTAGATGCAGTGGCAGAGACACTGACAGTTGTAGTGTCAGTGATAGAGACGGTGGCTAAGGTGGGGGATTGTCTACATTTCAACTAAACCTAATCACAGTGGGCGTGCGCATATGCGTGGGTGTGTGTGTATGTACATGTAAGTATGTATGTATGTATTCTTATTTTATTGACGCACTGGCAACGTGCGGCTTCAATTTCCATGTGCTAACTTAGCCGACAGTGATGCACCCATTAGTTTAATTTGTTGATCACCATCTCCCGGTCGGGGGATCGAACCGCCATTCTGCAACCCCGCATAGCATCAGCAACCAGGCATCTTTCCACTGGACCACCGCACCAAGACTGGTAGTCAAGGATTGGCCGGTCACATTAGTTTCTAAATATTTAACAAACATGTTTTTAAGACGTAATACATTGAACCAGTCATTTCAGTGGTAGATTTTCAAAAATAGTCTTCTCATCATATGAGGAAAATTGATATTCCCAAGACCGGAGAAAAACTGATGAATGCGTGCGTGCGTGTGTGGTAGGAAAGAGATTAGCTTTTCTAAACCTTCAGTCATCATAGTTTTCCAAATATTCAAAGTTTCCACACAGACCTATCCAGGTTTTTTTCAGTCACATTAGTTTCTAAATATTTAACACATATGTGTACGACGTAATACATTCAGCCAGTCATTTCAATGGTAAATTTTCAAAAATAGTCTTCTCATAATATGAGGAAATTGATATTCCCAAGACCGCAGAAAACTGATAGTATCTTTGAAAAAATAAACTCCGTCGTCGTTGATAAAATGGTGCTAATACGGGGAAAGAGTAATTATGAAAATCTTTTGAGCATCCGCAAATTACATCACTACGTGTCTTAGGCGATGCTTTAGATAAATATCTTAACCTCGGTAAATGTCGTGATATTCTAGAATAATTAAGATTTTAAATGCGAAAAGACACTGCTTTGAGTGAACGAGTTGCCTCCCTTAGTAAATTACACCGACCATGGTCAAAACATGGTCGACCATGGTCAAATAATTGTTTCTGAATACGTTCAAATACTGTTTTAGAAAGTAATGCCATTGAAATTCCCCGGTAACCACGGTCGACAATGACGTGAGAGAGTCGTAATATACATTGTGGGGGAAAAGAAGTGAAAGAATGTGATGCACATTATGGGGGCAAAGTAGTGAGAGACATCTTGTGGTACATCTTAGGGACAAGGAACGCAAATCATGTACATCGTCAATCTCTCACTTGTCTGCCCCAGAATGCACACCATCACTCTCTCACTTCTTTCTCCTCATAATGTACATCATCATTCTCTCACTCCTTTGTCACCACAATGTACATCTCCATTCTCTCACTTCTTTGTCCCCACAATGTACATCTCCATTCTCTCACTCCTTTGTCACCACAATGTACATCATCATTCTCTCACTCCTTTGTCACCACAATGTACATCATCATTCTCTCACTCCTTTGTCACCACAATGTACATCATCATTCTCGCACTTCTTTGTCACCACAATGTACATCATCATTCTCTCACTCCTTTGTCACCACAATGTACATCATCATTCTCGCACTTCTTTGCCTAAGGTTGGCCTTAGGTGTTGATGGTTCATGGAAAATTATTACATTGGGCCAAAGTTGTATTGACGTCGGCTGTTTGAAAGTCAGTTAGTTATGTTGTCCCAACGTTGTATCTTCGTGTGAAAAACTGCGTGATATGTTCGGCCAACATAATACGAATGAGCAAAACTAGGTTGGGCCAACGAATAAATAAACAGTGACCAAATGTGCAGGGACACTTTAATTTTCCTATTTCTTTACTATGAGAGGTTTCGGCGGGAAAACAGTCCAAGATGGCTGCCAAACCATTTATCCGATATTTTCAAAGGTTGCAGGCTTGAAATTAGCACAGAGAGAGAGAGAGAGAGAGAGAGACAGAGAGAGAGAGAGAGAGAGAGAGAGAGAGAGAGAGAGAGAGAGGGAGGGAGGGAGGGAGGGAGGGAGGAGGGAGGGAGAGAGAGAGGGAGAGAGATATGGAGGGAGGGAGGGAGCGAGAGAGGAGAGGAGAGAGAGAGAGAAGGAGGGAGGGAGAGAGGGAGAGAGGGAGAGAGATGGAAGGAGGGGGAGGGAGGACAGGAAGTGGGAGGGTGGGGTGGGCGGGGGGAGGGGGAGGGAAAGAGAGAAGGAGGGGCGAGAGAAAGAGAGATGGAGGGTACGAAGGGAGGGAGGGGGGAGATAGTATTGCGCGCGCGCGCGCGTGCGTGTGTGCGTGCGTGTGTGTGTGTGCACGTGTGTACATACTTATGGTTATGTGGACCTAAACATGAGCGTGGCAGGATTTCAAAAGGAGAGCTGTTGTATAGGAGAGCTGTTGTATAGGAGATATGTGGTCATAAGAAATTTGACAGAAAACGCGGTGAATGCAATATAGAAATGGGATTCGTTTTCTATACATTTTTAAGTTTCGATTGTAACGCCGGTAACCCTTTGATGTCTACGCTGGTACAAACCATCCTATTCAATGGTCTTGATAAATGTCCATTTACTGACCATGGGAAGAGACTTTTGAAAATTTACCACTGATATGACTGGCTTGATATACTAAGACAGTCATTCCAGTGCTAAATTTTCCAAAATACTGTTATCTTATAATTTTCTATGATGAGAGAATTTAGATTGTATAGTGCAATTTCATCCATTAAACGGTTAGGCTTACATCTGTTTCTGGTTGAAAGATTGAAAAACAGCGCCATATAAACCTGTCTATAGCGGAAGATTGCTTTTTGGTGCTTAATTTATTACATTTATTTTATTTTACTTTTTTTAATTTTATTTTTTTATCTTATTTTATTTTATTTCCAAACACATGTCCATTGCCTCCGATGAAACTAGGCCCAAAATAGTCAACATAATATTTCCGACATTGTATTCGAAATTGTACTGTTTGGAAACAGGCTAAGTCTCCATTCCCGAGCTGCACTGCGTCATTATTTTCATCTGCATTCACGCGCTTGTAGTTGTCTTGCAATTTATTGACTCCTGCAAGGGAACGCAAAGTTAATAGAGGAATCCGATCTGGCACTCAAGCATATGACGTCATAAGAAATTACGTCACAGGTAGGCTGACGTCACAATCAAAATACTATTGCATGGTATATCTAAGTCCGTCGTGAACGCTTAATAGTTCGTTAGTTGTACGAATTGCATGGCTTTACTACTAAATAACCATTCCGTTGAATACTTCGAAACTAATTCGACTGGGCATCGTTGCTGCCATATGCAACAACAGCTGCACCCAGTCAAACCAGCTTCAAAACTTTCAACAGCTCCCCTACACATTTTTCTGGAAATTGAGGTTCGGGGAATGTTCAGGGCTCGATCGATCCCAGCACGGGGATGGTATGAGTGAAGCCTATCTAGAGTGGATTCATCCATTAAACTATAATCTGCCAGTAGCATGAAGCAAAAAATGGAAATGAATCGAGATTATTTGAGAAAAAAACCCCATTTACTAAATCTAGGAGTGTTTAACTTGGAACCAATTAGTGACGTAGTCGGTTTCTGTTGGTAGCAACGAGTTTCGGTCAAAATGATTTCAAAATACACTGCTGACGCCTATTGGATATTTAGAAATTCGTGTAACTTAATGCAGAGCCTGTCTCTGAAAATAAGGGCTTTCAGTCAAATTGTTTTAATATTAGACAGTATTTTACCTGTAGGAAGTAGTGGCTAATCAGTTTAACGCGAATATAACTGAGATTATAGGACCGACTTATTGATTATTATTATTATTTTTATTATTATTATTATTATTATTATTATTATTATTATTATTATTTATTAACTCGGCGTAAACCAGAGCGCACAGCACCACATGCGTCACTAATTGGTTACAAGTGTCAGAGTGACATAAATTGTATTTATTTGCTTTTTCAAATTATTCCGATTTATTTCTGTTTTTACTGGTGGCTATAGGTTGATTATTATCTAAATCTATCATTCAAGAGCATAAGTTTGTTAATTCCCTGTTCCTTTCCTTTAATTACCAAATGTTAAGCGAGTATGCCTATAAAGCAAACACAGAAATATACGATAAAACAGAGATGCATTGAGGTTAAAGGCATATGTCTGACAGAACTATGTTTCCGTTGCAAAGCAACGGATGTACATGGAGATAACCATGTAATTGTTTCGTTAGGTATTCTCTTTGAAAACAAAATAAGGGCATAATGGCCGGAAATATGACTTATCTTCTACACCAGTTTTACAAAGATAATTTGGTGTGGGGAATATATCTATAACAGTCAATTAGGAGAAAATCTTTAATTACCAAAGGTTAAGAAGGGATTATGCCTATAAGGCAAAAACAGAAATCTACTAAAAAGAGGTGCATTGGGGTTTAAACCACGTTTCTAAAATTACTTATACGAGCATTTATAAATAACGTAACCATTTTAAACAACGAAAAATGCCAGGTTCCAAAAACCATATTTTCTATTAAGGCGCCGCGATCTCCGCACAGTGCCATCGATAGTGTAAATGATATGCATTATGTGCTTATGTGTTATGAGGTCATTACAAGGTAAATGAAGCACGGGTCTCCAGCACAACATTTTTGATTTTCTTCAAACGTCTGTGTTTTATATAAAAGCAGTAATAGTTTTCATTTTTTAAAGTCTATAGACGCTATATTATTGAAGTTATGGTCACCAAACTTACGGGGCTTCGTATCTATACGTAGTAGGTCTATATCACTTAGCTATTATTACCGTTTTAAGCACTTCTAACTATAGGCCCAGCCAAAAATTCATTGCAGCTTGACGGGGTGATGGGTGGGTGGGCTGGCAGTCTGGACGGCGCGCTGGCGGACGGGCAGACAACAGGTGGGCGGGTGGGTAGCTAGGCGGCCAATGTGGCGGTGTGTGTGGTGGTGGGTGGGTGGTCGGTAAATGTCTGGCAGGCTGGGTGAGCGGGACGCAGGTGGGTGGGAGGACGTGCTTGATGGCCGGGCAGACCTGCAGACATGTTGCAACTAACGACCGACCGCTGGGCTGACGATACAGCTTTGTTGCGGTGCGAGTGTAAAATAATACAAACAAAAGGATCGAGGGCTGACTGAAACTGCTCGCTTTATCGGTTGCTTAAGGGAATTTCTTTCGAAAAATTGGCTAATAATAATAATAATAATAATAATAATAATAATAATAATAATAATAATACAAAATTGTTGAATGCCCCTCAGTTGCTAGTTATATTTACCAAATTGCCGGACAATTCAGAGGTTCGGAAGAAGTACTTTTGGGGAAAATTATTCATCCAAGATGGCCGCCAAGCAAATCGAACAATCATGTTATTTTGAACATCCCCGCACCACCACTAGGTATTGATGGAGGCGCAATGCCTATAGATGCGTGTACATATTTTAAGGAAGTATACGTAAATGATAATAGCAACGGACCCGCTGAAGTGATTTTAATGATTCCAAGATCTAGGTGCCGACATTTCTCGCATCCGTACAAAAACGCTTTGTAATGGTCTCAGTGGAAAGACAAATATCAAAGCGTAAAAAATGTGTTGTCACTTTTGAAAGAAATTTGATAATCAACTTAACGGGCGCAATGTTCCTCGTAAAATAACGCAATGATACCTTGTGCAGGTAAATGATACACGCGATATTTTACACGCATTCCGCATAGGCGCTTTCCGTTCCGCGTTCCGCAGTCCGCACCCCGCATGCCAAATTTACGGTATCTTGAGTCGACTGAGTAATTTGACAATACCCGCGTGTCAAGTGTGCCACTTCATTTAAACCTTATCGCTTGGTGTAAAGTGCATAATGGCCTACTCACAGAGATAGTGCCGTGGTGCATTTGAAAAAATGTTGCTGAAACGTGTTGCTGCTGCGCACAGCAATGACTTACAGCAACATCGTTACCAAAATGACCACATACTGATAGGATAGAGAGAATGGAATCTATGAAATCTAGACATCAGCGTTCTAGGGGTTAACGACACCCCACCGACTTCAGATACTAGAATTACTTGAAAAACTTAGTAGCTTAACTGGACAATGTCCTAACGATTACAAATTAACACATATTGGGTCTCTATATTTACTGTACAGCCTTCGTGCTCGGCAAAGATAGCGTTGGAGCGGGGATGATGATGGGTCCGAGAGACGAAATACTCCCATGATTACGATGGTATAATTCTTCCTATTATTTTATCTATTGTTGTTATTTAGGATCCAATATGTTAGTCATATAATTGTCTTTCAAGTAAAGTCCACTTTTACCCATCCCGGAATTGTCCTTTAAATATTTTCATAAGTTCAGCAGGAATGCGACTAATCAATGGCGGTCGTGTCAAGTGTCAACGGCACCGTCAAGGGTTTTAATGACATAACTGCGCTGGAAACGTGTTGACATTTTCTACGCTTGATTTTAACAAAACGCCTAGATTTAGATATTGGGCTTAATCGGATCATACTTTTTTGGTGATGTGCGTTTCTCCGTTTATCGGTTCATGAAACACGTTTTCTGTTTGAATGGGTCGCCCGGAAATTTTCGCGTAGTTGCATGAACATTCATTGATCTAAAGCAACCTCTCACCTACTGATATCCTGCGCACATCTCCAGTCATCTTGTTCATTTTGGACTGCCTCTGCCGCTGCCGCCGCAGCCACCGCTGGTGCTGCGGTTGCTGCTGCTGCTGCTACTGCCGCTGCTACTGCCACCCCTTACTATGACTAATACTTAGTGCGTGCTTACGTACATGCATTTGTGCTTGCTATCTGACATCCCGTTATCTGCCACACGTTAAGAAATTGCTCGCTAGTACTAATCGGTAGTTATCCGACCTGTCTATGACGTACTCTCTGCTTTTGGGAAAGGTCTTAGCTGCTTAATTGCACACACACCCCCCCCCCCCCCACCCTACCCCCCCCCCACACCCCCCCCCCCCGACAGAAAGGCTCGTGGGTGCCTATGATCGTCGAAATCTGACTTCCACAAAGTGGTAGTATATGATTTTGCTACCTAGATTATTCCAACACCGAATTCATTTTACTTCTGGCATCGTCGTCGTCGTCGTCGTCGTAGTAGTCGCCGCCGCAATAATGGACCATACATCTACAGAGAGCGGAAAACGATGACTGAAGAAAGTATTTGATTGCCTTGGCACAAATTATTTAGTGACGGTTTGGCAACACATAATTTTGTCAGTACTTTTAGATGTTTTGTTGCGAATAGCCTTGCAAATTAAAAATATCTTTGGCGATTATGCATCGCTTGTAATTCTAGAAGTAAATGTGGCCTTCAGATGGCTGTGAAATTTATAATGGCTTTCCCCGTTTCTTCTGGAGAATGTGTATTGCTCGTACTACAAGCGTAAATTAAATTTATAGCTGCACTAATGCCATTTTCTAGAAGAAAATCGATAAAATCGCAACATTGTCACAGACTATTAAATTATAATCATTTTTTTTATTGTAGAAGTTGTGTAAGTTGAACTTATCCAAATAATATTAATCAAAAATAGCATGGAGATAACAGATTCAGATTCAGATTTATTATTTACACCCAGGCCACATAATGGCATATGGGGAATATGAATTTACAGAAATTATAAATGTTATGGCGATCAGACATTATATACACCTGTGCAAAAGTTAAGCACCAGCAAAAACAATAGAACGTAGAAACATGATGGTACAACTAGGCTGCCATACTTTTTGTCCCCGCGTTAGCTGACATAATTCCAAGTACAAAATGCACATGCATGCATGACTTCACACCGCTTGATGTCCGTGCGTGGCGGGAAACAGCACACGTGTTCAGTTATGAAAAAGTCCAGTTTGAGGTGTAGAACATTACATACAGATTTAGGCGACAAGATTAGGAATTTTGTGTTCATGACCGTGGTTTATTTGTACAGAGAGAATTAGCTCTTGATTGTGAACCGCTATGGCAAGACGAAGGTTAAGTGATCGTGTGAAATGGCAAATCATAGGCATGCATACCACTGGTATGTCATGCAGAGAGATTGGCAGACAGCTGAACATTAACCATACTGTAATCAGTCGTTTGATTGCAAAACATGGGCAAACTAACGAGGTGAAGGACAGGCCTAGATCTGGAAGGCCGAAGAAGACTACTGCCCGTGATGATCGAGCCCTAGTACGCCTTGTTAGGAGATCTCCATTCACCAACAGCAGAGTGCTCAGCCAGCAATGGAAAACGCGCAATAGAGTGTCAATGTCTACCGTCAAAAGGAGACTGTATGCTGCTGGCATGAAAGCTAGGAGACCTGTCAGACGTCCTCTCCTCACTGCACACCACAAAGAGGAGCGTCTGAGGTAGTGCAACGAAAGAAGACAGTGGAACATGAGATCCTGGAGACGGGTACACTGGTCCGATGAAAGTCGGTTTCCTGCTTCATGCCACAGATGGTCGAACTCGTGTATGGAGGTCCAGACACACGGCGTACGACCAACGTAACATCATGGAAGAAGTTCCATTTGGTGGAGGTTCCGTTATGATATGGGGGTGCATCTCATTTGATTGTAAGCTGGATCTGTTGACTGTACCTGGAACACTAAATGGACAAAGATATCAAGATTCCATACTGGATAGAGTTGTGGTCCCTCATTTTGTAAATCATGCACCTGGAACCCATCCTATATTCATGGATGACAACGCCCGACCACATCGTGCTAGAGCTGTGCATGAATACCTCCGCCAGAATGCCATCGAAACCCTACCATGGCCAGCAAGGAGCCCTGACATGAACCCTATTGAGCATATCTGGGACATTCTGGGAAACATGGTGAGAAGGAGGGATCCTCCTGTGCAGAACCTACAGGAATTAACAGACGCACTCAATCTTGAATGGCAACGAATACCACAATGGCGTATCAGTCGGTTGGTGACCAGCATGAGACGTCGTGTCCAGGCCGTCATCCAGGCACAAGGTGGATATACCCGGTATTAATAATGGCAGTCTCAAACTCGTGAACAGATGTTAAACTTCGTTTTCAGACACCATTAATGACAATCTAGCCACGTGTGTCAACTGTAGGGCAATAGTTGTCAGTTGTGTCAACGTAACCATATTCAGGCCTCGTTTTCAAGTTCAAACAAAATCATACAGTGTTTCCCCACCATCATAATCAGCATTCCTCTAGTTGCATTATTACCTCTTGCACTAAGATGGATGGGTACATAAATGTTTATGCTATTGCTTTCTTCATAGCACATGAATATACCCTCGCATGTGCGTAAAATAGGGTGGTGCTTAACTTTTGCACAGGTGTATATATCAATTCATATTTACATATTTTGGTATTTATCTAGTTATATAACCACTGTTTGTGCTTTTGGTGGTGGTAGTAGTAGTAGTAGTAGTAGTAGTAGTAGTAGTAGTAGTAGTAGTAGTAGTAGTAGTAGTAGTAGTAGTAGTAGTAGTAACAGCAGCAGCAGCAGCAGCAGCAGCAGCAGCAGCAGCAGCAGCAGTAGCAGTAGCAGCAGCGGCAGCAGCAGTAGCAGTAGCAGTAGCAGTAGTAGTAGCAGTAGCAGCAGCAGCAGCAGTAGCAGTAGCAGTAGTAGTAGTAAAAAATAAGTTTGATTTCAAACGGTCATTGAGTGATTAAGTGCATCCCGGAAAATATATTTAAATAACTATACATCTGGAACGCAAGTATATATAACAAAATTTCTAGGTCACGGGGTTACAAGGTACAAACAAGAATACACGTTTTGGCCATGACTCTGGAGTGCAAAAAGGTTAGACTCGCCAGATTTAGTTCAAGTCTTCATATTACGACAATTTATTATTGTTTTAAGTTAGAGGTCAACAGATCAACGATGTAGGATGGTCATGACGTTATTAAGTGCATTGGTAAAGGCCGGTTTTCACGATTAGATTAATCTGACGCCGTAGCGCTAATCTGACGAGCGTTTAAACAATCAGGTTAATCAGATGGCGGATAAAAGAAAAGTTTCTGCTGCAAAAATCACCGTTGCTTGTGTCGTGAACATGAGAACAGACGAAAGATTTGGATAAATCGTTAAATGAGAAACGATCAACTTTATCCTTTTCCTCCATCTTAGGATAACTGCTAGATGATCCAGTGATCCAGGCAATTATAAGCGGTATCCTATGCGCGAAATGACGAGCAGACGTTCATGTAACTTCTAGCTCTTGTTGAAGGAGACATATATATGCGGGAGGCAAAGGAGGGACAAGAACTGTCACTCAGGTATATGACGTCATAATCAACAAGATAAAAGCAGCTAGATGTTAAAATGTCTGGCGGCCCGGCATGCGTATATCGCCAACATGATTTTTTTACAATACAGTCGTGTAAATGCCATCGTCCTATTGCACGGGTCTCACCTTCCCGCTCCTCTGCCGTATCGAACAGCGAAGCTAATGCGAGTGGGCGTATGTTAGTACGATGAGTAAATGTATGATTTGTCTGGATATGATATTAGAGTATAGGCGCATAACGCTACGCGTAGCGGGTGGGTTGGCGGTATATCTTTTCCTCATATTCTCTCTCAATCCGTAAGAAGAGTTTCAACGACGAGCTTTTCTAGATATATGGAATGGACGGGCCTATGTACATAGCGGATCAATGCCAAAAATACAAGACTGGCGGTATGATCAGCGAACGAAATGAAGAAGAATGCCAAAAATTGCAAGATTAGGCCCATGTTTGGGTGATATACAATCATCGTGTCCATTTCAAAAAATTCTCTTTCCAACATTTTCGTGCCACATCTACGTACGCACGTACGCACAAACGTACGTACATACGTGCGAACGCACTTACGGAAAGAAAACCTAAGAATCCCGCTGCGCGTAAGGCTGGGGTGGGTAGGTAGGATTGTGTGTAAGGTATAACCGTGAAGCAGAAATTGTCAGTCAAATGTGCGAATTGTATGTCTTTGGTGAATGTACAAGTTAATAAGAATTCTGTTGAATATTTTGAAATAAATTTAACTGGTACACTGCTGCTGCCATGGACCGCAACAGCCAAGAGTAAAATTAAACAGAACATTAAACATCTTAGCTGTTAAGCTATGCTTACCTTGAAATTACGATTCTGGGAATTCAGGGTTCAAAGTATAAACATCGATCCCAACGCGCGCAAAACGAGATTTAAAGCGCACATTCTGACAAAATTTGAGGAAATTGAATGTGCCCAATTCTTCAGAGTGGACGTCAGATATCAAACTTAGGACATCAGACTATTGATTTTTTTATCGAACTCTACGAATCTGATCAGATTAATCTGATAGTGAAAACCGGCGCTAAGAATTTTAGTTATTCACGCTGCCAAAGGCCGGTATGAGTATTGCGGTTGGTAGTAAGTTGTTTGAAATTCACAAATTCGGACACGTGCTGCTAGTGCTGCTGCTACTACTACTACTACTACTACTACTACTACTACTACTACTACTACTACTACTACTACTACTACTACTGCTGCTGCTACTGCTGCTACTGCTGCTACTATTGCTACTGCTGCTACTATTGCTACTGCTGCTACTACTACTACTACTACTACTACTACTACTACTACTACTACTACTACTACTACTACTACTACTACTACTACTACTACTACTGCTGCTGCTGCTGCTGCTGCTACTACTACTACTACTACTACTACTACTACTACTACTACTACTAATCCCACGACCGCTACAACTAGTAGCGCCACTATTACGACCACCCCCACTGCCACAACAAAATTTTAATTTTACAACATCGCGGGAGATGATTTAAATTCAGATAAATGCTACAAATAGCACGTATTTTAACTTGTAAAGGGTAAAATTCCCGCTAATCACTAATATTACGTCGAGAGTATCTCAAGTGCCCGGGTTGTTTGCTTATTCACCAACTGCCTATAAGGTGTGCGTGTATGTGTATGTGTGTGTGTGTGTGTGTGTGTGTGAGTGTGTGTGTGTGTGTGTGTGTGTGCGTGCGCGCGCGTGCGTGCGTGCGTGCGTGCGTGCGTGCGTGCGTGCGTGCGTGCGTGCGTGCGTGCGTGTGTGTGTGCTTCTACAGTCTGTTTTCCGATTTTATATGCAATGCGTTGTTTCACAGAAAATACAACTTCATTGTGTTGATCAAAATTATTTCCATATGATCAGATGACTGGGAGTGTGGGGGTAAGAATTAGTGTTATTATACCCATATGTGGATGCACACATATCCAATGACCAGATCTTAGTTGGAATTGTGTTTCCTTGCTCTAACTTTTTTAAGACTTTAACAAATTGTATTTCAGAACAATTACGTTTCTAAACATAAATTGCTAGACAGTAGACAAGTGGATATTGATATAATTATTTTTATTGGCGAAAATTAGAATTTTCCCCAAGATAGCAATGGGTTCAGTTACTTCGTTTGTCTGTCCGTCCGTTTGTCTACTTGTTTTTCTGTCGGCGTCTAATCTTGGTTAAGTTTTTGGCATGGCTCTACGTCGCTGTGTATATCACAGAACTTGCCCATCCTATTAAATAAACTTGGACCCATTCTTGCCTGTATCACGGGGATGGAGCACATTGGTATTTAGATTGAGGTCAAATGTCAAGTCATTGTCACCTTACTATAAAACTCGATTGCTTTCAGTTATGTTTTTAGTCTATCTCACCATATCATCTTAAATCTTAGGATTGGTTCATCCTATTGGGACGAAAATTGGGCACATGCTTCCCTATATCAAGAGGATGGAGTACAATGACATTCAAGGACAAGGCACTGCGACCTTGGTAGAAAACTAATATTTGCATTTGGGTTTATTGATGTATTGATCAAGTGGATGTGCTAATGTCTTGTGAATAGTATACATTCATCAAATGCACAAAAAGATTCTATGTACTGATATTAAATATATACTCACTATGTTTTGGCTTGTATACCTATGTAGGCCTACAATAAAGTATTCTTTGAAATAGGTACAATCAAATTCTAGCATTCACAAATCTGAAATATACAGCTTACGTACCGTTATAAGTCCGGGTATCTTTCGGATGTCTTTGCATGAACAATTTGTCTGTGTGGCCGCCAAGACATGCGAGAATATGACGTAGTACGCGAGTTCCGGAGATTTCTGAGTATAAACGCATATGCTTGTTGATATAGATAAAACGCATTTAGGTGGAAACTACTAATCAAATCCCTGGACGCAACGCGCAGTGAAAACCTGTCGGTTTTAGGGATTAGGATGAAACAATGCTTAAGAGAATCGGTGTATTGCGATTGGGTGTGTGTGTGTGTGTGTCCGGATGGGCGAAGCTATACAATATCTGACTGCTCTTGCTGAAATATGTGGTCACTTATAATCTCCTTCACTCCTTGTTGCCATCTATTCTATTCTATTCTGTAACTCCCGCCTTTTCATTAGCCGCACTAAGCACTAAGACTTAACCAACTCATAATTAATAATAAAGGTGCAATTAATTAATACCAATTACATGCAGGACATGAGTTGTTACATGAGTTCATGCTAGATATGACTTATTAGTAACTTGTGTTAGTTGCTATGTAGCTCTATATCTATATACATATACACTAGGCTTGGGTACAAGTGCAAATACATTTACATTTGCATTTGAATGCATTTGCATTTAAATGCAATTATGAAATTTCTGACGTATTTGCACTTGCATTTGAATCTCATGTATTTGCATTTGCATTTGTATGAAAAGGGTTGCATTAGCATTTAAGTTTTCAAATGTATTTGATTTTTTTCAAAAGCACTACTTTTCTCATTTTGCATTTCTTTCAAATTGATTGGAACTTGCTGCTGTTGTAAATAGCAGCCACAGCACCCAGTCAAATTAATTTTAAGAAATTCAACCAAGTTATTTGTTAAATCATAAAAATGACATTTCTGTTGCTAGAAATTAGAAATGCAATTCTCTCTGATTTATTAACCCATTTCACTATGAATTTCTTAGCATGTAGCTGTCAGCCATCAATAAACATAAATATGCAAAATCATGTATATTTTGAAATTAGTTTGACTTAAGTCAGTTGAGATCTTAGCAAGCTAACAAATTTTAGTTAAGTTGTTTCTGAGATAGGCTCCAGCAACGTATCCCTAGTGCATAAGACATATGATCACCTAATAAATAGTAAGGAATGGGTGCCTCCATTCTCTTGTCCAATGTGTTGACCCTTTAACACAAGATCACTGAACTAATTGGCTCAGTGATTGTTTTCTCTTGGCCTGCAAATTGGCATTTGTAAAGACCACGACAACGGCTTGTTTTGGCCGGTTTGTGCACCAAAAGGTTAATGAAACAATTGGACTAAACGTTGTTGCTGCTTTAGTCAATACGTTGATTTTTCAGGAAAATTAATAACATTCATAGGATCATCTGTGCTAAAGAACCGCAATTCTTTAGCCCCAAAACACGGGTGGTCACTCGAGTACTTTTGGCTACAGTAGAATCTACTCAACGAGTACTTTCTATATTCTTTGTGAAGATCATTTCAAAGTAATTAGAGTGAGCTTAGTAAGATATCTCTGGCTGCCAAATCTATGAATAGGGTAGCTTGTTGTTAACTCCATTAATTCAGAAATGTCTTAATCCATTAGTTGTCAAGATTGACTTTTTGAATGTCCATTTGCATCATAAGAGAATAAAAAATTTGAAAATGTTTGACTGAAATGACTGGCTTGGTAATCGAGTAAGTCATACCAGTGGTAAAATTTCAAAGATTATCTTATTCGAATGCAAATAGACATTTACCAAGATCAATAAATAATAGATGCTGATAATTCTGTTGACATGGGTTAATTTACTGTTCGCCCATTGTGATTAGAAGAGCCTGTCATTCAGTCTGACTATAAGCACATACTCAGCCATGTGTGATTAAGATGATCTCAGACAAAGTTAACATTTAAATATTTTAATCTAGACGTGCCATAATCTTAGTTCAGGTCTTGAATAAGCTGATGAACATTTTGAAACAAATTTGACTGGAAACTTTAACCCACGGCTGCCAGTCAAATTATCTTAAATATTCAACAGAATATTTGTTAAATTCATACAGATATTGCATACGCTGATAACTATTTTGAATATATTCTGACTGGAACCTGTTGCTGCCATAGGCGCACTAGCAGCTTTCAATAAAATTCCTTTCAAAGTATTGAACATACTATTTGATAATTATTTTCCAGTAATTTGACTAACACATGTTGCTTCCATAGGGTGGAATGGCGATCAATGAGATTACCCTTCAAAATAGTCAACGTAATATTAAGGAATCGGAAAATACAATGCTTTAATCGTTACCCCTTACCCCTTTAACACACATATCAGCCAAAAACGGCTTCTACAGTGGTCTCGAGAAATGTCCATTTGCAGACCAAGGGAAGAATATTTTTGAAAATTTAGCACAGTCATTCCAGTGGTAAATTTTCAAAAATGGTCTTCTCTTGGTCTGCAAATAGACATTTTCATTGAAAAAATTGAATTAAAAAAAACCAAATTCGAGTGTTAAAGTGTTAATGGTGAAATAAGTATTATCTATTCATAGTAAAGTTCCATGTGCAGATAAAGAGACGACAATATTTTTGAAAATTGTACACTGGAATAACTGGTTCAATAAGCGAGACAGTCATTCCTGTGGTAAAATTCCAAAAAATAGTCTTCTCTTGGTCTGCAAAAAAAGTTTTACAAAAAAGTAGTCACTACCAGAAGATACATAGATAGCAGATGCACTCAGAATTTAAGTACCAGACGTGTGCCCAAATATTCAAATGCATTTGCAAATGCATTTGCACTTGCATTTGAATAAGTTGCAAACATCTGCATTTGCATTTAAATGCAATGGCGCTAGGCTGTATTTGCACTTGCAGTTGCATTTGAATCATTTACAAACATTTGCATTTGCATTAAAATGCAATACCCGGCACTTGTACCCAAGCCTAATACACACACATACACATAAGCATGCAACAGACTATAGTATGCTAATTGAAGATAATTTTCCTTAAGATTCTCATCTATTCTTAAAGGTGCATATTCACACCAGAATGATCGAAAATAAAATTGTTAAAATTGCACACTTATCAACTTATGTGCATATGTGTAATGAAACGAAATAAATCTTAGCATATGATGATTCCATTCCATATAAATTAATATAATTTTTTAAGTAGCGAAATTGAAATAGAGGCCCGTGCCTCTATTTCAATTTCGCAACTTAAAAAATTATTACTGAGTGTAGGTTCAAAACTCTTCGAGATCTTCCCCGGACAAGAATCAGACGGACGGCCGGACGCACGGACGGACGGCGAGCGTCATCACATAATACGACCCCGCTTTGCGCGGGCGTATAAAAAGTAAACGAGGAAATGGATGAAATTACCAACTGGTTTGCAATTAACAAATTATCACTAAATGTTGACAAAACAAATTATGTTATTTACAAATTTGATATTAAAGAAAGAGGACATTCCAAATATTTACAGAAATAAAAGGGAAATTGAGGAAGCGCCGTTTGCAAAATATGTGGGAGTCTACTTAGACAAACATCTGACCTGGACTAAACAAATTGAGATAGTAACAGCAAAAGTAGCAAGGGGCATAAGTGTCATACAAAGACTAAAACCATATATGACACCAAATACTATTAAAACACTATACTGCACCCGTGTTCTCCCACATCTCACTTACTGCAATGCTATCTGGACCAATATGCACAAGAGCAATCTAACAATGCTTAAAAACCTTGAAAAAGGAGTAAAACTTTTTTCAAAACCAGCAGGGGCCCAGAATACATTCAAATCCGAAGGAATTTTAAAACTCACTGACATAGACAAACTACAGATGTACACCATTGTTAAAGATTATCACCACAAAACATTGCCACAATCCATTGCCTGTAACTTTACACTCAACACTGATATCCATGAACACAACACTAGGGCCAAACATAATCTACACACCCAATTTATGAGAACAGAAACGGGAAAACGACGAATTACAATAGCAGCCACAAATCTATGGAACAGCACCAGTACAAAAATACGCGAAAAGATCCTAAATCAGAAATCCTTCAAGAAAATTGCCAGAGAATCTATATTGGACACGTATTAAATCAATACAATTTTTGCATCTGATTGATATAGATTAATTGTTAATTTATAATATTTAATACAAACATGAGACAACTCGCACTGCAATCATTGCCATTACTGCTACTACTACTACTACTACTACTACTACTACTACTACTACTACTACTACTACTACTACTACTACTACTACTACTACTACTACTACTACTACTGCGTGCGTGCGTGCGTGCGTGCGTGTGTGTACCAGTGTGTGCATGTGTACCTATGTGCATATTTAAGCATAAAGCATCCAAATAATGATATTATTTATGGTACAAAATGTATATGTGTTAATTGTTGTGCGTCTTATGTATGTACGTATGTGTATATGCGTGTATGTATGTATGTATGTATGTATTTTTATTTTATTGACGCACTGGCAACGTGCGCCTTCAATTTCCATGTGCTAACTTAGCCGACAGTCATGCAACCATTAGTTTAATTTGTTGATCACCAGTATACACCGTCTCGTATTGTATGTTAGGGGGTCCATCGATTCATAGGCCGTGCTTTTGATGGACTGCCCATTTTCAATTTACTTATATGTAAAATATGTTATGAAATAAATCACTTTGAACTTTGACTTTTGTTGTTTCTGATGAGAATTTCTGACTTTTTATCAGAGTCTTGACACGCGTCGCATAAGACTCGCGTAGAATATGAGTGGTAAGTTTAATGGAATCTCTGCGTTGGTGGGAAGGCATAACTTAAACATTTTCTACGTGTTTGTTCTAAGCTTTTCTGGGATCATATTATCATCTCAGCTGACATGAAAGATTATGGCATGGAGGCCGTCCGTCATCCGTCCGTCCATCTTACGTCCGTCGTCCATTCGTCGGTTGGCTTTAACATATCAAACGGGAATTTTGATTGGCAATTTGTTGGTGGCCATCAGCTTCATCTACGTATGTTGATTATGAGATTTTGAAGAAAACTATTATTTCTTTAGTCAGCCCGCCCATCTTTTAACATAACATAACGTACTATACCATAGTCTACTATTACAAAACGTGCTATAAGATTATCCCTACATTTATCGTGTGCGTGCGTCCTATGCACCTGCACTGCATTGCATACCATGTTATAGTAATTGTCCGGCTCAGTTGAACCACTTTATCAACTATTACATTATTGTCAGACTACTGGGTTTTGTAAATTCGTTGCCCTGTCGTACTACTGGGTGGTTGGACTACTGGGCTGTCGGCTTACTGGGCTGTTGGACTACTGGGCTGTCAGATTACTGGGCTGTCGGACTACTGACGCTATCCCAAACTTTCAATCAAAATAACTTATAGAATCGCAATGCTCAGGAAATTACCTTTCCGGCAATATCGATTTCGACCAGAAAATATCCAGCATAGCTGACTGAATATTTTCAGTTCTCAAGTTTCCAAATTTAGTTTCACAAAATAATATTATTTAAACAAAATCATCCATACTGATTCTATATAGCTCGTTTGTCATCAGGGCTCCTGAGCAATATAGGGTGAACATTTGGGTTAATTTCCTATTCTTCTATTGTAATATATAACGATTCAAACTGAGTACAAAGCATGTTACCAATGATTAATAATGCATCTGAACTCGCTGCCAGTTGCTATTGCTGTCACCATGGCAACCATCCCGCATGATGAGCGGCAACAACTTTCAAGTACATTGTTATCGAATTCTTCTCAAGTAAACGAACTAGCGATGGCAAAACTTAGTCATCGATTCCACCATTCAAAATGAATGGGTTAATTTTACATCACCACGAGGCGCTTATACAACGTAGTCCTATTCTCTCAGTAGGCCTACTATGGCATTTACGTTGAATTATTACTTCCTGGTACACGGTGTTTACTCATTTCCGATAAATGAGTTTATATGATTTGGACGTATTTTTAGATTGTGTTTTACCCTGTATTTGAGTGATATATTTACAATAAATATCATTCCTAACTATAGCTGAGTTTCATCATGTACGTAATTACATCATTGTTTCATGGATGCTATTATTCAACAGAGTACGGTACGGCGAGTCACCCTCTCCTACTCGAAAATTGTATTAGTTAATAATATAAATGCCCTAATGAACACATATAGGCAAATTATCATTAATTTCCGAGAATTGCCGAACAAAAACTCTGATTTCTGGGAAGCGGGAACTCCTTCGTACTTGTGACGTCACACTGAGCGGTACCGGTGAAAAAAGTAGAAACGCGTCGTCGTTTCCCGATAGACTACTCGGTCTTAAACGTGACAGATTTGTATGGAAATTGGGAATATGATACTGGATGTCGATGGGGGTGGGGTGGGGGCGGGGGGGGGGGGGGGGTGTGTGCTAATAATCGTATAGATTAAAAATATTAATCAATACCGCATCAATACTGCATCTGAAGCGGAGAATGTAATACGGGCATGTTTTCCAGATGGCAGTCAGGAGAATGTAATACGGGCATGTTTTCCAGGTGGCAGTCAGGACAAGGTGGCAGTCAAGAGAATGTAATATGGGCATGTTTTCCATAAAACAGTCGATTTTTTACCTAATTATAGGATGCACCATAGACTTCATAAATCTTTCATCATCCCATGTCTGCCAAACAAACTTAGCGCTGGGAGAGTTAGGGGTGGGTGTCACTCGGTGCATGTTCATATGCACCTGTCAATCGCCCCATGTTCAACATGCAATGGATGGAAAGATGATTTGGACTATTCACAGGAAAATATTCTATATCATTTAGAATATTGCTAGAAGCCAACATATAGTCAATTACATTGGGAATACCAGTTAGTCCAGGAGCTAAAGCTAGGTCAGAATCCTGACGTAGCACACCCAGTATTCGGAAGGTCTGACACTTGCTGTGGCTTGGGGGACATGCCCTACACATTTTAAGCCCTGTTGTACAAACAAATTGTGGTAGCACTAATTAGTTATCCTGATTTCTTTGCATAGGGGGTCTAGTCTTTGGCTGTATCCACAGTGCACAACGATATAAGCATGATCGTGTCATAACTCAAAGTAATATCGTATTAGATTCACCATATATGATATTTAGACGGATATCGACCTAACATATATCCAACATACATCTTGTACCCATGATGACCACAGAAACACAAACAGTCCCTAGTTGGAGTGGATTTAATGCACGTGTATCATGTGCTAACGCACCTTTTACACAAATCTGTTACTGTCCAATGATTTCCGGATCACCAACTGAATTCAATACGGTGTATACGGTCATGAAACAAGTTCAAAGAATGATGACAACACTAGGACAGAATGACTCGGTCATTACATTCGACGTGGCCATATATGTCAAGGCAAAGGAGATACAGTGGCGATATAAAGAAGAGTTTAGTGACACTGTGATCAGACTGGGGGATTCCACATTGCGCTAAACTACTTAGCTGTTATTGGAAAGATGTTTGATGACTCTGGCTTAGATCTCCTCATAGAGGCCAACACATATGGTAGCAGCACGGCTGCTGCTCTACTTAAAGGGAAGTCATATAATCGAGGAGTGAGGGCTCACAAATTGGTTATGGAAGCGCTGCTGCGATTACAATGGCAATCTTTTTCCAAATGGGTTCAACAAAATGGACAACATGAAGACCACATTACTCCAACATAATTGGAGAGTCTGGATGAGAAAATTAAGATGTGCCGAAGCAGCATTGACGATTTAGACGCACTGCAAGAAAATTTCAAAGAGGTGTGTATGTGCGTGAATAAATTGCAACAGCTGTTCAAATCCTTTAAAGTTGAGTCAAGCTCGAAATCACACCTGTTCGCATTTTGGAACTCATATATTCATATGGTAGAGCTGCTGCTTGGATTCATAAGATCTGAGAGAACTGGAGATTGGCAGGCACACATATCTGCTACTGCTGCTATGGCGCCATATTTCTACAGCATGGACAGAACCAATTATGCAAGATGGCTGCCAATATATCTTGCGGACATGAAGATGCTTCCAAGTACACATCCCCATGTACATGAACAATTCTTGAATGGAAATCATTCCGTAAGTCGCTCAGACCATCCATTCAATCAAGTGTGGACAGATATGGCCTTAGAGCAATCGATTAATTTGGATTCCAAAAAGCGAGGTGGTATTATTGGAATAACACAAAAGCCAGGAGCTCTGGAGAGGTGGTTTTTAACTAGCCACGAGAGGGCAGCCATAACAACGGTCACAAAGCAAATGTGTGGGTTACAAGATAGTCACATGTTTGGAGTACATAAGGAAATGGGGACTAATCGAATGAACAGGAATGAAACCGATGTGCAGAAGATACTTTCGATGTTCTCATCAGATATAATTACCAATCCCTTTAATATTGCGGAAAACGATGATAGCGAGTGTCTTCCGCTTGTAAACATTGCAACTGGCGTGGTATTGCCTAGTGAAATCGCCAAGAGACTTGTTTCCGCCTGTGACATTGGTAAGGAGATTATGGAACATTTTGTTCAGGAGCGGCTGGACACTAACACGCGAAGCTTTTGGGACACGTTGCCACACTTAAAACTTAAAACATTTGCCAGCCTAGCACAGAAGAAAAAACTCAAAACAAATGATGAAAAAATTCACAATGTGAGATCTGACCGTGAACTATTTGGTCGATTAATTATTGCCGCAAGGTCCAGAGATGTTGATTTAAAACTAGTGGTGACGTGTGAACTGTCTGCTGTTCCACTATCATTGTCACATACGGATGGGACTCTAAGAAGGAATGTGAAAAGTGTTTTGTTAAGTGAACTAGAAAAGGAAGTAAATGTTGATGGACGGCTTCCACCTGTTGACAAGACAGGCGCAACTGCTTATGTAGTAGATGGCATGGCCATTGTGCAAATGGTTGAAACTGGAGGTACGTCTACATTTGGAGAATTGGCTGATAAATACTGGCACATCTTTACAGTTCCACTGAATCAAGAAGACTGCAACAGAATAGATATAGTTTTTGACAGATATGATAGACTGGAATCTCTCAAAGCGGAAGAGCGGCTAAAACGTGGGTCATCAACAGCATTGGAAGTAAAGATTGCTGGAGAAAATACTCCCGTTCCAAAGCAATGGGCCAAGTACATCAGCAATCCAAGCAACAAAAGTAACCTGGTTGCATTTCTCAGCAAGCGGTGGCGTGATACTGGTCCAAATATGCTATCTGCCGACAATTGCGTCATTCTTGCTGGTGACTTTAACGATGGAATGGATGTTGTTGTCATTTCAGCGAACAATTCGTCGTACTTGGAAGAACTTCGATCAGATCACGAGGAAGCAGATACGCGTATGATGTTGCACACGCTACACGCTTCAAAAGACCACATGCGTGTTGTTATACAGTCTCCTGATACAGACGTGGCAGTACTTAGTATATATACGTATCGTTCGCCTCACTGTTCTGAAATATGGTTCCGTACGGGCACAAAGGACAAATTGCGATACATACCAATACATACAGTTGCTCAAGTACTGGGCCCAGCTATCTGTCTGTCTTTGCCTGGGTTTCATTCTCTTACAGGTTGTGATAGCACTAGTGCATTATTTGGAGTCGCTAAGAGAAAAGCATTCAATCTCTTAAAGTCATCTGAATGTCATCAGCTTAGCTTAGCCCAACTCGGCGAACATGTTGACTTATCACCGAATACTGCAATTCTATGTGAGAAATTTGTCTGTGAGTGGGAAAGACAGCTGATGAAACCCGTTATTGGCTCTTTTGTCAAAAGAGACAAAGAAATGAAAATCTTCCACCTACATCGAATAGTCTAAAGCATCACACCGAAAGGGCCAATTTTCAAGCTCTTGTTTGGAGACGTTCATTGCAAGCTGTTCAGAACATTCCATCTCCAAATGGACATGGCTTGAGTATAGTGGATGGTCTACTCAAGCCTGTTCTAATGTCAAAGGATCCTGCTCCATTTGGATTAATTGAACTCACATCATGTAGATGTCAAAAGTCTGCCTGCAAAAGAACAGATCTCTGTCAATGCAAGGCTAACAATCTACTCTGCACTGAAGCATGCCTTTGTATGGGAGGTGAAATGTGTGACAATGTTCAGCATACAATTGTCGAAGATGACTCTGACACGGATGAGTAACATTCTCTCATTTGCTCACGTGATAAATATGTCCTGCCAGCTTGTGTAGACATGCACTGCATGTCAGTTAAAAGTTTAATTATGAAAAATGTAGAAAACATGGGCATTGTTGTAGCTAAGGTATTGCTAGTCACAAGAAGACCTAAGTGCCCCAATATGTACAAAGCAACATACGGGTGTCTTAAACGAGGTTGATTATGTATAAATCTGCGATATACGATCACTCCTTTCCATTTTGGTTAAGATTGTATTGATATAACATGCGCTTAAGTTTGTGAAAGATTTACCATTGTGAAAATTGTTTGAGAGCTACATTCAACACCTATTGTAAATGGGCTTCTCACGGGTTAGTGATACCACAATTTTCTTGTACAACACGGCTCGGAATATACCCAAGACATCGGTCTAGCATAATATAGAGACAAACCTTCTGAATACTGGGTGTGCTACGAAACCATTCTTCTAGACCCCTTTTGAAAATTGGCTCCCGGACTAAGTGTGGCTATAGCAAATGCAGTGACGAGACGAACCACCCAAGAAACGCCCATTTAAGGTTGTTTACCATGGGTATCACCTACATGAGAAGCGATGCTATTCCTGGGGATTTCTAAATCACACACATAATCTGGTTGTAAGTCAGTCAAGGGTGAATCCTCTTCAGTACAAAAATCTGGCTCATTAGCAGTTTTAGCATTGAAATCCCCACAAATTAAACAATTTCCAGATTTCAGGTATATTGCTATGTCGTTTTCCAAAATTTCGAAAATGTCTTCAAGCCTAGCTGAAAACGATGGCCCTAATGAACTAATATAGATTACTTCAAGGTATAAATCATTCTTTAGATTAAAAATGTCTTGAGGAGTTTGATCCACATGACCTCTGTATTTGATGAAGGAATAAATCTGATACCTTTGCGTATCTCCTTTTTTATATCTACAGCTAGTCCACGAAAGTCTCTTTTTTGCGGTGGATCGTCTTGGCCGAAGATTTGATTGTACGTTGAAACCTGGTATAGTAAGATTATCATTTTGACCACAATGTGTCTCTGCCAAACAAATAATATCAAATTTGCTTATCTGTTTAAGAAGGTCTGGGTCCTTAGGTTTGGATGTCCCCTGGCCACTGCCACTTGTGAAGTCCATATTCAACAGGCAACATTTACAATGCTTATATTTGACATTGGTTGAATTTTTAAAACAATCAATGATTTAAACTAGCACAAGTTAAAATAAGACATATTTAACATATATTCAAGTACATGTACGCCAACATATAGATACATAGCATAATGCGTACACCTATATATATTCACATACACTTACACACCAATTCATACACGTACACACACACGCGCGCACGCGCATACATATATACATATACGCACACAACCACGCGCGCACGAACACACACAAACACGTAAGCACGTATATACGTACGCATGCATGCATGCATGCAAACATGCACGCACGTATGTACGTCGACAAACACGCACGCACGCACGCACGCACACGCACATACACATACGCCCGCACGCACATGTATTCATAAATGCAGCCAGGTACATGTACATAACAACAGTGTAGGAATTCACAGATCCAGGTATGTGTTGAATTCATAAATCATAGTAGGTAACAAGTAACAATTCTCATGTTAAACAAAATTCGTATTTTTTTCACAGAAGATGACCTGTCACAAACATTAATTGTGTAGCCATTTCAAGCAAGTCTTCACCACAACAATTCATGCCCAATATGAATTACTAAAATAAAAGCTTAAAACTAGTGAAAACCCGCCAGAAAGGGAATTCAAAAATATATAATGCGCTCATTACAGACAGTAACGCATTTATTTCAGAGAGCATATTACACATTCAACATTCAACACATATATATGCCATTTTGATTATCATCTATGAAGCTCCAAAGTTATGAGAGGTAAATTGTGAGTAAGATGAGCTATATGAGTGAATAATCTGAAAAGCTTTATCTTTATGAACTATTACCAGAAAAATATCTCAGAATGTCAAGCATGCCATCTTGATAAATAATTATAGCTTGAAATTTGATAGTTGTGATCTTTAACCCTTTAAGCCACGAGATACAAATATCGATATTAAAACAATTTCAATGCTTTAAGATTTTGAGCATATAAATATACGCACGCACGCACGCACGCACGCACGCACGCACGCATCAGCTCTGAACTCAGATTTTCTATGTGATCGCTGTTGAGTAGATTCGGACATTTCTGCGTTCTGTGTATGCTTATTACTTATGATATATTCATGGTAACCTTTTAGGCCTAAGATTGGGTTGACAACAGTTTTGTAGTTCATAATATATTTCTAAATAGCTATATATGTGTGTATGTGTGAATGAATGTGTACGACCTTGCGCGTATGTATGCGTGAACGGTGATTTGAACATCGACATTCGACGAGGTAATTATTCTGCAATACTGTTTTAGTAATATCTATCGAAAGTGAACAAATATGTTAATTATCTAATTTAACAGTCATTTTACTTGTGTTATAATATTGTGTATTTCGTATATTTTTTATATATATATATATATATATATATATATATATATATATATATATATATATATGCGTGCGTGCGTGCGTGCGTGCGTGCGTGCGTGCGTGCGTGCGTGCGTGCGTGCGTGCGTGCGTGCGTGCGTGCGTGCGTGCGTGCGTGCGTGCGTGTAAGTGACCGTGTACGACCTTGCGCTTATATATGTATGTATGTATTTATGTATGTGTGTGCGCGCGCGCGTGTGTGTATGTGTGCGTGTGCGCGTGCGCGTGCGTGCGTGCGTGCGTGCGTGTGTGTGTGTGGGCCTCGGGAAGATCAGTTGGCTGACGATGTATACCCTCCTTAAATAAAGATTATTATTATTATTATTATTATTATTATTATTATTATTATTATTATTATTATTATTATTATTATTATTATTATTATTATTATTATTATTATTATTATTTATTAATGCGATAGCCCACGCCTGGTTAAATGGACGCTGTCATTCACAAAAAGCTTCCTGTCGTTTAATTTGATAGAGTCATGTGAAATAGTGTGTGTATCAAGTGTGCAGGTGAAGTGATTAAATTCTTCAGCCTTGTATGATGTGTACTCATCGGTTTCTAGTCTGCGAGGGATTGCATAAGAAACGCATATCTTGGCATCATTTTAACGTTCCTTAGACAGCGAGACCAGGCTTTCCATTGCATGTTTGCAATCGCTCATGGGTTTGCTACCAGGCAATTGTCTGCCACATGAAGAATAACACATTTTGGTTTAATGTCACAAGACTGAACAAAGTTTGTCGCATCCCTGATGGTTTTATTATCAAGACATACTACATGGCATTGTTTAAATAGCTCCATTTTCTGTGGTTCTATGTTGCGTACATGTGAATTGCCGATAATTAGAATGTTACATTTGTCCGTTTTCATATTTGATGTTGTCAACTGATCAATAGTATTTGATCTTGGTGGTGTCTCTGATGAATTATGAATTTCCATGGGATCATTGAAAGCACTGTTGTTGCTATTTAGACATGCAAACCGGTTGTCATGTTCAAAGCGTGATTTCATATTCAGATTGCTTGCCATATTTGTGGATTTGTTGAGACTAGCAGCAGAAGTTACTGAACGTGTAGCTTCCTTGTTGAGGTCAACAGACATATCTGTGTTGATGGAGCTGATACACTCATTGGCTTCTGACAGTCCGTTTTGCAGATGCCTAACAAGAGATGTCATATCACCCAACTGATCCTTCATTTCGTTGACATCATTATTCTGTAGCTTGTGAGTCACTATGATCAGCCTGGTTCTTCAATTGGTTATATAGCGTTTTACTCGATGTAATTCATTATAGTCACGTTATCGTTTTCGCTGGACAAATATCGACACATGGCTTCTCGCTCTATCCATGCAGATTTAATTTGAACACGTGATTCACATTTAGAAAGTTGTCTAGTGGGATGTCTCCAAAGTTTCTATCTGTTTAGATTTGTTCTTCAATTTAGTAAGGGGGTCATTGTTCTCATTCTTAGCGTATGCTAAGTCCTCTTCAATGAGTTGAAGCGGAAGTCGAGAGTTTTCATATGAAGATTGCACAATTTTATCAACTAACTTCGACTCTACGTCGCGAATTGTAGATTGGAAGTCACTAACGGCTTTGAGTCGTTGTACTGTTTAATTTAAGGTCATCAACATGTCTATAGTAACGTTTTGTGTTTCGGTGCTGTTTCCTAATTGTGATTGAGTCATTTTCATGTCAAACGTAACGCCTCCATCACGTTTTACTGTCTGAGTTGATCTGTAATTGGTAGGCTCCACTGTTGTATTAGATGTATTGACTGCACTTTCTCCTGTAGTCTGTGTTGATGCGTGGCGTAGGCATGGTATGGCTCTGGCATCGGAACAGTCTGTATAGTTAGTATTGGCACACCTATTCCTGTTCACCTTTGCTACAAATTCTTGAGTCACAATAGTCCAGTTTACACACTGAAATCTTCTAGTTGTGTTGCACAACAGGAAAGGTTGGTAAGTGGGTACGTTTGTATAGCTGTAATGCAGGCAATTTTTGCAAATGCTGCATTTGATCATATTCTGGGTATCGGGTGTGGAACACAGGCTAACTGTTTGGTAAGACTGAGGTGTCATCTATATCGACATGCTCTACAGAACAGGTAGGATCGATTTGGTTCACTGTGCTTATAACTGTGTTGATGTGTTCTTCTGAAGTCGCCCTTTGCCGGATGGTTCGTGTATTATCATACTCCTCTGAGTTGGAAGACTGTGCAGTTGACGGATTTACTCTCTCGTGGAGTGAAGCTCCAAGATTTGCCAGCGTGTCTGCATTGGTGTTACCATGGTCAACATTGTGACTCATCGCGTGTGACCATTTCACAGAGATCTTGCTGTTCATATCACATGGGTGATTCCATAGGCCGGAGTTCTTCCGCGTGTCAAGCTCACCACTTCTGGACGATTCAGCTGCATAACTCATGATGACATGGATTAAGTACTGAGAATCAGACTGAATGCACAGCTGTGATATTCCCATATGTTTGGCTTGTTCTAATGTTACTATGGCGGCATATAACTCTGCACGATTGTTTGTGTGGGGGTGGGGGGGGGGGGGTGGGGTGGGGTGGTCATCTTTCGGGAATGGACCAAGCATGTTCCGGATAATGCCAGAAATTCTCGGCCTACCAAAATTCGTCATAATCGTCCGATTGTAGGTGAAGGAGGATCTCGGAAATGCGAAAAGAAAAGGTGTAAATTGGATGGTTTTCTTCCTTCCCAGAGTACATTCACAAGCTTTCAAAACAAAAACAAATTTCAAATTCAGTCAATTTTAGATTGTGATTCTAAAAATATCATTTATTTAATTTCATGCAAATTGTGTCAAAAGCAGTATGTCGGCGAAACTAAAAATCCACTAAGATGGCGTGCAACTAGACACCTCTCAGATATTAGACTAGAGGAAGACACACATGTGGCTGAACATTTTAATCTTCCTGATCATTCAGTCCCTCGTGACTTTGAAATTATGCCTATCGAACAGCTACCTCTTTCAGACACAACAGAGGAAACTGATAAACAAAGAAAACTAAGAGAATCATTCTGGATTAAACAATTAGAAACACAATGGCCTAGGGGCATAAATTCTGACCCAGGCCTCTTAGATCAAAGAGAGATTATCCCATTTACTCTCACATACAATCGGAAATATGTTGAAATTGCCAAAATCCTAAAAGAGGAATATCACAACTTACAGGACAATCTCAGACAACCTTTCAACAAGCGCCCAGTAATTGCATTTAAGAAAAATTCGAATCTACATGACATCTTAGTAAAAGCCAAACTGAAATAGGTTTTCAAAATACCACTCAATGATTTATCATTGGGTGACAATTAGGCCATATGGCGTCTCTAAAACAAAATGACAATCTCAAGGAATAAAATAAACAAGAATTTTTTCAATTTTTCAATTTTGAAAATTCTGAGCCAGTGCGTTTGACAATATCATATACATACTTGCCAGTGCCAGTTTCGTTATTTTATTACTTTATAAATCCACTTGTATATAATATTCGTCCACATCGTCAGGCAATCTATCAGTCCTTCATTAGACCCACCTAGTAAAAGGTATATAGAAATCTCATAAAGGGTTAAATTGAACCTATTATCACTTTTTGAATTGCATGATTGTTTGAGCAAGAAAACTGTCGTTCAGTCCATCCTTCCTCCCTCTATCCTTCCTTCCTTCTATCCATTATTATGTCCTTCCCCCCTTCATTCATTCACTCTTTCCCTTATTCCTTCATTCCTTTCAGCCTTCCTTCCTGCTTTCCATCCACCTCAGTTCGTTCGTTCGTTCGTTCATTCATTCGTTCGTTCGTTTGTTCGTTCGTTCATTCGTTCGTTCGTTTGTTCCTTCGTTCCTTCGTCCGTTCGTTCATTCCTTCGTTCATTCGTTCGTTCGTTCGTTCGTTCGTTCGTTCGTTCGTTCGTTCGTTCGTTCGTTCGTTCGTTCGTTCGTTCGTTCGTTCATTCGTTCGTTCGTTCCTTTCCTTTTTCCTTCCACCCTGCCTCCTCCTTCCGCCCTACTTCCTCCTTCCTTCCTCCCTCCCGCCTTCCTCCCTCCCTCTCCATCCCTTCATTCATTCATTCCTCCCTCTCCATCCCTTCATTCATTCATTCCTCCCTCTCCATATCTTCCTTCCTTCCTTCCAGCCTTCATCCCTTTCATCTTTCCTTCCTTCTATCATCCCATTCTTCCTTCAAAGCTCTCATTCCTCCCATATTTCCTCCCCATACCCTTCCTCCCAGCTTTCCCTCCATTCTTCCATCATGGTGGGTTGGTTGGTTGATTGGGTGGTGGATTGGATGGTTGGTTGCTTGTTTGGGTGGATGGGTGGTTGGTTGGGTGGTTGGTTGGGGTTTTGGTTGGCTGGTTGATTGGTTGCGGGATTTGTTGGGTGGGTGGATGGTTGGGTGGTTGGGTGGTTGGGTGGTTGGGTGGTTGGATGGTTGGGTAGTTGATTGGGTGGTTGGTTGGTTGGGTGGTTGGGTGGTTGGTTGGGTGGTTCGTTGGGTGGGTGGTTGATTGGTTGGGTAATTGGTTAGCTATGTCCATTCTTCTTTCCTTCTATCCTTGTATCATTCAATCATGCGATTTGTTTGTTCATTAATCTGTTTCAGAGAGAAAATTACACACAGAAAATGACTTTATTTCTCAACAAAATGATAATCTTTGAAATCAATACCTATGGAAACTGTTGACATTTGAGTAATTATATTACAAAGCAAAAACATTTAAAATCAAAATTACTCATTCAGATCAAAGATTTTCAAACAAGGCCATCAGTTACGTATTTCTTTGAAATGTTTCCTTTGCATTCCAAATTATTTATTATACTTTGAAAAGGTAACTTAAGCACCTTTCAAATGATCTCATGGTTCACATCAAAGTCAGATTATTAGTTCTCTTTGAACCAGTGACCAGTCCGCCGCTAAGACATTGAAAGTAGCTCAATCTTTAACACCTTTCCAAACTGAAACCAACTTATTTATCCAGAGCTCAATTAGTCAACAATACGTTATTACAATGAATTATAACACCTTATTAGCGGCGTGTACCTCAAAGCAAACAACTTAGTAACTTTAAAGAAAATGATTAAGTCTCAAAGACATTCACTTGCCCAATAAATAGTAGGGCAAACTGTTGGACTGGTAGATTTGTCTAAAAGGCTGCTGAAGAAGTGTAATCAACACGAAATGCGTCCAGCCCTCTGACGATGTAAAAATTCCTATTGCTGTTTCTATTGCTGTGTATTGCTATATTACTGTGAGTACTGAGTAATTTAGAGATACTTATATTGATACTCTTGTATTGCCTGTCCTTAAATATTAAATATTATCATGTCACTAATCATTACTACTAAGGACATTTCTCTTATTTCAGCTTTGTAAATTAAGCCCTCTTTGATTGGAAAAATATTTATAGACAGACAGACTAGCTGACAAACCTACCACTTGTAGAGTGTGCGCCTGGTAGCATTTTTGTATTGATTGGCTGTCTGGCTGCTTTAGAGTTTGATTGATTGATTGATTGATTGTTTGGTTGGTTGCTTGAGCCTTACTCGATTTGTTGCTTGAATTGATTGGTTGCGTGATTTGTTGCTTGAATTGATTGGTTACGTGATTGGTTGCTTGAATTGATTGGGAGCGACAGATTGATTGAGATTGATTGAAATTGATTGAAATTGATTGAAATTGATTGAAATTGATTGAGATTGATTAAGATTGATTAAGATTGATTAAGATTGATCGAGATTGATCGAGATTGATTGAGATTGATTGAGATTGATTAAGATTGATTAAGATTGATTAAGATTGATTAAGATTGATTGATTGACTGGGATTTTCCTGATTGATTGGGGGCTTGAGTTGTTGCTTGATTTGACTAGTTGCTTGATTTGATTGGTTGTTTCATTTGATTGGTTGTTTGATTTGATTGCTTGCTTGATTTGATTGTCTGCGTGACTTGTTGTTGATTGGTTACGTGATTTGTTGCTTGAATTTATTGGTTGCGTGATTGATTGTTTGATCTGATTGGTTGCGTGATTGATTGTTTGATTTGTTTGGTTGCGTGATTGGTTGTTTAAACTGATTGGTAGCGTGATTGGTTGCTTGAATTGAATGGTTGTGTGATTGATTGGTTGTTTGAATTGATTTGTTGCGTGACTGGCTACTTGAATTGCTTGATTGGTTGTTTACCTAGTTGCTAGCTTGATTGCTTGTCTGATTTGACTGATAGTTTGACTGGTTGTTTGATTGGCTGTGTGATCTGATTGCGTGCTTAATTTGATTAGGTTTTGATTTGTGGTCTGCCTAGTTGAGGGATTGATTGATTGGTTGCTTGTCTGTTTGACCGGATTTGATTGATTGATTGATTGATTGATTGATTGGTTGCTTGTCTGTTTGATCGGTTTTGATTGATTGATTGATTAGATGATTGATTAATTGGGACTGTGATTGATTGATTGATTGCCTAGTTGCTAGCTTGATTGATTGCTGATTTGATCGATAGTGTGACTGGTTGTTCGATTGGTTGTGTGATCTGATCAGTTGCTTGATTGGTTGGTTGATTTGATTGATTGATTGGTTGCTTGTCTGTTTGATTGGTTGATTGCCAGGGCATTATCATGGCTAGACAGAGCAGGGGAGGGAGAAAGGATGGCAATGAATCAGATTCACGCCACCAATCTTCTGCCCATGCTCGCCTAGTCAAGGTATACTATATGGTAATACAATGCTTCCATCACCTTGGTGTGTTGGGCAAGCACATGGAGGCAGAGACACTGCGAAACTGCTTAGGCAAGAAGCTAAAAGAACTAAACAAGTTCTGCAAACCAGCCATGCCAAATGGAGATGTCCACTTTAACATTTGTAATGCTAATTTCGGTTGGGCTAAATCCATAGTACAAACTCTAATCAATCATTACAATTGCCAACTCGGCTGTATCAGATCCGAAATTATATCAGCCCAGAATCATTCCCACCTAGACGTTGGCCGTGCCAAGTCAACCGCCATTCGCTGGGCAAAAAACAATCATCGAAAAAGGCTTCGTGATAAGGCTATTGCAGCCTTTTATGACTTTATCAGACTCATTGATCCTCATCTTTTCCCTGCTGCCGTCAACAGAAATGCTACTCCAGTTCGTAAAACACCAGCCGAAACATCAGATTTTGTACCACCCTCTCAGGCTAATAAGCGGGTAAGGTCACCTGCTGAGACCTCACCTCCAATCAAACGTACAGATACCAGGTGTTCTCCAGGCAGTGCCCCATCTACATCCTGTGATGGCAACATGTACTCACCAATTAACCCATTGCTAATCCCATTACCTGAGTCACCACCAGCCGCCGAAACCTCGGCACCGATCATACGCATAGATATCAGGCCTTCACCAGTCTGTGTCCAATCTACATCCGGTAATGACGAGATGCAGTCACAAATTGACCCAGCATCAATCCCTTTACCTGACTCGCCACCGCCTTCTGCACCATCATTCTCACCTGATGATTTTCCCCCGCTTCCACAGAGTGTAGCTAAATCTGATAGGATATTAATGGAGAACAAGCTGGGCCTCACAACCCACACTACTCCAAAAGTACCGCAACCACGGTTCACACCATCTCCTCAGTCTAAGCCTAGAAAACCAACGAAACTAGAGCAAAATATGTTCTGGAAATTCCGGTATGAGTCATGTAACAAACCAAATTGGCAGCTCCCATCCATCAACAAAAAGATCCAGTTGCTTGGAACATCTAACCTGAGCCGAATCAATGTGGCACCCCACCCGGAAATGCAGGTAGCTTGCTTCCCTAGGGCATCTATCAATGATCTAAGAACGATCATTAATAGATACTCAGCGAAAGTCAAACCAGAAATCAGAAATGATCATCCTAAATATAGGCATAAACGATCGAGACAACCCAATTCCAGCCTCAGAGAATCGGCTCAGGTTGTTGTTCAGCATGGTGAGGAAGAAGTTCCCTTCGGCGAGCATCTACTTCACTAAGTTAAACTTCTCAACCACTTCGACCATGCATCAAAAACGTGCACTGGAGGCAATCAATTGTGTTGCTGAGTCTAGCAGTATCAAGTCCTCTGAGTCCGGCGTTATTGTCATTCCACGCCTGCCACTCACAGAGTTCAGTGTGTGTCATGACAATACTCACTGGACTGAGAGAACTGCTAATGCTATCTATGGTAATTGGCTCAAGTTCCTTAATTTAAATGAATGAGGGGCAGGGTAGCATCCACCCAGAACTGGAACTGGGACTGGGTAGTAATGTTGTAAACTTAACCGGCTCCACATTAGGTGAAGCAGAACAGTCACTGCTTGACTTCGGCTTGACCTTTGTCCCAACACCAAAACCTAAAACAGGTTTGGATGCAGATTTGGATAATGGCTTTACTGAAACTGCTGAATTTGGTCAACGAGTGAAATTGGCAGATTTCTTTCGAAACTCCAATAGTAATATTCCACCATTCATTGAAAAAACTGGCTGGGCTCCAAACTTAAAACGTGTTGACCCAGCAATCGGTGAAAGTATAAAACTTAACTCAGAACGTATTCAAAATACTACATTTCCAAACGATCAGCAAAATTTATCCTATGAGCAACGCCAGGCCCTATTAGATTTATCTAGAAAGAATGAAATTGTCATCAAACCTGCGGATAAAGGATCGGCTACTGTAATAATGGATAAAGACAACTACATCAAAGAAGCGCATAGACAGCTTAGTAATCCGAAGCATTACCGAAAACTACATGAACCACTTTGGCAAAATAACTGTAGCAAATTCAACGAAATTCTCTAAAAAATGGTTGATAACAAGAAGATAACTGAAAAGCAATTTAAATACCTGTGTGCCAAAGATGATTCGAAACCACGTACATTTTATCTTCTTCCTAAAATCCATAAGTCTGTTGACTTATGGACCGACCCAATGACACCACCAGGGAGACCCATCATATCAGATTGTGGTTCGGAATCATATAGGATTAGTGAATTTATCGACTACCATCTTCAGCCAATTGCAAATAGACATTTTAGCTATCTGAAAAACACTGAAGACTTCCTAGCCCAGGTCTCTAAGATCTCGGTCCCTCCAAATTCATTCTTAATTACAATGGACGTCGATGCTATGTACACAAACATTGACATCGAAAAGGGTCTAAATTCAATTCGTAGAGCATTCGCTGACTATCCTGACACCAACAGGCCCGACAGAGAAGTAATAGCTCTATTAGAGCTTAGTCTGAAGGGCAATGACTTTGAATTTGCTGGTGAAATTTTCCAACAAATTTGTGGCTGCGCAATGGGTAAGCGTTTCAGCCCAGGTTTCGCTAACATTTACATGGCAGAGTGGGAAAAGGAAGCACTCGAAAACTGTCCAAATCAGCCGCTCATTTACCGCAGGTACCTCGATGACATTTTCATGATCTGGCAACATAGTAAGGAAGCATTTACCGAATTCCTGGCCATTCTGAATAATCATGATCCCAATATCAAACTAAAAGCTCAAATTGATGAGATGTCCGTAGATTTCCTGGATGTAACTTTATACAAATGGATAAAGTATGAAACAACTGGTTACTTAGACTACAAACTTTTTTTTAAGCCAACCGACTCGCATCAACTACTGCACAAGAAATCATTCCATCCACCGCATACTTTCAAGGGACTTGTAAAATCACAAATAATCCGTTTTCATAGAAATTCGAGTGATAAGAAAAACTTTGAATCATCATGTTCGACCTTATTCAAAGCCCTCAAACCGAGAGGGTACTCCTCTCGGTTCCTACGTAAAATAAAGTCTGAAACTTTGCATAATTTGGAAATCATTCCGGATAATGCCAGAAATTCTCAGCCTACCAAAATTTGTCATAATCGTCCGATTATTGGCGAAGGAGATTCTCGGAAATGTGAGAAGAAAAGGTGTAAATTGGATAAATTTCTTCCTTCCCAGAGTACATTCACGAGCTTTCAAAACAAAAGCAAATTTCAAATTCAGTCGAAATTAGATTGCGATTCTGAAAATGTCATTTACTTAATTTCATGCAAATTGTGTCAAAAGCAGTATGTTGGCGAAACGAAAAATCCATTAAGATGCCGAGCAACTAGACACCTTTCAGATATTAGACTAGAGGAAGACACACATGTGGCTGAACATTTCAATCTTCCTGACCATTTAGTCACTCGTGACTTTGAAATTATGCCTATCGAACAGATACCTCTTTCAGACACAACAGAGGAAACTGATAGACAAAGAAAACTAAGAGAATCATTTTGGATTAAAGAACTCGAAACACAATGGCCAAGGGGCATAAATTCGGACCCAGGCCTCTCGGATCAACGTGAGATTATCCCATTTACTCTCACATACAATCGGAAAAATGTTGAAATTGCGAAAATCCTAAAGGACAATTTAAAACAAGCATTCAACAAGCGTCCGGTAATTGCATTTATGAAAAATCCTAATCTACGCGACATCTTGGTAAAAGCGAAACTCAAATAAGTATTCAAAACATCAATCAATGAGTTGTCATTGTATACTAATCAGGCCATACAGCATCTCTTAAACAAAATTGACAATCTCAGGTGAAAAAATAAGCAAATATATTTTTAAAATTTTGAAAATTCTGAGCCGGTGCATTTACAATATTACATACATACATACATACAGCCAGAGCCGTGCTGGAGTCAGAGTACAATAGGCGTAAAAGCCTAGGATTGAATTGTGGCAGGTGCATCCACAGATAGTCCCATATGAATCGTCAGTGTGTCAGTATATCAGACATGTGAAAGCTGGTCGGCCAATCCTTGACTTTTTAGTCTTGGTGCGTGGTCCAGTGGAAAGATGTCTGGTTGCTGATGCTATGCGGAGTTGCAGAACGGTGGTTCGATCCCCCGACCGAGAGATGGTGATCAACAAATTAAACTAATGGGTGCATGACTGTCAGCTAAGTTAGCACATGGAAATTGAAGCATACATACAGCCAGAGCCGTGCTGGAGTCAGAGTACAATAGGCGTAAAAGCCTAGGATTGAATTGTGGCAGGTGCATCCACTGATAGTCCCATATGAATCGTCAGTGTGTCAGTATATCAGACATGTGAAAGCTGGTCGGCCAATCCTTGAATTTTCAGTCTTGGTGTGGTAGTCCAGTGGAAAGATGTCTGGTTGCTGATGCTATGCGGAGTTGCAGAATGGCGGTTCGATCCCCCGAGAGGGAGATGGTGGTCAACAAATTAAACTAATGGGTGCATGACTGTCGGCTAAGTTAGCACATGGAAATTGAAGCCGCACGTTGCCAGTGCATCAATAAAATAAAAAATACATACATACATACATACATACAGCCAGAGCCGTGCTGGAGTCAGAGTAGAATAGGCGTAAAAGCCTAGGATTGAATTGTGGCAGGTGCATCCATAGATAGTCCCATATGAATCGTCAGTGTGTCAGTATATCAGACATGTGAAAGCTGGTCGGCCAATCCTTGACTTTTTAGTCTTGGTGCGGTGGTCCAGTGGAAAGATGTCTGGTTGCTGATGCTATGCGGAGTTGCAGAATGGTGGTTCGATCCCCCGACCGGGAGATGGTGATCAACAAATGAAACTAATGGGTGCATGACTGTCGGCTAAGTTAGCACATGGAAATTGAAGCATACATACAGCCAGAGCCATGCTGGAGTCAGAGTAGAAGAGGCGTAAAAGCCTAGGATTGAACTGTGGCAGGTGCATCCACAGATAGTCCCATATGAATCGGCAGTGTGTCAGTATATCAGACATGTGAAAGCTGGTCGGCCAATCCTTGAATTTTCAGTCTTGGTGTGGTAGTCCAGTGGAAAGATGTCTGGTTGCTGATGCTATGCAGAGTTGCAGAATGGCGGTTCGATCCCCCGACAGGGAGATGGTGATCAACAAATTAAACTAATGGGTGCATGACTATCGGCTAATTTAGCAAATGGAAATTGAGCCCGCACGTTGCCAGTGCGTCAATAAAAAAAACCCCAAAATACCCCGCACATAAACTGCCAGAGCCATGCCGGAGTCAGAGGACAATAGGCGTAAAAGCCTAGGATTGAATTGTGGCAGGTGCATCCACAGATAGTCCCATATGAATCATCAGTGTGTCAGTATATCAGACATGTGAAAGCTGGTCGGCCAATCCTTGACTTTTCAGTCTTGGTGCGGTGGTCCAGTGGAAAGATGTCTGGTTGCTGATGCTATGCGGAGTTGCAGAATGGTGGTTCGATCCCCCGACCGGGAGATGGTGATCAACAAATGAAACTAATGGGTGCATGACTGTCGGCTAAGTTAGCACATGGAATTTGAAGCCGCACGTTGCCAGTGCATCAATAAAATAAAAAATACATACATACATACATACAGCCAGAGCCGTGCTGGAGTCAGAGTAGAATAGGCGTAAAAGCCTAGGATTGAATTGTGGCAGGTGCATCCATAGATAGTCCCATATGAATCGTCAGTGTGTCAGTATATCAGACATGTGAAAGCTGGTCGGCCAATCCTTGACTTTTTAGTCTTGGTGCGGTGGTCCAGTGGAAAGATGTCTGGTTGCTGATGCTATGCGGAGTTGCAGAACGGTGGTTCGATCCCCCGACCGAGAGATGGTGATCAACAAATTAAACTAATGGGTGCATGACTGTCAGCTAAGTTAGCACATGGAAATTGAAGCATACATACAGCCAGAGCCGTGCTGGAGTCAGAGTACAATAGGCGTAAAAGCCTAGGATTGAATTGTGGCAGGTGCATCCACTGATAGTCCCATATGAATCGTCAGTGTGTCAGTATATCAGACATGTGAAAGCTGGTCGGCCAATCCTTGAATTTTCAGTCTTGGTGTGGTAGTCCAGTGGAAAGATGTCTGGTTGCTGATGCTATGCGGAGTTGCAGAATGGCGGTTCGATCCCCCGAGAGGGAGATGGTGGTCAACAAATTAAACTAATGGGTGCATGACTGTCGGCTAAGTTAGCACATGGAAATTGAAGCCGCACGTTGCCAGTGCATCAATAAAATAAAAAATACATACATACATACATACATACAGCCAGAGCCGTGCTGGAGTCAGAGTAGAATAGGCGTAAAAGCCTAGGATTGAATTGTGGCAGGTGCATCCATAGATAGTCCCATATGAATCGTCAGTGTGTCAGTATATCAGACATGTGAAAGCTGGTCGGCCAATCCTTGACTTTTTAGTCTTGGTGCGGTGGTCCAGTGGAAAGATGTCTGGTTGCTGATGCTATGCGGAGTTGCAGAATGGTGGTTCGATCCCCCGACCGGGAGATGGTGATCAACAAATTAAACTAATGGGTGCATGACTGTCGGCTAAGTTAGCACATGGAAATTGAAGCATACATACAGCCAGAGCCGTGCTGGAGTCAGAGTACAATAGGCGTAAAAGCCTAGGATTGAATTGTGGCAGGTGCATCCACTGATAGTCCCATATGAATCGTCAGTGTGTCAGTATATCAGACATGTGAAAGCTGGTCGGCCAATCCTTGAATTTTTAGTCTTGGTGTGGTAGTCCAGTGGAAAGATGTCTGGTTGCTGATGCTATGCGGAGTTGCAGAATGGCGGTTCGATCCCCCGAGAGGGAGATGGTGGTCAACAAATTAAACTAATGGGTGCATGACTGTCGGCTAAGTTAGCACATGGAAATTGAAGCCGCATGTTGCCAGTGCATCAATAAAATAAAAAATACTTACATACATACATACATACAGCCAGAGCCGTGCTGGAGTCAGAGTAGAATAGGCGTAAAAGCCTAGGATTGAATTGTGGCAGGTGCATCCACAGATAGTCCCATATGAATCGTCAGTGTGTCAGTATATCAGACATGTGAAAGCTGGTCGGCCAATCTTTGACTTTTTAGTCTTGTTGCGGTGGTCCAGTGGAAAGATGTCTGGTTGCTGATGCTATGCGGAGTTGCAGAATGGCGGTTCGATCCCCCGACCGGGAGATGGTGATCAACGAATTAAACTAATGGGTGCATGACTATCGGCTAATTTAGCACATGGAAATTGAGCCCGCACGTTGCCAGTGCGTCAATAAAAAAAACACCCCAAAAAAACCCCACATAAACTGCCAGAGCCATGCCGGAGTCAGAGGACAATAGGCGTAAAAGCCTAGGATTGAATTGTGGCAGGTGCATCCACAGATAGTCCCATATGAATCATCAGTGTGTCAGTATATCAGACATGTAAAAGCTGGTCGGCTAATCCTTGACTTTTCAGTCTTGGTGCGGTGGTCCAGTGGAAAGATGTCTGGTTGCTGATGCTATGTGGAGTTGCAGAATGGAGGTTCGATCCCCTGACCGGGAGATGGTGATCAACAAATTAAACTAATGGGTGCATGACTGTCGGCTAAGTTAGCACATGGAAATTGAAGCCGCACGTTGCCAGTGCATCAATAAAATAAAAAATCCATACATACATACATACAGCCTGAGCCGTGCTGGAGTCAGAGTAGAATAGGCGTAAAAGCCTAGGATTGAATTGTGGCAGGTGCATCCACAGATAGTCCCATATGAATCGTCAGTGTGTCAGTATATTAGACATGTGAAAGCTGGTCGGCCAATCCTTGACATTTTAGTCTTGGTGCGGTGGTCCAGTGGAAAGATGTCTGGTTGCTGATGCTATGCGGAGTTGCAGAACGGTGGTTCGATCCCCCGACCGAGAGATGGTGATCAACAAATTAAACTAATGGGTGCATGACTGTCAGCTAAGTTAGCACATGGAAATTGAAGCATACATACAGCCAGAGCCGTGCTGGAGTCAGAGTACAATAGGCGTAAAAGCCTAGGATTGAATTGTGGCAGGTGCATCCACTGATAGTCCCATATGAATCGTCAGTGTGTCAGTATATCAGACATGTGAAAGCTGGTCGGCCAATCCTTGAATTTTCAGTCTTGGTGTGGTAGTCCAGTGGAAAGATGTCTGGTTGCTGATGCTATGCGGAGTTGCAGAATGGCGGTTCGATCCCCCGAGAGGGAGATGGTGGTCAACAAATTAAACTAATGGGTGCATGACTGTCGGCTAAGTTAGCACATGGAAATTGAAGCCGCACGTTGCCAGTGCATCAATAAAATAAAAAATACATACATACATACATACATACAGCCAGAGCCGTGCTGGAGTCAGAGTAGAATAGGCGTAAAAGCCTAGGATTGAATTGTGGCAGGTGCATCCATAGATAGTCCCATATGAATCGTCAGTGTGTCAGTATATCAGACATGTGAAAGCTGGTCGGCCAATCCTTGACTTTTTAGTCTTGGTGCGGTGGTCCAGTGGAAAGATGTCTGGTTGCTGATGCTATGCGGAGTTGCAGAATGGTGGTTCGATCCCCCGACCGGGAGATGGTGATCAACAAATGAAACTAATGGGTGCATGACTGTCGGCTAAGTTAGCACATGGAAATTGAAGCATACATACAGCCAGAGCCATGCTGGAGTCAGAGTAGAAGAGGCGTAAAAGCCTAGGATTGAATTGTGGCAGGTGCATCCACAGATAGTCCCATATGAATCGGCAGTGTGTCAGTATATCAGACATGTGAAAGCTGGTCGGCCAATCCTTGAATTTTCAGTCTTGGTGTGGTAGTCCAGTGGAAAGATGTCTGGTTGCTGATGCTATGCAGAGTTGCAGAATGGCGGTTCGATCCCCCGACAGGGAGATGGTGATCAACAAATTAAACTAATGGGTGCATGACTATCGGCTAATTTAGCAAATGGAAATTGAGCCCGCACGTTGCCAGTGCGTCAATAAAAAAAACCCCAAAATACCCCGCACATAAACTGCCAGAGCCATGCCGGAGTCAGAGGACAATAGGCGTAAAAGCCTAGGATTGAATTGTGGCAGGTGCATCCACAGATAGTCCCATATGAATCATCAGTGTGTCAGTATATCAGACATGTGAAAGCTGGTCGGCCAATCCTTGACTTTTCAGTCTTGGTGCGGTGGTCCAGTGGAAAGATGTCTGGTTGCTGATGCTATGCGGAGTTGCAGAATGGTGGTTCGATCCCCCGACCGGGAGATGGTGATCAACAAATGAAACTAATGGGTGCATGACTGTCGGCTAAGTTAGCACATGGAATTTGAAGCCGCACGTTGCCAGTGCATCAATAAAATAAAAAATACATACATACATACATACAGCCAGAGCCGTGCTGGAGTCAGAGTAGAATAGGCGTAAAAGCCTAGGATTGAATTGTGGCAGGTGCATCCATAGATAGTCCCATATGAATCGTCAGTGTGTCAGTATATCAGACATGTGAAAGCTGGTCGGCCAATCCTTGACTTTTTAGTCTTGGTGCGGTGGTCCAGTGGAAAGATGTCTGGTTGCTGATGCTATGCGGAGTTGCAGAACGGTGGTTCGATCCCCCGACCGAGAGATGGTGATCAACAAATTAAACTAATGGGTGCATGACTGTCAGCTAAGTTAGCACATGGAAATTGAAGCATACATACAGCCAGAGCCGTGCTGGAGTCAGAGTACAATAGGCGTAAAAGCCTAGGATTGAATTGTGGCAGGTGCATCCACTGATAGTCCCATATGAATCGTCAGTGTGTCAGTATATCAGACATGTGAAAGCTGGTCGGCCAATCCTTGAATTTTCAGTCTTGGCGTGGTAGTCCAGTGGAAAGATGTCTGGTTGCTGATGCTATGCGGAGTTGCAGAATGGCGGTTCGATCCCCCGAGAGGGAGATGGTGGTCAACAAATTAAACTAATGGGTGCATGACTGTCGGCTAAGTTAGCACATGGAAATTGAAGCCGCACGTTGCCAGTGCATCAAGAAAATAAAAAATACATACATACATACATACATACAGCCAGAGCCGTGCTGGAGTCAGAGTAGAATAGGCGTAAAAGCCTAGGATTGAATTGTGGCAGGTGCATCCATAGATAGTCCCATATGAATCGTCAGTGTGTCAGTATATCAGACATGTGAAAGCTGGTCGGCCAATCCTTGACTTTTTAGTCTTGGTGCGGTGGTCCAGTGGAAAGATGTCTGGTTGCTGATGCTATGCGGAGTTGCAGAATGGTGGTTCGATCCCCCGACCGGGAGATGGTGATCAACAAATGAAACTAATGGGTGCATGACTGTCGGCTAAGTTAGCACATGGAAATTGAAGCATACATACAGCCAGAGCCATGCTGGAGTCAGAGTAGAAGAGGCGTAAAAGCCTAGGATTGAATTGTGGCAGGTGCATCCACAGATAGTCCCATATGAATCGTCAGTGTGTCAGTATATCAGACATGTGAAAGCTGGTCGGCCAATCCTTGAATTTTCAGTCTTGGTGTGGTAGTCCAGTGGAAAGATGTCTGGTTGCTGATGCTATGCGGAGTTGCAGAATGGCGGTTCGATCCCCCGACAGGGAGATGGTGATCAACAAATTAAACTAATGGGTGCATGACTATCGGCTAATTTAGCACATGGAAATTGAGCCCGCACGTTGCCAGTGCGTCAATAAAAAAAACCCCAAAATACCCCGCACATAAACTGCCAGAGCCATGCCGGAGTCAGAGGACAATAGGCGTAAAAGCCTAGGATTGAATTGTGGCAGGTGCATCCACAGATAGTCCCATATGAATCATCAGTGTGTCAGTATATCAGACATGTGAAAGCGGGTCGGCCAATCCTTGACTTTTCAGTCTTGGTGCGGTGGTCCAGTGGAAAGATGTCTGGTTGCTGATGCTATGCGGAGTTGCCGAATGGTGGTTCGATCCCCCGACCGGGAGATGGTGATCAACAAATGAAACTAATGGGTGCATGACTGTCGGCTAAGTTAGCACATGGAAATTGAAGCCGCACGTTGCCTGTGCATCAATAAAATAAAAAATACATACATACATACATACAGCCAGAGTCGTGCTGGAGTCAGAGTAGAATAGGCGTAAAAGCCTAGGATTGAATTGTGGCAGGTGCATCCACAGATAGTCCCATATGAATCGTCAGTGTGTCAGTATATCAGACATGTGAAAGCTGGTCGGCCAATCCTTGACTTTTTAGTCTTGGTGCGTTGGTCCAGTGGAAAGATGTCTGGTAGCTGAAGCTATGCGGAATTGCAGAATGGCGGTTCGATCCCCCGACTGGGAGATGGTGATCAACAAATTAAACTAATGGGTGCATGACTGTCGGCTAAGTTAGCACATGGAAATTGAAGCCACACGTTGCCAGTGCATCAATAAAATAAAATAATAACACACATAAACTGCCAGAGCCGTGATGGAGTCAGAGTACAATAGGCGTAAAAGCCTAGGATTGAATTGTGGCAGGTGAATCTACAGATAGTAACATATGAATCGTCAGTGTGTCAGTATATCAGACATGTGAAAGATGGTCGGCCAATCCTTGACTTTTTAGTCTTGGTGCGTGGTCCAGTGGAAAGATGTCTGGTTGCTGATGCTATGCAGAATGGCAGTTCGATCCCCCGACCGGGAGATTGTGATCAACAAATTAAACTAATGGGCGCATGACTGTCGGCTAAGTTAGCACATGGAAATTGAAGCCGCACGTTGCCAGTGCGTCAATAAAATAAAAAAATTTAAAAACCCCATATAACTGCCAGAGCCGTGCTGGAGTCAGAGTACAATAGGCATAAAAGCCTAGGATTGAATTGTGGCATGTGCATCCACAGATAGTCCCATATGAATCATCAGTGTGTCAGTATGTCAGACATGTGAAAGCTGGTCGGCCAATCCTTGACTTATTAGTCTTGGTGCGGTGGTCCAGTGGAAAGATGCCTGGTTGCTGATTCTGTGCAGAATTGCAGAATGGCGGTTTGATCCACAGACCGGGAAATGGTGGATCAACAAATTAATCTAATGGGTGCATGACTGTCGTCTAAGTTAGCACATGGAAATTGAAGCCGCGCGTTTCCAGTGCATCAATAAAATAAAAATACATATACTGCCAGAGCCGTGCTGGAGTCAAAGTACAATAGGCGTAAAAGCCTAGGATTGAATTGTTGCAGGTGCATCCACAGATAGTCCCATATGAATCGTCAGTGTGTCAGTATATCAGACATGTGAAAGCTGGTCGGCCAATCCTTGACTTTTTAGTCTTGGTGCGGTGGTCCAGTGGAAAGATGTCTGGTTGCTGATGCTATGCGGAGTTGCAGAATGGTGGTTCGATCCCCCGACCGGGAGATGGTGATCAACAAATGAAACTAATGGGTGCATGACTGTCGGCTAAGTTAGCACATGGAAATTGAAGCATACATACAGCCAGAGCCATGCTGGAGTCAGAGTAGAAGAGGCGTAAAAGCCTAGGATTGAATTGTGGCAGGTGCATCCACAGATAGTCCCATATGAATCGTCAGTGTGTCAGTATATCAGACATGTGAAAGCTGGTCGGCCAATCCTTGAATTTTCAGTCTTGGTGTGGTAGTCCAGTGGAAAGATGTCTGGTTGCTGATGCTATGCGGAGTTGCAGAATGGCGGTTCGATCCCCCGACAGGGAGATGGTGATCAACAAATTAAACTAATGGGTGCATGACTATCGGCTAATTTAGCACATGGAAATTGAGCCCGCACGTTGCCAGTGCGTCAATAAAAAAAACCCCAAAATACCCCGCACATAAACTGCCAGAGCCATGCCGGAGTCAGAGGACAATAGGCGTAAAAGCCTAGGATTGAATTGTGGCAGGTGCATCCACAGATAGTCCCATATGAATCATCAGTGTGTCAGTATATCAGACATGTGAAAGCGGGTCGGCCAATCCTTGACTTTTCAGTCTTGGTGCGGTGGTCCAGTGGAAAGATGTCTGGTTGCTGATGCTATGCGGAGTTGCCGAATGGTGGTTCGATCCCCCGACCGGGAGATGGTGATCAACAAATGAAACTAATGGGTGCATGACTGTCGGCTAAGTTAGCACATGGAAATTGAAGCCGCACGTTGCCTGTGCATCAATAAAATAAAAAATACATACATACATACATACAGCCAGAGTCGTGCTGGAGTCAGAGTAGAATAGGCGTAAAAGCCTAGGATTGAATTGTGGCAGGTGCATCCACAGATAGTCCCATATGAATCGTCAGTGTGTCAGTATATCAGACATGTGAAAGCTGGTCGGCCAATCCTTGACTTTTTAGTCTTGGTGCGTTGGTCCAGTGGAAAGATGTCTGGTAGCTGAAGCTATGCGGAATTGCAGAATGGCGGTTCGATCCCCCGACTGGGAGATGGTGATCAACAAATTAAACTAATGGGTGCATGACTGTCGGCTAAGTTAGCACATGGAAATTGAAGCCACACGTTGCCAGTGCATCAATAAAATAAAATAATAACACACATAAACTGCCAGAGCCGTGATGGAGTCAGAGTACAATAGGCGTAAAAGCCTAGGATTGAATTGTGGCAGGTGAATCTACAGATAGTAACATATGAATCGTCAGTGTGTCAGTATATCAGACATGTGAAAGATGGTCGGCCAATCCTTGACTTTTTAGTCTTGGTGCGTGGTCCAGTGGAAAGATGTCTGGTTGCTGATGCTATGCAGAATGGCAGTTCGATCCCCCGACCGGGAGATTGTGATCAACAAATTAAACTAATGGGCGCATGACTGTCGGCTAAGTTAGCACATGGAAATTGAAGCCGCACGTTGCCAGTGCGTCAATAAAATAAAAAAATTTAAAAACCCCATATAACTGCCAGAGCCGTGCTGGAGTCAGAGTACAATAGGCATAAAAGCCTAGGATTGAATTGTGGCATGTGCATCCACAGATAGTCCCATATGAATCATCAGTGTGTCAGTATGTCAGACATGTGAAAGCTGGTCGGCCAATCCTTGACTTATTAGTCTTGGTGCGGTGGTCCAGTGGAAAGATGCCTGGTTGCTGATTCTGTGCAGAATTGCAGAATGGCGGTTTGATCCACAGACCGGGAAATGGTGGATCAACAAATTAATCTAATGGGTGCATGACTGTCGTCTAAGTTAGCACATGGAAATTGAAGCCGCGCGTTTCCAGTGCATCAATAAAATAAAAATACATATACTGCCAGAGCCGTGCTGGAGTCAAAGTACAATAGGCGTAAAAGCCTAGGATTGAATTGTTGCAGGTGCATCCACAGATAGTCCCATATGAATCGTCAGTGTGTCAGTATATCAGACATGTGAAAGCTGGTCGGCCAATCATTGACTTATTAGTCCTGGTGCGGTGTTCCACTGGAAAGATGCCTAGTTGCTGATGCTATGCGGAGTTGCAGAATGGTGGTTCGATCCCCCGACTAGGAGATGGTGATCAACAAATTAAACTAATGGGTGCATGACTGTCGGCTAAGTTAGCACATGGAAATTGAAGCCGCACGTTGCCAGTGCGTCAATTAAAGATAAAAATAAAAAACATAAACTGCGAGAGCCGTGCTGGAGTCAGAGTACAATAGGCGTAAAAGCCTAGGATTGAATTGTGGCCAGTGCATCCACAGATAATTCCATATGAATCGTCAGTGTGTCAGTATATCAGACATGTGAAAGCTGGTCGGCCAATCCCTGACTTATTAGTCTTGGTGCGGTGGTCCAGTGGAAAGATGCCTGGTTGCTGATGCTATGCAGAGTTGCAGAATGGCGGTTTGATCTACAGACCGGGAAATGGTGATCAACAAATTAAACTAATGGGTGCATGACTGTCGGCTAAGTTAGCACATGGAAATTGAAGCCGCGCGTTTCCAGTGCGTCAATAACATAAAAATACATATACTGCCAGAGCCGTGCTGGAGTCAAAGTACAATAGGCGTAAAAGCCTAGGATTGAATTGTAGCAGGTGCATCCACAGATAGTCCCATATGAATCATCAGTGTTTCAGTATATCAGACATGTGAAAGCTGGTCGGCCAATCCTTGACTTATTAGTCTTGGTGCGGTGTTCCACTGGAAAGATGCCTAGTTGCTGATGCTATGCGGAGTTGCAGAATGGCGGTTCGATCCACCGACCGGGAGATGGTGATCAACAAATTAAACTAATGGGTGCATGACTGTCGGCTAAGTTAGCACATGGAAATTGAAGCCGCACATTGCCAGTGCATCAATAAAATAGAAATACATATACTGCCACAGCCGTGATGGAGTCAGAGTACAATAGGGGTAAAAGCCTAGGATTGAACTGTGGCAGGTGCATCCACAGATAGTCCCATATGAATCGTCAGTGTGTCAGTATATCAGACATGTGAAAGCTGGTCGGCCAATCCTTGACTTATTAGTCTTGGTGCGGTGGTCCAGTGGAAAGATGCCTGGTTGCTGATGCTATGCAGAGTTGCAGAATGGCGGTTTGATCTACAGACCGGGAAATGGTGATCAACAAATTAAACTAATGGGTGCATGACTGTCGGCTAAGTTAGCACATGGAAATTGAAGCCGCGCGTTTCCAGTGCGTCAATAACATAAAAATACATATACTGCCAGAGCCGTGCTGGAGTCAAAGTACAATAGGCGTAAAAGCCTAGGATTGAATTGTAGCAGGTGCATCCACAGATAGTCCCATATGAATCATCAGTGTGTCAGTATATCAGACATGTGAAAGCTGGTCGGCCAATCCTTGACTTATTAGTCCTGGTGCGGTGTTCCACTGGAAAGATGCCTAGTTGCTGATGCTATGCGGAGTTGCAGAATGGTGGTTCGATCCCCCGACTGGGAGATGGTGATCAACAAATTAAACTAATGGGTGCATGACTGTCGGCTAAGTTAGCACATGGAAATTGAAGCCGCACGTTGCCAGTGCGTCAATAAAATAAAATAATAACACACATAAACTGCCAGAGCCGTGATGGAGTCAGAGTACAATAGGCGTAAAAGCCTAGGATTGAATTGTGGCAGGTGCATCCACAGATAGTCCCATATGAATCGTCAGTGTGTCAGTATATCAGACATGTGAGAGCTGGTCGGCCAATCCTTGACTTTTTAGTCTTGGTGCGTTGGTCCAGTGGAAAGATGTCTGGTTGCTGATGCTATGCGGAATTGCAGAATGGCGGTTCGATCCCCCGACTGGGAGATGGTGATCAACAAATTAAACTAATGGGTGCATGACTGTCGGCTAAGTTAGCACATGGAAATTGAAGCCACACGTTGCCAGTGCATCAATAAAATAAAATAATAACACACATAAACTGCCAGAGCCGTGATGGAGTCAGAGTACAATAGGCGTAAAAGCCTAGGATTGAATTGTGGCAGGTGAATCTACCGATAGTCCCATATGAATCGTCAGTGTGTCAGTATATCAGACATGTGAAAGCTGGTCGGCCAATCCTTGACTTTTTAGTCTTGGTGCGGTGGTCCAGTGGAAAGATGTCTGGTTGCTGATGCTATGCAGAATGGCAGTTCGATCCCCCGACCGGGAGATTGTGATCAACAAATTAAACTAATGGGCGCATGACTGTCGGCTAAGTTAGCACATGGAAATTGAAGCCGCGCGTTTCCAGTGTGTCAATAAAATAAAAATACATATACTGCCAGAGCCGTGCTGGAGTCAAAGTACAATAGGCGTAAAAGCCTAGGATTGAATTGTTGCAGGTGCATCCACAGATAGTCCCATATGAATCATCAGTGTGTCAGTATATCAGACATGTGAAAGCTGGTCGGCCAATCCTTGACTTATTAGTCTTGGTGCGGTGTTCCACTGGAAAGATGCCTAGTTGCTGATGCTATGCGGAGTTGCAGAATGGCGGTTCGATCCCCCGACCGGGAGATGGTGATCAACAAATTAAACTAATGGGTGCATGACTGTCGGCTAAGTTAGCACAGGGAAGTTGAAGCCGCACATTGCAAGTGCATCAATAAAATAGAAATACATATACTGCCACAGCCGTGATGGCGTCAGAGTACAATAGGCGTAAAAGCCTAGGATTGAATTGTGGCATGTGCATCCACAGATAGTCCCATATGAATCATCAGTGTGTCAGTATGTCAGACATGTGAAAGCTGGTCGGCCAATCCTTGACTTATTAGTCTTGGTGCGGTGGTCCAGTGGAAAGATGTCTGGTTACTAATGATATACGGAGTTGCAGAATGGTGGTTCGATCCCCCCGACCGGGAGATGTGATCAACAACTAAAACTAATGGGTGCATGACTGTCGGCTAAGTTATCCCATGGAAATTGAAGCCGCACATTGCCAGTGCATCAATAAAATAGAAATACATATACTGCCACAGCCGTGCTGGAGTCAGAGTACAATAGGCGTAAAAGCTTAGGATTGAATTGTGGCAGGTGCATCCACAGATAGTCCCATATGAATCGTCAGGGTGTCAGTATATCAGACATGTGAAAGCTGGTCGGCCAATCCTTGACTTTTTAGTCTTGGTGCGGTGGTCCAGTGGAAAGATGTCTGGTTGCTGATGCTATGCAGAGTTGCAGAATGGCGGTTCGATCCCCCGACTGGGAGATGGTGATCAACTAATTAAACTAATGGGTGCATGACTGTCGGCTACGTTAGCACATGGAAATTGAAGCCGCGCGTTGCCAGTGCGTCAATAAAATAAAAAAATAAAAAACATAAACTTCCAGAGCCGTGATGGAGTCAGAGTACAATAGGCCTAAAAGCCTAGGATTGAATTGTGGCAGGTGCATCCACAGCTAGTCCCATATGAATCGTCAGGGTGTCAGTATATCAGACATGTGAAAGCTGGTCGGCCAATCCTTGACATTTTAGTCTATGTGCGGTGGTCCAGTGGAAAGATGTCTGGTTGCTTATGCTATGCGGAGTTGCAGAATGGCGGTTCGATCCCCCGACCGGGAGATGGTGATCAACAAATTAAACTAATGGGTGCATGACTGTCGGCTTAGTTAGCACATGGAAATTGAAGCCACACGTTGCCAGTGCGTCAATAAAAAAACCAAAAAACCCCCAAAAAACCACATAAACTGCCAGAGCCGTGCTGGAGTCAGAGTACAATAGGCGTAAAAGCCTAGGATTGAATTGTGGCAGGTGCATCCACAGATAGTCCCATATGAATCGTCAGTGTGTCAATATATCAGACATATTGTAGATATCGGATTGTCTAGTGGGAGTCATGACCCGGTGGACATCTTATATTTATAAGTAAGACCTTAGTAGAAATTAGCATCGTTTGAAAATACCAGGTGAGCTAGGAAGGGATAACATGGCATTGGTAGTGTACCGAGTAGTGTGTGTTTGCACGCAGTGACTGAGGGCACTGAGTGTGCGATGTGAAACTAGTATGGAAACTGAGAGTGAGTAATAGTAGTGTTTGCACTGGGTGACGGGATGACGTCACCAATGATGATGCATATGCGAAACTGGTAGGGAAACTAGTATACTATTAAGACTGAAGCTATAATGAATAGAAGAAGAATCGACGGGGATGGTTTGATGGTATCTGTCGGTAAATGGATAAATTAAGGATGAAAGTGGTTGCCATGGGATCAACAATCAATTGGTATTATTCAACAGTAGGTACGAGCAGTAGTTTACAAAATAATAAGCAAGTAAAACGCGATGGGAATCGATGAGAAGCGTTAAGTATAATGAGAGAATAACAACGGACTAACTGACCCTGAGGTCGAGATAGAAGCACAACAACACCAGCTGGTGATGAGCTCATGTAGCTCCAGTGCTATTAACCGTCCTAAAAGACAGGCATAGGCCTAAAGGCAAGGGAGAAGACATGGACGGACTAGAGTCAATAACATAACATCCTGTTAGGAACACAATTGTATATCAATAGTGTGTCAATCATTCATGGCAGGATAATTATCAGAAAGGGATAATTGTTGATAGAGACTGACAGATCGCATCAAAGCCAGAACCGGTGAGAACCAGTTGGACCAGGTTCGGTGATGTAGTTGAGGAAAGTGACGTCATAATCAGAGGGAGATAAGATGAGATGCGAAACCATTCTTGCTTGTGCAGAGTGACGTCATAATCAGAGGGAGATAAGATGAGCGGATGATGAAGATGCGAAACCATTACGTAATGGAATGGGAGCTAGTAGAGTATAAAAGGAGGAATTAGAGTTTTGATGGGGGTCGGAAACACTTGGTCGAATACACTAGATCAGTAAAGTTGGTATAGGTTAGGAGAAATTAGTTAGAATTAGGATAATTCTAGAAGTAGTTAAAATTCATTTATATAAAGTAATATTATTATTTTATGACAGTATAAGTCATCCTATTCTTGTGTAACATTTAGTAGTAGAATTAAAGTCATCACCTTGACAATTCAAGGCACTAGTTTGTTATATTTATTCTGGATATTACGGAAGACCACCGTAACGTACCTTCAGCTTCTGAGATTCAGTCAGATCAGGACCGGATATCGAATACAAATATCGTTCAATACATCTACTTACGAGGCGAGCTGATATCCCTCTTTTGCGCTTTCGGTAAAGTTAGTTGTCGCAGCAACTACTCATACAAGCTTTACCCAAAACGTAAAAGACTGACGAGTCGATTAGTGCAGATAAGAACATATCGGTAACAGTGAATCTTAGCGGTGCATCTTGAAGATAGATACGTCATCAAAATCTTCATTATGAAAGCTAGTCGGCCAATCCTTGACTTTTCAGTCTTGGTGCGGTGGTCCAGTGGAAAGATGTCTGGTTGCTGATACTATGCGGAGTTGCAGAATGGCAGTTCGATCCCCCGACCGGGAGATGGTGATCAACAAATTAAACTAATGGGTGCATGACTGTCGGCTAAGTTAGCACATGGAAATTGAAGCCGCACGTTGCCAGTGCGTCAATAAAATAAAAAAATTTAAAAACCCCACATAAACTGCCAGAGCTGTGCTGGAGTCAGAGTACAATAGGCATAAAAGCCTAGTATTGAATTGTGGCATGTGCATCCACAGATAGTCCCATATGAATCATCAGTGTGTCAGTATGTCAGACATGTGAAAGCTGGTCGGCCAATCCTTGACTTATTAGTCTTGGTGCGGTGGTCCAGTGGAAAGATGCCTGGTTGCTGATGCTATGCAGAATTGCAGAATGGCGGTTTGATCCACAGACCGGGAAATGGTGGATCAACAAATTAATCTAATGGGTGCATGACTGTCGTCTAAGTTAGCACATGGAAATTGAAGCCGCACGTTTCCAGTGCGTCAATAAAATAAAAATACATATACTGCCAGAGCCGTGCTGGAGTCAAAGTACAATAGGCGTAAAAGCCTAGGATTGAATTGTTGCAGGTGCATCCACAGATAGTCCCATATGAATCGTCAGTGTGTCAGTATATCAGACATGTGAAAGCTGGTCGGCCAATCATTGACTTATTAGTCCTGGTGCGGTGTTCCACTGGAAAGATGCCTAGTTGCTGATGCTATGCGGAGTTGCAGAATGGTGGTTCGATCCCCCGACTGGGAGATGGTGATCAACAAATTAAACTAATGGGTGCATGACTGTCGGCTAAGTTAGCACATGGAAATTGAAGCCGCACGTTGCCAGTGCGTCAATAAAAAATAAAAATAAAAAACATAAACGGCCAGAGCCGTGCTGGAGTCAGAGTACAATAGGCGTAAAAGCCTAGGATTGAATTGTGGCCGGTGCATCCACAGATAATTCCATATGAATCGTCAGTGTGTCAGTATATCAGACATGTGAAAGCTGGTCGGCCAATCCTTGACTTATTAGTCTTGGTGCGGTGTTCCACTGGAAAGATGCCTAGTTGCTGATGCTATGCGGAGTTGCAGAATGGCGGTTCGATCCCCCGACCGGGAGATGGTGATCAACAAATTAAACTAATGGGTGCATGACTGTCGGCTAAGTTAGCACAGGGAAATTGAAGCCGCACATTTCCAGTGCATCAATAAAATAGAAATACATATACTGCCACAGCCGTGCTGGAGTCAGAGTACAATAGGTGTAAAAGCCTAGGATTGAATTGTGGTAGGTGCATCCACAGATAGTCCCATATGAATCGGCAGTGTGTCAGTATATCAGACATGTGAAAGCTGGTCATCCAATCCTTGACTTTTTAGTCTTGGTGCGGTGGTCCAGTGGAAAGATGTCTGGTTGCTAATGCTATGCAGAGTTGCAGAATGGTGGTTCGATCCCCCGACCGGGAGCTGGTGATCAACAAATTAAACTAATGGGTGCATGACTGTCGGCTAAGTTAGCACATGGAAATTGAAGCAGCACATTGCCAGTGAATCAATAAAATAGAAATACATATACTGCCACAGCCGTGATGGAGTCAGAGTACAATAGGGGTAAAAGCCTAGGATTGAATTGTGGCAGGTGCATCCACAGATAGTCCCATATGAATGGTCAGTGTGTCAGTATATCAGACATGTGAAAGCTGGTCGGCCAATCCTTGACTTATTAGTCTTGGTGCGGTGGTCCAGTGGAAAGATGCCTGGTTGCTGATGCTATGCAGAGTTGCAGAATGGCGGTTTGATCTACAGACCGGGAAATGGTGATCAACAAATTAAACTAATGGGTGCATGACTGTCGGCTAAGTTAGCACATGGAAATTGAAGCCGCACGTTTCCAGTGCGTCAATAACATAAAAATACATATACTGCCAGAGCCGTGCTGGAGTCAAAGTACAATAGGCGTAAAAGCCTAGGATTGAATTGTAGCAGGTGCATCCACAGATAGTCCCATATGAATCATCAGCGTGTCAGTATATCAGACATGTGAAAGCTGGTCGGTCAATCCTTGACTTATTAGTCTTGGTGCGGTGTTCCACTGGAAAGATGCCTAGTTGCTGATGCTATGCGGAGTTGCAGAATGGCGGTTCGATCCCCCGACCGGGAGATGGTGATCAACAAATTAAACTAATGGGTGCATGACTGTCGGCTAAGTTAGCACAGGGAAATTGAAGCCGCACATTTCCAGTGCATCAATAAAATAGAAATACATATACTGCCACAGCCGTGCTGGAGTCGGAGTACAATAGGTGTAAAAGCCTAGGATTGAATTGTGGTAGGTGCATCCACAGATAGTCCCATATGAATCGGCAGTGTGTCAGTATATCAGACATGTGAAAGCTGGTCATCCAATCCTTGACTTTTTAGTCTTGGTGCGGTGGTCCAGTGGAAAGATGTCTGGTTGCTAATGCTATGCAGAGTTGCAGAATGGTGGTTCGATCCCCCGACCGGGAGCTGGTGATCAACAAATTAAACTAATGGGTGCATGACTGTCGGCTAAGTTAGCACATGGAAATTGAAGCAGCACATTGCCAGTGAATCAATAAAATAGAAATACATATACTGCCACAGCCGTGATGGAGTCAGAGTACAATAGGGGTAAAAGCCTAGGATTGAATTGTGGCAGGTGCATCCACAGATAGTCCCATATGAATGGTCAGTGTGTCAGTATATCAGACATGTGAAAGCTGGTCGGCCAATCCTTGATTTGTTAGTCTTGGTGCGGTGGTCCAGTGGAAAGATGTCTGGTTGCTGATGCCATGCGGAGTTGCAGAATGGTGGTTCGATCCCCAGACTGGGAGATGGTGATCAACAAATTAAACTAATGGGTGCATGACTGTCGGCTAAGTTAGCACATGGAAATTGAAGCTGCACGTTGCCAGTGCGTCAATAAAATAAAAAAATAAAAAACATAAACTGCCAGAGCCGTGCTGGAGTCAGAGTACAATAGGCGTAAAAGCCTAGGATTGAATTGTGGCTGGTGCATCCACAGATAGTCCCATATGAATCGTCAGTGTGTCAGTATATCAGACATGTGAAAGCTGGTCGGCCAATCCTTGACATTTTAGTCTAGGTGCGGTGGTCCAGTGGTAAGATGTCTGGTTGCTGATACTATGCGGAGTTGCAGAATGGCGGTTCGATCCCCGGACCGGGAGCTGGTGATCAACAAATTAAACTAATGGGTGCATGACTGTCGGCTAAGTTAGCACATGGAAATTGAAGCCGCACGTTGCCAGTGGATCAATAAAATAAAAATTATATATACTGCCAGACCCATGCTGGAGTCAGAGTACAATAGGCGTAAAAGCCTAGGATTGAATTGTGGCAGGTGAATCTACAGATAGTCCCATATGAATCGTCAGTGTGTCAGTATATCAGACATGTGAAAGCTGGTCGGCCAATCCTTGACTTTTTAGTCTTGGTGCGGTGGTCCAGTGGAAAGATGGCTGGTTGCTGATGCTATGCAGAATGGCAGTGCGATCCCCCGACCGGGAGATGGTGATCAACAAATTAAACTAATGGGTGCATGACTGTCGGCTAAGTTAGCACATGGAAATTGAAGCCGCACGTTGCCAGTGCGTCAATAAAATAAAAAAAATTAAAAACCCCACATAAACTGCCAGAGCCGTTCTAGAGTCAGAGTACAATAGGCGTAAAAGCCTAGGATTGAATTGTGGCAGGTGCATCCACAGATAGTCCCATATGAATCGTTAGTGTGTCAGTATATCAGACATGTGAAAGCTGGTCGGCCAATCCTTGACTTTTTAGTCTTGGTGCGGTGGTCCAGTGAAAAGATGTCTGGTTGCTGATGCTATGCGGAGTTGCAGAATGGCAGTTCGATCACCCGACCGGGAGATGGTGATCAACAAATTAAACTAATGGGTGCATGACTGTCGGCTAACATGGAAATTGAAGCTGCACGTTGCCAGTGCGTCAATAAAATAAAAATACATATACTGCCAGAGCCGTGCTGGAGTCAAAGTACAATAGGCGTAAAAGCCTAGGATTGAATTGTTGCAGGTGCATCCACAGATAGTCCCATATGAATCGTCAGTGTGTCAGTATATCAGACATGTGAAAGCTGGTCGGCCAATCCTTGACTTATTAGTCCTGGTGCGGTGGTCCACTGGAAAGATGCATAGTTGCTGATGCTATGTGGAGTTGCAGAATGGCGGTCCGATCCCCCGACCGGGAGATGGTGATCAACAAATTAAACTAATGGGTGCATGACTGTCGGCTAAGTTAGCACATGGAAATTGAAGCCGCACATTGCCAGTGCATCAATAAAATAGAAATACATATACTGCCACAGCCGTGCTGGAGTCAGAGTACAATAGGCATAAAAGCCTAGGATTGAATTGGGGCAGGTGCATCCACAGATAGTCCCATATGAATCGTCAGTGTGTCAGTATATCAGACATGTGAAAGCTGGTCGGCCAATCCTTGACTTATTAGTCCGGGTGCGGTGTTCCACTGGAAAGATGCCTAGTTGCTGATGCTATGTGGAGTTGCAGAATGGCGGTTCGATCCCCCGACCGGGAGATGGTGATCAACAACTAAAACTAATGGGTGCATGACTGTCGGCTAAGTTATCCCATGGAAATTGAAGCCGCACATTGCCAGTGCATCAATAAAATAGAAATACATATACTGCCACAGCCGTGCTGGAGTCAGAATACAATATGCGTAAAAGCCTAGGATTGAATTGTGGCAGGTGCATCCACAGATAGTCCCATATGAATCGTCAGGGTGTCAGTATATCAGACATGTGAAAGCTGGTCGGCCAATCCTTGAATTTTTAGTCTTGGTGCGGTGGTCCAGTAGAAAGATGTCTGGTTGCTGATGCTATGCGGAGTTGCAGAATGGCGGTTCGATCCCCCGACTGGGAGATGGTGATCAACTAATTAAACTAATGGGTGCATGACTGTCGGCTACGTTAGCACATGGAAATTGAAGCCGCGCGTTGCCAGTGCGTCAATAAAATAAAAAAATAAAAAACATAAACTGCCAGAGCCGTGCTGGAGTCAGAGTACAATAGGCCTAAAAGCCTAGGATTGAATTGTGGCAGGTGCATCCACAGATAGTCCCATATGAATCGTCAGTGTGTCAGTATATCAGACATCTGAAAGCTGGTCGGCCAATCCTTGACATTTTAGTCTATGTGCGGTGGTCCAGTGGAAAGATGTCTAGTTGCTTATGATATGCAGAGTTGCAGAATGGCGGTTCGATCCCCCGACCGGGAGATGGTGATCAACAAATTAAACTAATGTGTGCATGACTGTCGGCTAAGTTAGCACATGGAAATTGAAGCCACACGTTGCCAGTGCGTCAATAAAAAAACCAAAAACCCCAAAAAAACCCACATAAACTGCCAGAGCCGTGCTGGAGTCAGAGTACAATAGGCGTAAAAGCCTAGGATTGAATTGTGGCAGGTGCATCCACAGATAGTCCCATATGAATCGTCAGTGTGTCAGTATATCAGACATGTGAAAGCTAGTCGGCCAATCCTTGACTTATTAGTCTTGGTCCGGTGGTCCAGTGGAAAGATGCCTGGTTGCTGATGCTATGCAGAGTTGCAGAATGGCGGTTTGATCCACAGACCGGGAGATGGTGATCAACAAATTAAACTAATGGGTGCATGACTGTCGGCTAAGTTAGCACATGGAAATTGAAGCCGCACATTGCCAGTGCATCAATAAAATAGAAATACATATACTGCCACAGCCGTGCTGGAGTCAGAGTACAATAGGCATAAAAGCCTAGGATTGAATTGGGGCAGGTGCATCAAAAGATAGTCCCATATGAATCGTCAGTGTGTCAGTATATCAGACATGTGAAAGCTGGTCGGCCAATCCTTGACTTTTTAGTCTTGGTGCGGTGGTCCAGTAGAAAGATGTCTGGTTGCTGATGCTATGCGGAGTTGCAGAATGGCGGTTCGATCCCCCGACTGGGAGATGGTGATCAACTAATTAAACTAATGGGTGCATGACTGTCGGCTACGTTAGCACATGGAAATTGAAGCCGCGCGTTGCCAGTGCGTCAATAAAATAAAAAAATAAAAAACATAAAAATTGCCAGAGCCGTGCTGGAGTCAGAGTACAATAGGCCTAAAAGCCTAGGAATGAATTGTGGCAGGTGCATCCACAGATAGTCCCATATGAATCGTCAGTGTGTCAGTATATCAGACATGTGAAAGCTGGTCGGCCAATCCTTGACATTTTAGTCTATGTGCGGTTGTCCAGTGGAAAGATGTCTGGTTGCCGATACTATGCGGAGTTGCAGAATGGAAGTTCGATCCCCGGACCGGGAGCTGGTGATCAACAAATTAAACTAATGGGTGCATGACTGTCGGCTAAGTTAGCACATGGAAATTGAAGCCGCACGTTGCCAGTGGATCAATAAAATAAAAATTATATATACTGCCAGACCCGTGCTGGAGTCAGAGTACAATAGGCGTGAAAGCCTAGGATTGAATTGTGGCAGGTGAATCTACAGATAGTTCCATATGAATCGTCAGTGTGTCAGTATATCAGACATGTGAAAGCTGGTCGGCCAATCCTTGACTTTTTAGTCTTGGTGCGCTGGTCCAGTGTAAAGATGTCTGGTTGCTGATGCTATGCGGAGTTGCAGAATGGCAGTTCGATCCCCCGACCGGGAGATGGTGATCACCAAATTAAACTAATGGGTGCATGACTGTCGGCTAACATGGAAATTGAAGCTGCACGTTGCCAGTGCGTCAATAAATAAAAAACCAAAAAAAACAACCCACATAAACTGCCAGAGCCGTGCTGGAGTCAGAGTACAATAGGCATAAAAGCCTAGGATTGAATTGTGGCATGTGCATCCACAGATAGTCCCATATGAATCATCAGTGTGTCAGTATGTCAGACATGTGAAAGCTGGTCCACCAATCCTTGACTTATTAGTCTTGGTGCGGTGGTCCAGTGGAAAGATGCCTGGTTGCTGATGCTATGCAGAGTTGCAGAATGGCGGTTTGATCCACAGACCGGGAGATGGTGATCAACAAAGTAAACTAATGGGTGCATGACTGTCGGCTAAGTTAGCACATGGAAATTGAAGCCGCACATTGCCAGTGCATCAATAACATAGAAATACATATACTGCCACAGCCATGCTGGAGTCAGAGTACAATAGGCGTAAAAGCCTAGGATTGAATTGGGGCAGGTGCATCCACAGATAGTCCCATATGAATCGTCAGTGTGTCAGTATATCAGACATGTGAAAGCTGGTCGGCCAATCCTTGCCATTTTAGTCTATGTGCGGTGGTCCAGTGGAAAGATGTCTGGTTGCTGATGATATGCGGAGTTGCAGAATGGCGGTTCGATCCCCCGACCGGGAGATGGTGATCAACAAATTAAACTAATGGGTGCATGACTGTCGGCTAAGTTAGCACATGGAAATTGAATCCACACGTTGCCAGTGCCTCAATAAAAAAACCAAAAACCCACATAAACTGCCAGAGCCGTGCTGGAGTCAGAGTACAATAGGCGTAAAAGCCTAGGATTGAATTGTGGCAGGTGCATCCACAGATAGTCCCATATGAATCGTCAGTGTGTCAGTATATCAGACATGTGAAAGCTAGTCGGCCAATCCTTGACTTTTCAGTCTTGGTGCGGTGGTCCAGTGGAAAGATGCCTGGTTGCTGATGCTACGCAGAGTTGCAGAATGGCGGTTTGATCCACAGACCGGGAGATGGTGATCACCAAATTAAACTAATGGGTGCATGACTGTCGGCTAACATGGAAATTGAAGCTGCATGTTGCCAGTGCGTCAATAAATAAAAAACCAAAAAAAAACCGCACATAAACTGCCAGAGCCGTGCTGGAGTCAGAGTACAATAGGCATAAAAGCCTAGGATTGAATTGTGGCATGTGCATCCACAGATAGTCCCATATGAATCATCAGTGTGTCAGTATGTCAGACATGTGAAAGCTGTTCGACCAATCCTTGACTTATTAGTCTTGGTGCGGTGGTCCAGTGGAAAGATGCCTGGTTGCTGATGCTACGCAGAGTTGCAGAATGGCGGTTTGATCCACAGACCGGGAGATGGTGATCAACAAATTAAACTAATGGGTGCATGACTGTCGGCTAAGTTAGCACATGGAAATTGAAGCCGCGCGTTTCCAGTGCGTCAATAAAATAAAAATACATATACTGCCAGAGCCGTGCTGGAGTCAAAGTACAATAGGCATAAAAGCCTAGGATTGAATTGGGCAGGTGCATCCACAGATAGTCCCATATGAATCATCAGTGTGTCAGTATATCAGACATGTGAAAGCTGGTCGGCAAATCCTTGACTTATTAGTCCTGGTGCGGTGTTCCACTGGAAAGATGCCTAGTTGCTGATGCTATGTGGAGTTGCAGAATGGCGGTTCGATCCCCCGACCGGGAGATGGTGATCAACAACTAAAACTAATGGGTGCATGACTGTCGGCTAAGTTATCCCATGGAAATTGAAGCCGCACATTGCCAGTGCATCAATAAAATAGAAATACATATACTGCCACAGCCGTGCTGGAGTCAGAGTACAATAGGCGTAAAAGCCTAGGATTGAATTGGGGCAGGTGCATCCACAGATAGTCTCATATGAATCGGCAGTGTGTCAGTATATCAGACATGTGAAAGCTGGTCGGCCAATCCTTGACTTTTTAGTCTTGGTGCGGTGGTCCAGTAGAAAGATGTCTGGTTGCTGATGCTATGCAGAGTTGCAGAATGGCGGTTCGATCCCCCGACTGGGAGATGGTGATCAACTAATTAAACTAATGGGTGCATGAATGTCGGCTACGTTAGCACATGGAAATTGAAGCCGCGCGTTGCCAGTGCGTCAATAAAATAAAAACATAAAAAACATAAACTGCCAGAGCCGTGCTGGAGTCAGAGTACAATAGGCCTAAAAGCCTAGGATTGAATTGTGGCAGGTGCATCCACAGATAGTCCCATATGAATCATCAGTGTGTCAGTATATCAGACATGTGAAAGCTGGTCGGCCAATCCTTGACATTTTAGTCTATGTGCGGTGGTCCAGTGGAAAGATGTCTGGTTGCTGATGATATGCGGAGTTGCAGAATGGCGGTTCGATCCCCCGACCGGGAGATGGTGATCAACAAATTAAACTAATGGGTGCATGACTGTCGGCTAAGTTAGCACATGGAAATTGAAGCCACACGTTGCCAGTGCGTCAATAAAAAACCCAAAAACCCCCCAAAAAAACCACATAAACTGCCAGAGCCCTGCTGGAGTCAGAGTACAATAGGCGTAAAAGCCTAGGATTGAATTGTGGCATGTGCATCCACAGATAGTCCCATATGAATCATCAGTGTGTCAGTATGTCAGACATGTGAAAGCTGGTCGACCAATCCTTGACTTATTAGTCTTGGTGCGGTGGTCCAGTGGAAAGATGCCTGGTTGCTGATGCTATGCAGAGTTGCAGAATGGCGGTTTGATCCACAGACCAGGAAATGGTGATCAACAAATTAAACTAATGGGTGCATGACTGTCGGCTAAGTTAGCACATGGAAATTGAAGCCGCGCGTTTCCAGTGCGTCAATAAAATAAAAATACATATACTGCCAGAGCCGTGCTGGAGTCAAAGTACAATAGGCGTAAAAGCCGAGGATTGAATTGTTGCAGGTGCATCCACAGATAGTCCCATATGAATCGTCAGTGTGTCAGTATATCAGACATGTGAAAGCTGGTCGGCCAATCCTTGACTTATTAGTCCTGGTGCGGTGTTCCACTGGAAAGATGCCTAGTTGCTGATGCTATGTGGAGTTGCAGAATGGCGGTTCGATCCCCCGACCCGGAGATGGTGATCAACAAATTAAACTAATGGGTGCATGACTGTCGGCTAAGTTAGCACATGGAAATTGAAGCCGCACATTGCCAGTGCATCAATAAAATAGAAATACATATACTGCCACAGCCGTGCTGGAGTCAGAGTACAATAGGCGTAAAAGCCTAGGATTGAATTGGGGCAGGTGCATCCACAGATAGTCTCATATGAATCGGCAGTGTGTCAGTATATCAGACATGTGAAAGCTGGTCGGCCAATCCTTGACTTTTTAGTCTTGGTGCGGTGGTCCAGTGGAAAGATGTCTGGTTGCTAATGCTAAACCGAGTTGCAGAATGGCGGTTCGATCCCCCGACTGGGAGATGGTGATCAACTAATTAAACTAATGCGTGCATGACTGTCGGCTACGTTAGCACATGGAAATTGAAGCCGCGCGTTGCCAGTGCGTCAATAAACTGAAAAAATAAAAAACATAAACTGCCAGAGCCGTGCTGGAATCAGAGTACAATAGGCCTAAAAGCCTAGCATTGAATTGTGGCAGGTGCATCCACAGATAGTCCCATATGAATCGTCAGTGTCAGTATATCAGACATGTGAAAGCTGGTCGGCCAATCCTTGACATTTTAGTCTATGTGCGGTGGTCCAGTGGAAAGATGTCTGGTTGCTGATGCTATGCAGAATGGCAGTTCGATCCCCCGACCGGGAGATGGTGATCAACAAATTAAACTAATGGGTGCATGACTGTCGGCTAAGTTAGCACATGGAAATTGAAGCTGCACGTTGCCAGTGCGTCAATAAAAGAAGAAAATTTTAAAACCCCACATAAACTGCCAGAGCCGTTCTGGAGTCAGAGTACAATAGGCGTAAAAGCCTAGGATTGAATTGTGGCAGGTGCATCCACAGATAGTCCCATATGAATCGTTAGTGTGTCAGTATATCAGACATGTGAAAGCTGGTCGGCCAATCCTTGACATTTTAGTCTTGGTGCGGTGGTCCAGTGAAAAGATGTCTGGTTGCTGATGCTATGCGGAGTTGCAGAATGGCAGTTCGATCACCCGACCGGGAGATGGTGATCAACAAATTAAACTAATGGGTGCATGACTGTCGGCTAACATGGAAATTGAAGCTGCACGTTGCCAGTGCGTCAATAAAAAAAAACCCCAAAAAAACCCCCACATAAACTGCCAGAGCCGTGCTGGAGTAAGAGTACAATAGGCGTAAAAGCCTAGGATTGAATTATGGCATGTGCATCCACAGATAGTCCCATATGAATCATCAGTGTGTCAGTATGTCAGACATGTGAAAGCTGGTCGACCAATCCTTGACTTATTAGTCTTGGTGCGGTGGTCCAGTGGAAAGATGCCTGGTTGCTGATGCTATGCAGAGTTGCAGAATGGCGGTTTGATCCACAGACCGGGAAATGGTGATCAACAAATTAAACTAATGGGTGCATGACTGTCGGCTAAGTTAGCACATGGAAATTGAAGCCGCGCGTTTCCAGTGCGTCAATAAAATAAAAATACATATACTGCCAGAGCCATGCTGGAGTCAAAGTACAATAGGCGTAAAAGCCTAGGATTGAATTGTTGCAGGTGCATCCACAGATAGTCCCATATGAATCGTCAGTGTGTCAGTATATCAGACATGTGAAAGCTGGTCGGCCAATCCTTGACTTATTAGTCCTGGTGCGGTGTTCCACTGGAAAGATGCCTAGTTGCTGATGCTATGTGGAGATGCAGAATGGCGGTTCGATCCCCCGACCCGGAGATGGTGATCAACAAATTAAACTAATGGGTGCATGACTGTCGGCTAAGTTAGCACATGGAAATTGAAGCCGCACATTGCCAGTGCATCAATAAAATAGAAATACATATACTGCCACAGCCGTGCTGGAGTCAGCGTACAATAGGCGTAAAAGCCTAGGATTGAATTGGGGCAGGTGCATCCACAGATAGTCCCATATGAATCGGCAGTGTGTCAGTATATCAGACATGTGAAAGCTGGTCGGCCAATCCTTGACTTTTTAGTCTTGGTGCGGTGGTCCAGTGGAAAGATGTCTGGTTGCTAATGCTAAACGGAGTTGCAGAATGGCGGTTCGATCCCCCGACTGGGAGATGGTGATCAACTAGTTAAACTAATGGGTGCATGACTGTCGGCTACGTTAGCACATGGAAATTGAAGCCGCGCGTTGCCAGTGCGTCAATAAACTAAAAAAATAAAAAACATAAACTGCCAGAGCCGTGCTGGAGTCAGAGTACAATAGGCCTAAAAGCCTAGGATTGAATTGTGGCAGGTGCATCCACAGATAGTCCCATATGAATCGTCAGTGTGTCAGTATATCAGACATGTGAAAGCTGGTCGGCCAATCCTTGACATTTTAGTCTATGTGCGGTGGTCCAGTGGAAAGATGTCTGGTTGCTGATGCTATGCAGAATGGCAGTTCTATCCCCCGACCGGGAGATGGTGATCAACAAATTAAACTAATGGGTGCATGACTGTCGGCTAAGTTAGCACATGGAAATTGAAGCCGCACGTTGCCAGTGCGTCAATAAAATAAAAAAATTTTAAAACCCCACATAAACTGCCAGAGCCGTTCTGGAGTCAGAGTACAATAGGCGTAAAAGCCTAGGATTGAATTGTGGCAGGTGCATCCACAGATAGTCCCATATGAATCGTTAGTGTGTCAGTATATCAGACATGTGAAAGCTGGTCGGCCAATCCTTGACATTTTAGTCTTGGTGCGGTGGTCCAGTGAAAAGATGTCTGGTTGCTGATGCTATGCGGAGTTGCAGAATGGCAGTTCGATCACCCGACCGGGAGATGGTGATCAACAAATTAAACTAATGGGTGCATGACTGTCGGCTAACATGGAAATTGAAGCTGCACGTTGCCAGTGCGTCAATAAAAAAAAAAAACCCAAAAAAACCCCACATAAACTGCCAGAGCCGTGCTGGAGTCAGAGTACAATAGGCGTAAAAGCCTAGGATTGAATTCTGGCATGTGCATCCACAGATAGTCCCATATGAATCATCAGTGTGTCAGTATGTCAGACATGTGAAAGCTGGTCGGCCAATCCTTGACTTATTAGTCTTGGTGCGGTGGTCCAGTGGAAAGATGCCTGGTTGCTGATGCTATGCAGAGTTGCAGAATGGCGGTTTGATCCACAGACCGGGAAATGGTGATCAACAAATTAAACTAATGGGTGCATGACTGTCGGCTAAGTTAGCACATGGAAATTGAAGCCGCGCGTTTCCAGTGCGTCAATAAAATAAAAATACATATACTGCCAGAGCCGTGCTGGAGTCAAAGTACAATAGGCCGAAAAGCCTAGGATTGAATTGTTGCAGGTGCATCCACAGATAGTCCCATATGAATCGTCAGTGTGTCAGTATATCAGACATGTGAAATCTGGTCGGCCAATCCTTGACTTATTAGTCCTGGTGCGGTGTTCCACTGGAAAGATGCCTAGTTGCTGATGCTATGTGGAGTTGCAGAATGGCGATTCGATCCCCCGACCGGGAGATGGTGATCAACAAATTAAACTAATGGGTGCATGACTGTCGGCTAAGTTAGCACATGGAAATTGAAGCCGCACATTGCCAGTGCATCAATAAAATAGAAATACATATACTGCCACAGCCGTGCTGGAGTCAGAGTACAATAGGCATAAAAGCCTAGGATTGAATTGGGGCAGGTGCATCCACAGATAGTCCCATATGAATCGTCAGGGTGTCAGTATATCAGACATGTGAAAGCTGGTCGGCCAATCCTCGACTTTTTAGTCTTGGTGCGGTGGTCCAGTAGAAAGATGTCTGGTTGCTGATGCTATGCGGAGTTGCAGAATGGCGGTTCGATCCCCCGACTGGGAGATGGTGATCAACTAATTAAACTAATGGGTGCATGACTGTCGGCTACGTTAGCACATGGAAATTGAAGCCGCGCGTTGCCAGTGCGTCAATAAAATAAAAAAATTAAAAACATAAACTGCCAGAGCCGTGCTGGAGTCAGAGTACAATAGGCCTAAAAGCCTAGGATTGAATTGTGGCAGGTGCATCCACAGATAGTCCCATATGAATCGTCAGTGTGTCAGTATATCAGACATGTGAAAGCTGGTCGGCCAATCCTTGACATTTTAGTCTATGTGCAGTGGTCCAGTGGAAAGATGTCTGGTTGCTGATGATATGCGGAGATGCAGAATGGCGGTTCGATCTCCCGACCGGGAGATTCTGATCAACAAATTAAACTAATGGGTGCATGACTGTCGGCTAAGTTAGCACATGGAAATTGAAGCCACACGTTGCCAGTGCGTCAATAAAAAAACCAAAAACCCAAAAAAAAACCCACATAAACTGCCAGAGCCGTGCTGGAGTCAGAGTACAATAGGCGTAAAAGCCTAGGATTGAATTGTGGCAGGTGAATCTACAGATAGTCCCATATGAATCGTCAGTGTGTCAGTATATCAGACATGTCAAAGCTGGTCGACCAATCCTTGACTTATTAGTCTTGGTGCGGTGGTCCAGTGGAAAGATGCCTGGTTGCTGATGCTATACAGAGTTGCAGAATGGCGGTTTGATCCACAGACCGGGAAATGGTGATCAACAAATTAAACTAATGGGTGCATGACTGTCGGCTAAGTTAGCACATGGAAATTGAAGCCGCGCGTTTCCAGTGCGTCAATAAAATAAAAATACATATACTGCCAGAGCCGTGCTGGAGTCAAAGTACAATAGGCGTAAAAGCCTAGGATTGAATTGTTGCAGGTGCATCCACAGATAGTCCCATATGAATCGTCAGTGTGTCAGTATATCAGACATGTGAAAGCTGGTCGGCCAATCCTTGACTTATTAGTCCTGGTGCGGTGTTCCACTGGAAAGATGCCTAGTTGCTGATGCTATGTGGAGTTGCAGAATGGCTATTCGATCCCCCGACCGGGAGATGGTGATCAACAAATTAAACTAATGGGTGCATGACTGTCGGCTAAGTTAGCACATGGAAATTGAAGCCGCACATTGCCAGTGCATCAATAAAATAGAAATACATATACTGCCACAGCCGTGCTGGAGTCAGAGTACAATAGGCATAAAAGCCTAGGATTGAATTGGGGCAGGTGCATCCACAGATAGTCCCATATGAATCGTCAGGGTGTCAGTATATCAGACATGTGAAAGCTGGTCGGCCAATCCTCGACTTTTTAGTCTTGGTGCGGTGGTCCAGTAGAAAGATGTCTGGTTGCTGATGCTATGCGGAGTTGCAGAATGGCGGTTCGATCCCCCGACTGGGAGATGGTGATCAACTAATTAAACTAATGGGTGCATGACTGTCGGCTACGTTAGCACATGGAAATTGAAGCCGCGCGTTGCCAGTGCGTCAATAAAAAAAAAAAATAAAAAACATAAACTGCCAGAGCCGTGCTGGAGTCAGAGTACAATAGGCCTAAAAGCCTAGGATTGAATTGTGGCAGGTGCATCCACAGATAGTCCCATATGAATCGTCAGTGTGTCAGTATATCAGACATGTGAAAGCTGGTCGGCCAATCCTTGACATTTTAGTCTATGTGCAGTGGTCCAGTGGAAAGATGTCTGGTTGCTGATGATATGCGGAGTTGCAGAATGGCGGTTCGATCTCCCGACCGGGAGATTGTGATCAACAAATTAAACTAATGGGTGCATGACTGTCGGCTAAGTTAGCACATGGAAATTGAAGCCACACGTTGCCAGTGCGTCAATAAAAAAACCAAAAACCCCCAAAAAAACCCACATAAACTGCCAGAGCCGTGCTGGAGTCAGAGTACAATAGGCATAAAAGCCTAGGATTGAATTGTGGCAGGTGCATCCACAGATAGTCCCATATGAATCGTCAGTGTGTCAGTATATCAGACATGTGAAAGCTAGTCGGCCAATCCTTGACTTTTCAGTCTTGGTGCGGTGGTCCAGTGGAAAGATGTCTGGTTGCTAATACTATGCGGAGTTGCAGAATGGCGGTTCGATCCCCCGACCGGGAGCTGGTGATCAACAAATTAAACTAATGGGTGCATGACTGTCGGCTAAGTTAGCACATGGAAATTGAAGCCGCACGTTGCCAGTGGATCAATAAAATAAAATTTATATATACTGCCAGACCCGTGCTGGAGTCAGAGTACAATAGGCGTAAAAGCCTAGGATTGAATTGTGGCAGGTGAATCTACAGATAGTCCCATATGAATCGTCAGTGTGTCAGTATATCAGACATGTGAAAGCTGGTCGGCCAATCCTTGACTTTTTAGTCTTGGTGCGGTGGTCCAGTGTAAAGATGTCCGGTTGCTGATGCTATGCGGAGTTGCAGAATGGCAGTTCGATCCCCCGACCGGGAGATGGTGATCACCAAATTAAACTAATGGGTGCATGACTGTCGGCTAACATGGAAATTGAAGCTGCACGTTGCCAGTGCGTCAATAAATAAAAAAACCAAAAAAAAACCCCACATAAACTGCCAGAGCCATGCTGGAGTCAGAGTACAATAGGCATAAAAGCCTAGGATTGAATTGTGGCATGTGCATCCACAGATAGTCCCATATGAATCATCAGTGTGTCAGTATGTCAGACATGTGAAAGCTGGTCGACCAATCCTTGACTTATTAGTCTTGGTGCGGTGGTCCAGTGGAAAGATGCCTGGTTGCTGATGCTATGCAGAGTTGCAGAATGGCGGTTTGATCCACAGACCGGGAAATGGTGATCAACAAATTAAACTAATGGGTGCATGACTGTCGACTAAGTTAGCACATGGAAATTGAAGCCGCGCGTTTCCAGTGCGTCAATAAAATAAAAATACGTATACTGCCAGAGCCGTGCTGGAGTCAAAGTACAATAGGCGTAAAAGCCTAGGATTGAATTGTTGCAGGTGCATCCACAGATAGTCCCATATGAATCGTCAGTGTGTCAGCATATCAGACATGTGAAAGCTGGTCGGCCAATCCTTGACTTATTAGTCCTGGTGCGGTGGTCCAGTGGAAAGATGTCTGGTTGCTGATACTATGCGGAGTTGCAGAATGAAAGTTCGATCCCCCGACCGGGAGTTGGTGATCAACAAATTAAACTAATGGGTGCATGACTGTCGGCTAAGTTAGCACATGGAAATTGAAGCCGCACGTTGCCAGTGGATCAATAAAATAAAAATTATATATACTGCCAGACCCGTGCTGGACAGAGTACAATAGGCGTAAAAGCCTAGGATTGAATTGTGGCAGGTGAATCTACAGATAGTCCCATATGAATCGTCAGTGTGTCAGTATATCAGACATGTGAAAGCTGGTCGGCCAATCCTTGACTTTTTAGTCTTGGTGCGCTGGTCCAGTGTAAAGATGTCTGGTTGCTGATGCTATGCGGAGTTGCAGAATGGCAGTTCGATCCCCCGACCGGGAGATGGTGATCACCAAATTAAACTAATGGGTGCATGACTGTCGGCTAACATGGAAATTGAAGCTGCACGTTGCCAGTGCGTCAATAAATAAAAAACCAAAAAAAAAAAAACCCACATAAACTGCCAGAGCCGTGCTGGAGTCAGAGTACAATAGGCATAAAAGCCTAGGATTGAATTGTGGCATGTGCATCCACAGATAGTCCCATATGAATCATCAGTGTGTCAGTATGTCAGACATGTGAAAGCTGGTCGACCAATCCTTGACTTATTAGTCTTGATGCGGTGGTCCAGTGGAAAGATGCCTGGTTGCTGATGCTATGCAGAGTTGCAGAATGGCGGTTTGATCCACAGACCGGGAAATGGTGATCAACAAATTAAACTAATGGGTGCATGACTGTCGGCTAAGTTAGCACATGGAAATTGAAGCCGCGCGTTTCCAGTCCGTCAATAAAATAAAAATACATATACTGCCAGAGCCGTGCTGGAGTCAAAGTACAATAGGCGTAAAAGCCTAGGATTGAATTGTTGCAGGTGCATCCACAGATAGTCCCATATGAATCGTCAGTGTGTCAGTATATCAGACATGTGAAAGCTGGTCGGCCAATCCTTGACTTATTAGTCCTGGTGCGGTGTTCCACTGGAAAGATGCCTAGTTGCTGATGCTATGTGGAGTTGCAGAATGGCGGTTCGATCCCCCGACCGGGAGATGGTGATCAACAAATTAAACTAATGGGTGCATGACTGTCGGCTAAGTTAGCACATGGAAATTGAAGCCGCACATTGCCAGTGCATCAATAAAATAGAAATACATATACTGCCACAGCCGTGCTGGAGTCAGAGTACAATAGGCGTAAAAGCCTAGGATTGAATTGTGGCAGGTGCATCCACAGATAGTCCCATATGAATCGTCAGTGTGTCAGTATATCAGACATGTGAAAGCTGGTCGGCCAATCCTTGACATTTTAGTCTATGTGCGGTGGTCCAGTGGAAAGATGTCTGGTTGCTGATGCTATGCGGAGTTGCAGAATGGGGGTTCGATCCCCCGACCGGGAGATGGTGATCAACAAATTAAACTAATGGGTGCATGACTGTCGGCTAAGTTAGCACATGGAAATTGAAGCCACACGTTACCAGTGCATCAATAAAATAGAAATACATATACTGCCACAGCCGTGCTGGAGTCAGAGTACAATAGGCATAAAAGCCTAGGATTGAATTGGGGCAGGTGCATCCACAGATAGTCCCATATGAATCGTCAGTGTGTCAGTATATCAGACATGTGAAAGCTGGTCGGCCAATCCTTGACTTATTAGTCCTGGTGCGATGTTCCACTGGAAAGATGCCTAGTTGCTGATGCTATGTGGAGTTGCAGAATGGCGGTTCGATCCCCCGACCGGGAGATGGTGATCAACAACTAAAACTAATGGGTGCATGACTGTCGGCTAAGTTATCCCATGGAAATTGAAGCCGCACATTGCCAGTGCATCAATAAAATAGAAATACATATACTGCCACTGCCGTGCTGGAGTCAGAGTACAATAGGCGTAAAAGCCTAGGATTGAATTGTGGCAGGTGCATCCACAGATAGTCCCATATGAATCGTCAGTGTGTCAGTATATCAGACATGTGAAAGCCAATCCTTGAATTTTCAGTCTTGGTGCGGTGGTCCAGTGGAAAGATGTCTGGTTGCTGATGCTATGCGGAGTTGCAGAATGGGGGTTCGATCCCCCGACCGGGAGATGGTGATCAACAAATTAAACTAATGGGTGCATGACTGTCGGCTAAGTTAGCACATGGAAATTGAAGCCGCACGTTGCCAGTGGATCAATAAAATAAAAATTTTATATACTGCCAGACCCGTGCTGGAGTCAGTGTACAATAGGCGTAAAAGCCTAGGATTGAATTGTGGCAGGTGAATCTACAGATAGTCCCATATGAATCGTCAGTGTGTCAGTATATCAGACATGTTAAAGCTGGTCGGCCAATCCTTGACTTTTTAGTCTTGGTGCGGTGGTCCAGTGAAAAGATGTCTGGTTGCTGATGCTATGCGGAGTTGCAGAATGTCAGTTCGATCCCCCGACCGGGAGATGGTGATCAACAAATTAAACTAATGGGTGCATGACTGTCGGCTAACATGGAAATTGAAGCTGCACGTTGCCAGTGCGTCAATAAATAAAAAACCAAAAAAAACACCCCACATAAACTGCCAGAGCCGTGCTGGAGTCAGAGTACAATAGGCATAAAAGCCTAGGATTGAATTGTGGCATGTGCATCCACAGATAGTCCCATATGAATCATCAGTGTGTCAGTATGTCAGACATGTGAAAGCTGGTCGACCAATCCTTGACTTATTAGTCTTGGTGCGGTGGTCCAGTGGAAAGATGCCTGGTTGCTGATGCTATGCAGAGTTGCAGAATGGCGGTTTGATCCACAGACCGGGAAATGGTGATCAACAAATTAAACTAATGGGTGCATGACTGTCGGCTAAGTTAGCACATGGAAATTGAAGCCGCGCGTTTCCAGTGCGTCAATAAAATAAAAATACATATACTGCCAGAGCCGTGCTGGAGTCAAAGTACAATAGGCGTAAAAGCCTAGGATTGAATTCTTGCAGGTGCATACACAGATAGTCCCATATGAATCGTCAGTGTGTCAGTATATCAGACATGTGAAAGCTGGTCGGCCAATCCTTGACTTATTAGTCCTGGTGCGGTGTTCCACTGGAAAGATGCCTAGTTGCTGATGCTATGTGGAGTTGCAGAATGGCGGTTCGATCCCCCGACCGGGAGATGGTGATCAACAAATTAAACTAATGGGTGCATGACTGTCGGCTAAGTTAGCACATGGAAATTGAAGCCGCACATTGCCAGTGCATCAATAAAATAGAAATACATATACTGCCACAGCCGTGCTGGAGTCAGAGTACAATAGGCGTAAAAGCCTAGGATTGAATTGGGGCAGGTGCATCCACAGATAGTCCCATATGAATCGGCAGTGTGTCAGTATATCAGACATGTGAAATCTGGTCGGCCAATCCTTGACTTTTTAGTCTTGGTGCGGTGGTCCAGTGGAAAGATGTCTGGTTGCTAATGCTATACGGAGTTGCAGAATGGCGGTTCGATCCCCCGACTGGGAGATGGTGATCAACTAATTAAACTGTTGGGTGCATGACTGTCGGCTACGTTAGCACATGGAAATTGAAGCCGCGCGTTGCCAGTGCGTCAATAAAATAAAAAAATAAAAAACATAAACTGCCAGAGCCGTGCTGGAGTCAGAGTACAATAGGCGTAAAAAGCCTAGGATTGAATCGTGGCAGGTGCATCCACAGATAGTCCCATATGAATCGTCAATGTGTCAGTATATCAGACATGTGAAAGCTGGTCGGCCAAACCTTGACTCTGAGTCTAGGTGCTGTGGTCCAGTGGAAAGATGTCTGGTTGCTGATGCTATGTGGATTTGCAGAATGGTGGTTCGATCCCCCCCCCCCAACCCGGAGATGGTGATCAACAAATTAAACTAATGGGTGCATGACTGTTGGCTAAGTTACCACATGGAAATTGAAGCCGCACGTTGCCAGTGCGTCAATAAAATAAAAATACATACATTGCATGTGACCTATGATTTGAAGTTGTCAATCATTTTAAATTTGATAATTTTGTGAAGGGGCACGGGTGTTATAGGGCATCTATGGCATGACCAGACGACCAAAAGACAAATGGCGAATAACCTTACCCATATCAACATACTACCAATGTGATTAACAGTGCCCAAGAGACAATCAATATGTATATTAAGTACCGTTCAAATGTCCGTTTTGCCGCCCACCTGAGAGATGGACGGCCTATGCTATACATTAAAACATAAACTAAAAAATTATTTCGTATGACAAATGAGCAATAGGTTCAGTTCCCAATCCTTAGAGCCACGAAGGCAGAATCAGAATTTTAACTCAGTTTTACATATAATCAATTAAATATCGTAAATGATTTCTTTATAATTATTTGGCTTCAAATGTTCAATTAATCGAGTACATTTATAGAATCCTGTATATGCGTGGTGATGCAGCTGATCCATCGTCGTAGATGTCGTGTGTCTCTGAAACAAAGGTAGGTTGGCTACCTTGCTCTTCACTAGTTGCAGATTTCGCAGATGTGTCTAATTGCATTGCACAATTGTCACATACCAAGGGTCCACTAGTTCCCTCTTCCATGCGAAGTTTGCGAATTTCCAATTCAAGTTTAATCTTCTGCAACTTTACTTTCGAAATCTCTTCCCTTAGAAGAGCCGTGTGCAGCTCCTCGCGTGTAAGGTCTATTTCATCGTTTGGATCAGAAATCTTCCTCTTCTTTCTTATATCTTGTCGTAAATTACTGGGTAGGGATGGCTCGACTATGGCTGATGAATTACGTGGTGGAGCAGAGTCAACTACGATCGGTACTGTGGAAAAAGGTAATAGAAAGATGATATTAGACATTCACAGACACACATGAATGTTATTCCCAAACCAAATCAACTTCTACGGTACGGCACCCACGACGACAAAATACCACTACCAGCACCAGCACCACCACCCACCACCACCACCACCACTACTACTACTACTACTACTACTACTACTACTACTACTACTACTACTACTACTACTACTACTACTACCACCACCACCAACGCCGCAACCGCCCCCGCCGTCGTCGGAATAATGGGCTGGCGGAACATTGGGCTGTCGGAAGAGGAGCCCCCCCCCCCCCCAACCCCCTACCACCCGGACAGGGGAGAATAAAACAACAACATTTATCTCGATCGTCAACTGTGGACATGGAAGACAAGAAATATTGACAGTTGCTATTGTAATCATCGTCAACTGTCGACAGCGGAGAGTGAAATGTTGACAGTTATCATTGGCTCTATCGCCGCTCCCCATCGTCGCCAGCCTGGCGTTCCATAGGGAAAACAATCCAAAACGTTTTGCTAATCCGTAAACCATTGACAATCTGCTTTTTCGCATTAATTATATCATATAACATATAAAACGTGAAAAGCCGATTTTGCATGGGCAGAGCGCTCCTGTGGAGCGTTTCCCTATGGAACGCAAGGCTGGATTAGAGTGAAATGGCGACAGTAAGGCCTATCAAATCGACGTTATCGGCGCTATCAGTTCAGTTCAGTTCAAAGTAGGAGTGGAAGTGTCATTTTCAGTTAATTATTAGAAACATCAGTTTCACGGTGTTCGAGGGTCTGCCAGCTTGCTGTATGTAGTCTGAAGATGAGAGAGCAAGAGATTTGCTCCAGCTTCACACACAGTGCTTCGTCCATACGGATATTTGAAAGTACAGAGTGGTGGTCTACATCTAATAGCGTCTGCAACAATAGGTTTTTATTGGTAGCTAACACGTCTTTTGAACCCTGTTGAGTCCAAGCTGCGTTGTTCGTACCGGTTGAAGCACAGGGCACTCGACGACGAAGCGCATTCTGTCTTCAGGGGCAGTGTGGCACAATTTACGTGTTGCATCAATTGGTTCATCGTCGATTCATTCGATTGTCAACAAGGAAGATTCATTCGATTGTCAACAAGGAAATATGTTAGCTTATTTACGAGCTGTACTCATACTGTAAATAGGATCTAAATCTGGGAAGCGCTACATGTAGGTATACATTCTTTTGATATGCAAATTAGGCTGTGGGAATAATTGGCATATTGATTCAATTAATTTACTTCATGAACAGGCGTGGTGATGTAGGCCTACTGGCCCTTGTTTTATAGTGTGGGTCAAATATTTGCAAGGGGTTGGGTGCTATCGTAGGGCCCTATGCGGAGAAAACATACCTCAGACAATATTTTTGATGCGTGTGACTAGCCGTGCGTGAGTAAGCGCTTGCAATTGTCTGTATCGTGTTCCACAAAAGATGGTGAAAACCATACAATTAAGAGTAGTACTAGAAAATCCTGCTTCGGTGGTACGCCATGACGATCTAAATATAACACCAGCATGTCTTTCTAGTTGCTAAAAACTAACATATTCATTAATACAATACTGAAATAGTTAAGCCTACAGCTGTATTTCGCGGCGATGCAACAAGCGGCCGGGATGTGTGAGAGCGCGCAGACGAGAAACGACGTGTCAATAAAACGTTGTGTGTGTATTGTGAGCTGGCAGCGCAGGCGAGGGGTCGGAGTAAACCTGTGATATTGTGAGCGGACGAGGCAGAAACGCTGAGCGTATCTTGTTTGCCCGGTGGATTGCAAACGCTGAGAGGGTGTGTTGTCTGGAAGTGAGCATTTGCATAAATTGTTCGGGTTTTTCATGAGGAGGATAACAAGGTAAGAAATGGATTTAAAAATATATTTTTTCAACGACATGTCTATAGTAACTATAAGACGATTAATGGCGGGTTTTGAACCCTCAGGAAAGTCGATAACCGTTTCTATGTGCTGTGTAAATTTGTCGGCGCTTGCCGGAAGGCTGAGTAAGAATGAACGCGTGTTGCTGGTCTATATATTGGCTGCCTTCATTCATTTGCTGACCCAATTATTGTTAGGGAGTAATACTTATACTCCTGTAGCATATGTAGCGCGTACTTTAATAATTTGACTGAAAGTTGCGACTACCAATGACACTAACAACATTCAGTCAAATTACTTTCAGAATAACTACAGAGTTAGCTATAGTTGTATAGAACAAATGTTTAGCAATCGAATCCCGGACAAAATGCCACCCGAACATGATCTCACCTGACAAAGTCCCATGCGGACAAAATCCCACTGGACATAATCCCACCGGACATATTCTAACCCGGACATAATAGCGCCAGACATAATCTCAACTAGACAAAATCCCACCTGACAAAATCCCACCTGGACAAATTCCCACCGGACAAAATCCCACCTGAAAAGTCTCACCAGGCTGTACAAAAGACCAATTTGTAAAATTGCTAGCATTAAATCATGTAATAGTAGTAGTAGTAGTAGTAGTAGTAGTAGTAGTAGTAGTAGTAGTAGTAGTAGTAGTAGTAGTAGTAGTAGTAGTGGTAGTAGTAGCAGTAGCAGTAATAGCGGAGGGCAGCGGCAGAACAGTTTTGGAAGCTTACATTGTGGGCCTAGATGTATCCAAATGAAATAAATCTTAGCAAATGATGATTTCGTTACACATGAATTAATATAATATTTTTAAGTTGTGAAATTGAATTAGAGACACGAGTCCCTAATTCAACTTCACAATTAATAAGCATTATATAATAATTTGTACGGCATGAAATCGTCATATGTCAAGCTACCTAGTAGTTAGTAGTAGTAGTAGTAGTAGTAGTAGTAGTAGTAGTAGTAGTAGTAGTAGTAGTAGCGGAGGGCAGCGGCAGAACAGCTTTGCGTAACTTGTTTTCTTATCTAGCTATCACTATCTTAGGTGAACACCCTTAGCGAGATGTATAAAATGCTGATTAAATTGAAAATAACTTCGACTGGAATATGTTAGATAGCAACAGTTTCCAGTTACATAACCAACAAGGGAACAATCCATTTGGTTACGGAGAATTTCGAAGCTTAATAATAATATTAATAATAATAATAATAATAATATGATAATTATAATAATGTTAAAGGTACACATTCACAGCAGAATGCTTGAAGATTAAATTGTCAAAATTGTACACTTTTGGAAGCTTACATTTTGGGCCTAGATGTATCCAAACGAAATAAATCTTAGCAAATGATGATTTCGTTACACATGAATTAATATAATATTTTTAAGTTTTAACAGACACGAGTCCCTAATTCAACTTCACAATTAATAAACATTCTATAATAATTTGTACGGCGAGTTACCTACTAGTAGTAGTAGTAGTGGTGGTAGTAGTAGTAGTAGTAGTAGTAGTAGTAGTAGTAGTAGTAGTAGTCTCCACGTTCATAGATTTTAACTTTTGACACACACCCACAACCCACCCGGGTGGGGGGGGGCCGGGGGAGAGGGGGCGGAATCAAATGTAAATGTCATTTTGCACTCTACGATCATATGGGTAACTTACATACCAAATTTGGTTGAATTCCGTCCAACCGTGTCAGAGAAGTTGCATTACAATCAATTTCATGGCCTTTTGATCCCCATCCCCCGTGACTGGGGTTGGGGGGGGGGGGGGGCAGGACCAAATGTAAATGTGCTCATCCACTCCACATTGATATGGGTAACTCACATACCAAATTTGGTTGAATTCCGTCCAATGGTTTCGGAGGAGATCCATTACAATCAATTTCTGCAGATTAAAATTTTACCTTTTGACCCCTCTCCCGCCCCCTAGGGGCGGAGCCAAATCTAAATGGCTTCTTGCACTCCACAATCATAGGAGGAACTCAGATATCAAATTTGGTTGAGTTCCGTCTAACGATTTCAGAGAAGTTGCATTACAACCAATTTCCTGAACTTTTGACCCTATCCCCCCCCCCCCCCTCCAGGGACCAAATGTAAATGTGCTCATAAACTCCACATTGATATGGATAACTAACATACTAAATTTGTTTGAATTCCGTCCAACAGTGGGGCAGAGGAGTGGCATTACAATCAATTTTTTTTACCTTTTGACCCCCACCCCTCACCACCCCTGGGGCGGGGCCAAATGTAAATGTGCTCATGTACTCCACATTGAAATTTGGTTGAATTCTGTCCAACGGTTTGTTTCGGAGGAGATGCGTTACAATCAATTTCCGCAGGTTAAAATTAGACCTTTTGACCCCTCCCCACCCCCTGGGGGCGGAGACAAATCTAAATGATCTCTTGCACTCCACAAGCATATGGGTAACTCAGATATCAAATTTAGTTGAGTCCCGTCTAACGATTTCAGAGGAGTTGCGTTACAAAAGATTTGCCCTTTTGACCCCTGCCACGCCCCCTAGTGGCAGAGTCAAATCTAAATATCGTCTTGCAAAGCGGAATCATATGGGCAACCAACATACATAACAAATTTGATTTAATTCCACCCAATGGTTTGGGAGGAGATAGCGCGACGGACGGACGGACGAACAGATGGACAGAGGAGATATTTTTAAAACGTGGAGATAATAAGCAAATAAGATTTATTTGAATTGAATTGAATTTTAAAAAGTCACGTGATGTCTTACCCCTGAAATCGCTGACAATTATTCGAAATGTGATGCCCATATATCTGGTTTCCTCTACACTCTTGAGTTGACCCCGGTTGGTCCTAATGGAGTGGGCATGAAATCCTGGTGTGAATCTGTCCAGTGGGATTTTGTCCGGGTGGGATTTTGTCCGGTGGGATTATGTCTGGTGGAATTATGTCCGGTGGGATTTTGTCCAGTGGGATTATATCCGGTGGGATTTTGTCCGAGCAACTTAGCGATCACATAGAGTCCGAGACATAATTAGAACATGTTGATTGAAAGGTGTTGCTGTTTACGTTAGCAACAAATTTGAGTCAACTTTATAATTCTAGGGAAAATTATGTTGACTATTTTGAAACTAATTTGACTGGAAAGTGTTGCTGTGGTTCCATTCGAATTAATTTCATAATATTCTACGTTTTGCCAGTGAATGGTTTTATTTCTCTCAAATCCCTTTCAATTTTTCAAAGTAATCGGCCAGATATCGATTAGCCCTTTAACACTGATATCAGCAAAAAAATGGCTTCTACAGTGGTCTTGAGAAATGTCCATATGCAGACCAAGAGAAGGCTGTTTTTTAATAACCGAGCGAGTCATTCCAATAGTAAATTTTCAAAAATAGTCTTCTCTTGTCTGCAAATGGACATTTTTTATGAGAAAATGGAAATTAAAAAAAATGTTGAGGGTTAACGGTTAAATTAAATACGTAATGGTTGAATGTATGATGCAGATGACAGTCCAAAAAGATCCAGGTACAAGCATCGCACTAACATACACCACTCGATACGGGAACGTAGTGGGAGGGCGAGGATCGTGCAATAGGACGATGAGGTACAAGCAGACATATTAAGCTAATTTGTGGTGGGGTGGGGCAGGGATAATTAGTTGCAGTACACCCTTATTGGGCGCGACATGGAGGAATGGCTGCTTCCGCTGCTGCTGCTGCTAGATTCATTACGAACGTGTCAAAATACTGTTGAATATTTTGAAGCTAATTTGACTGAATAAGCAACTCCAGCTTCCAGTAAAATTGGTTTCACAATATCAAACAGCTTACTTATATCATTACTGAAAAAGTGAGATACTAGGATTACAGGTTCAAATGGGTAAAATGTGATAATTGGGGTTTTTTATTTGGGCCCCTTTTTTGCCCCCCCCCCTTCCTGGAGCCCCATTAGCCATGCCTTAATCAGGCTCTTGGTGCATGCAGTTCGAAGGGTTACGGTACAAACAACCCCATACAGATGATATCAGTTTGTTTCTCTCCCCCCCCCCCCTCTCACCCCTCCCCAACCACATCTCCGCGAACATGTAGGTCTATGTCATATTACTTAATTTTTTCAAAGCAAAATAATGATTTGGGGATCATTCATAATGCATGAAATGTCTTCTCAGTGGCTTAAATAGAGGGATCCATTTATAGCACTGCCCGGCCCATTTGTAGCTATGTCCCGCCCACTTTTTTACGCGTGTTGGTTCCGGTTCGAAACTAATTTTAGTGGTGCTGTTGTTGCCGAGAGCAGTTTAGTTTCAAAATATTCAACAGAATGTGTATGAAATTGTAAATTTATCAAAGACAATGGACCTTTCCATTTTTAGTTGTGCCCCGCCCATCACAAGCTAAGCTCCACCCACACCTCGCCGTGTTGGGATTGACCGATCCCTGAATTCCCTAGCTATCAATTTCCTGAAAAATATACAGGGAAGCTGTTGAATATTTTGTAACTAATTTGGTTGGGTGCTGTTGCTGCCTATGGCAGCAACAGCGCCCAGTCAAATTAATTTCAAAACATTCAACAGAATATTTATTAAATAGTAAAAGCAAACAATTTGTACAACAACGCATAGACCGTCTTCAAATATGCGTTCGTGACGTACTTATCGACGTCATTCATTATGATGTCATTCTACACATCACGCAGTTCATTATGACGTCATATGATGGGTAGGTACTCTGGAAAGGTGAATTCGTACATTTGTGACGGACTTCGATTTTCACGACGGAGCTATGCGTCATTATGGTAGTGGCGCCAGATAACTATAGTGACGTAAATCACGTAATTGTCAGATTCTGACATGAGATACATTAGTGTCATTGGCCTTCCATTTTCAACACTCAATTCGCCGGATGTGGTGGGTGATGGTGTTTGGGCGTTAGTGTACATGGGATGCGTCATGCGTTTCGCCCTTGCTGTTAGTTAAGTAGTTTTGACTACTACCGTTACGAGCTCCTCCCAATGACCTTTCCAGTTTATCTACCCATAATATGACGTCATAATAAACTACATGACGTGTATGATGACGCCATAATCAATAGCCATGAATGACGTAGATAAGTATGTCACGAACGTATAATTGAATATGGCCTAATCGTTGCTGTATGAATTGTATGTCTTCTCTATTTAATAAACATTCTGTTGAATATTTTGAAACTAATTTAACTAGGTTCTAATTAATTATAAAATATTCACAGTGACTGCTTTACCTATATAGTTTTCTGTAAATTGATAGTCCGGGGATCGATCGATCCCAACACGGACGAAGCGTGGGTAGAACTTAACTAGGAATGGGCGGGGCATAGCTAAAACTGGGAAGATATATTAAGTATCTCATGACGTTTCCTGCACAGTGCACACCGCTGTTGAATATTTTGGAACTAATTAAACTGCAGTTCGATGGATTGTGATACGCAGGCGAGTACGACATCATTCCGCTCATGGTCATATACTTAAGTGACAGATCGTGGAGATCGGATTCCGTTATTTACTTGTAAAAGTTGTGGTTATAAACTGACCACTCTGCTGGGTCATATCTAGTGCTCCTTTAGAACTGGTTTTGATTTAAAGTAAATATGGGTATAAATTATTACGGGATGTGTATTGGATATATAGATATATGTAAGTACGCTGTGTGTGTAAACCCATGCAATGTCCGGATATGAATAGCATACGCAGCGATGCGAATGATGATGATGATTGATAAATGGGTTGTCATAGTTACGTGCCTGTTTGAACACTGACAAACTACGTGTCCATATATAGGATAAAATGATACAATTACTAACTCGTCCTAGTTGTGGCGTTTCTAAAGTTCGTATCATCTGTGTGCTTGCTATCCATGTTTGGGGTGGGGTGGAGGGGGTGGGGTAGGGCGTTAGTGAGTGTGGGCGCGCGTGTCTGAGCCTTAACACTCGTAGAGGTTAAAAACGGCTTCTGCAGTGGTCTTGAGAAATGTCCATTTGCATACCAAGAGAAGACTATTTTTGAAGATTTACCACTGGAATGACTGGCTCGATAACCGAGCCAGTTGTTCCAGTGGTAAAATTTCAAAAATAGTCTTCTTGGTATGCAAATGGACATTTTCTATGAGAAAATTGAAATTTTCTTGAACAAATTCGCGGGTTAAATAAAGGGTTAATTGATAGGATTCAAACATTTTTTCCATTAGAATGTTGCCTTGTTTTAACATTGTCTCTTAGAAAATTATGTCCATAATTCATTTTCTAGGCACGTAACCAGTGGTGGCGGTGTATCCACCCCAAGATTTCAGCCTTGCCTCCCCCCCCCCCCCCAAATCCCACTACTATCATATACTAACTAGCTCGCATGCGCGCCCTAGTTCACCCACGCACGCACGCACGCACGCACGCACGCACGCACGCACGCACGCACGCACGCACGCACGCACGCACGCACGCACGCACGCACGCACGCAAGAAGAGAAAACTTTGGTAATGCACCACTATGTTCTTCACCAAGTTTCGGGGATCGGACTTTGCCACTGGTATATTCACTTTTCAACACAGGCTAACGTTCTTTTGTACGCATTAAAATTCATTTGCATTAGTATTATGGCCCTGTATCATATTATAGATCACCTTGAGTGAATACTATGCGATTTATAGCTAAAGTACCACGAAAACCAGTAGTCCTGAAAGCCCAATATGTAGATACCGCCAGCCGTGTGGAGAAGTATGTCTAATAAATAAGTTACCATGTTTCCAAAACAGAAATAGAAATATGTTAGTACAATTTTGAACACGATGTAAGAAATGTTATGTTTAATAATTTGAACGTAATTGGATTGGAAGACATTGTTGATTCAGTAATTACGTTAAAAAAAATTCACGTCCCAGCCCCCAGGAACACTATTCCCATGCAATAAAACCCGTCTATAACAAACACGTTCTTTCAAAAGATTGTGATTCTTTAGGACGGTGGTAAAAAAACCAACTGATCCTAATAAACCACTTTCGTACCCAAGGCTATTTACCAACGCAAACGAGAGCAAATTTTCTCTCGCTTTTGTCTCATTGTAAAACGTTTTCGGATTTTCCGGATGTTTACGGATGTTCCATATTTTGGCGGATTTTCCTTGCTCATTCCCAAACGTGTGGAATTCTAGTGTACTGTAGCGGCGCTCTCTTTTTTGTGTTAAAATGTGTGCCAAATCTGACCACTATTTTCTGAGCAATCCACGGATCCAGAAATTGATCCGATCTGGATTCCAGATTGTCTTATTTGGGTCACGCCCAACTTCATCAACGGCTAACCCGATTTCAATTAAACTTTACACAGATTTGTTGTATGCTATAAGTGCATCCAGTCTCCATCATAACGAAAATGATTTTCAAAAGTTGTCTTATGTTTACGAGGTTTGGACTTTGTTTATGGTGGAGAATTAGAAGAATAGTAGTTTCCCAAACGACCTACCTCATCTAGGACCTCTCAGTAAAATTTAACATATTTGTTCTCCATCATCATTGCGATCCATCTGCATCACATTAAAAATTAGCTTTAAACTTTGCTCATCCTTTCCCGTAGTTTAGACTTAGTCTATGTCTGGGTGATTTGCCTCCCAATGCCAAGAATTAGGAGAATGTTACAGCTTTGTACTGGAGATTTAATTCGTCAAAGGGTATAATATTTTATTGAAACCTTACAGATTTTCTCTATCCAGTTTACATCATAATTAAAATCCATCTTTCAATGTTTTTAAGTAGGTCCGGAGTAAATCCTCTTGTATCGCAAGTTCCTTCGTTGTGTTAAAATTTGATCGAAATCAGATCAGTGGTCTTTGAGATACAGGTGCGGGCATACATGCAGGCATGCAGGCAGGCAGGCGGGCGGGCAGGCAGGCAGGCAGGCAGGCAGGCAGGCAGGCAGGCAGGCGGACAGAAACAACTACTTATGGGGCGAGGAAAATTAGATGTAGTCACCGGCCACCTGTATTTAGCAACCAATATGTGATGACTAAATACAGGTGTCACAGTAGTGTGGGAATGTGTGTGGACCGATTCCATAGCTGGCTAGGGGTGGGTGTGGTGGCAGGGGTGTGGTGGTGTGTGGCGATGAACGAGCCAGGAACCAGGCTATTGTGTCACTGTGTGCTCACGTGCGTGCATGGGTAAGCGTGTATTTAATAATTCCTGAACTAGTGAACTATCGAAGTCTAACCAAAGGCAGTGGTCTAACTAGCCTATGGGACATATTAAATAGACTTATTATTAAAATGACGGGAGCGTGTCAGACGGCCCTCGCGCTCGGCTTATTTAATAGAGGAGGGAATGCCCAGTTAAAATATCAGGACCTATTAACTGCTCGATACATCAAACATGAAACTGACGGCTTAAAACGCCCACTGTTTACAGATCAAGATAGGTTAAATGAATACATCAGCCGCCATGGCGGTCTAACTCTGGATATTTTGAAAACAATTTGACTGAATGTTATAGGTGGCTAAGCGACCAATAACTTTCAGTCAAATTGTTTTCAAGATATTCAGCGTGTCCAAAGTTATTGCCCATTGAAATTAATATAATGAGGTGGCGTGCATGTAGCAGTCGAGCAGTGAGCATTTAGAGTCTGCTAGGCGCTTGGTCAGCTTGGGCGAAATAATGTGGTTGTTCCTTAATTCATTTAATCGAGCATCTTAGAGAACCACCGTCATCGAGTAACCTCCACCCTAATGAACCTTTCCAATTTTAGTTACGCTCTGCCCATCTCTACCTAAGCTCCACCCACACCTTGCTTATGTTGGGATCGATCGATCTCTGAGCTGTTGAATATTTTGAAACTAATTTGACTGGGTGCTGTTGCTGCCTGTGTTTATTAAATAGCAAGAACATACAATTCGTATAAGGTGCGGACCATTAAGCGTATAAGACGGACTAAATGGAGTCATTCATGATGTAATTGATTATGCCGTCATCCTTTGAGGCACGTAGTTGATCATGACGTCATATGATGGATGGATAAACTGGAAAGGTACATTACATTTCCTCTGGTAGCTGAATAGAAGAAAAATAGGTCATATGTAGCCTACATAGACTAGCTTCCATTATCTTATCTAATGGATCTTTCCAGTTTTAGCAATCTCCCGCCCACCTCTAACTAAGCTCCACCCACTCTTCGTCCGTGTTGAGATCAATTGATCCCTGACTATCAATTTCCAGAAAATTATACGAGGAAGCTGTTGATTATTTTAAAACTAATTTGACTGGGTGCACAATTATCGACCAAGGCCGGTTTTGGCCGCTTTAGGCATGAAAGGGTTAAACTATATTCTGCAGAATATGTGCTATCAAAAGTACATGGTATTATTGAAATGACTATAACATACAGCAAAAATACATTTTTTATTCTTGAACATACAATTGCTTGGCCAAACAATGATAGCTCTGTGAACATCTACATCGCCTATGGCTATTGTGTTTACTAGTGCTTTAATGCAGTTCTACAGACAGACAATCGATAGGGCTACTTTCCAATACACTCGATGCTATTCTTAGGCATTGCTTGTAGATGTACTTTCCCATATTGACTCATCGAGTCTATGCTTTTTGTTCATTATTCTTACTTTTCATATCACCACCTCTAGCAGTTATCCACTGAGTATACCCACACAAAACGCACTTTGTCAATCCGACCAGAAGTTGGTCATCGTGACACACTTCACGAGAGTATTCTATACAGTAACCAAGATTGGTGTATGTATGCAATGTAGGCTAAATGTGTATCACGTATCGAAAGAATTGTCAGCTGTTATGGTTTTTTTTAAATCATTGCTCCCCTTATTCCGCTAATCCTCAAATTTGTTCAACAAAATTTAGATTTTCTTGTAGAAAATATTCATTCGCAGATCAGATTATTTGCGTGAAAATTTATCAGTGCACTGACTGGCTGGCATAGTTATCGAGTCAATCATTTCAATGATAAATCCCCACGAGCAGCGAGGGGGCTATATTTGGCCAACTTAAGTGTGTAAGAGTTAAGAGTTCATTTTAATTTTGGCCGATTTGACTCCATTCCTAATCAATTTGCCCATACGTGTTGCATTGAAAATAATTTGGCTGGAAATCATAGTTTCTCTAGGCAGTCATTCCAGTTGAACATACTCAAAAATAGTCTTCTCTTGGCCTGCAAATGGGCATTCAAGTAGGAAATCGTAATGTTCTTGACCAAATTTAGTCTGTAAAGGGGCTAACTGATAAGCAAGCAGCTGCCTAAGTGGCTCCACTGTTGTGTTACTGCTGTAGAGCATTGATGGAAGTGTAGTTGGCAGTGCACACACACGCACACGCACACGGACACACGCACGCACGCACACACACGCACGCACGTACGCACGCACGCGCGCGAACACGCGCGCACACACACACACACACACACACACACACACACACACACACACACACACACACACACTTGGTGTAGGATGTCCTTAGCAACACATAAGATGTATGTACTTTGATTTCATGGCAAAAAATTTGTCTAAAATATACTGTTGATAATAATCACTGGATGGAATTGGCGTGTGGTCTAATTACCAGCCTACAAAGGTTTCACTGTTATAGAAATATGGTTAATATGACGCTGTTTTTAACATGCTGTTCATACGCTCTCATACACACTTGGTGGCGATTATCCGTAAGCCTTTAACCATCGATTTCGTTTTTAAAAAGTTCAATTTTCTCATAGAACCTGTCTATTTGCTGACCAAGACAATTTTTTGAAATTTTACCACTGGAATAACTGGCTCGGTTATCGAGCCAGTCCTTCCAGTGGTAAATTTTCAAAAATAGTCCTATCTTGGCCTCTAAAGACCACCACAGTTCACCGTTTTTGGTTGATATGAGTGTTACAAGGTTCACGTCCACCATGCTTCATTTAGTTACTTCAATATAATATGGATAGATAGAAATACCGCAGAGGAACCATAGCATACATATATTAGTTACACACACGCACGCACGCGCGTACACGCGCTCACACACACCGCCCTTAGGCGGCCCGTGCTGAAATAGCCCTTAAGTGAACCAGTATATATCCCAACGGACCTTTCCGGTTTTCGATATGCCCCGCACATCTTTAGATAAGCTCCACCCACACCTCGCTCGTGTTGGGATCGATCGATCTATCTCTGAACACCCTGACTATCAATTTCCAAAAAAATACACAGGTAAGCTGTTGAATATTTAGAAACTAATTTGACTGGGTGTTGTTGCTGCCTTACATGTTTATTAAATAGCAAAGAATTACAAAGACATACAATTCATAGAACGTGTCGGACCATTTTAGACTTAGTGAGGTATATATAGAACCCCTTGTGGCGTAATGATTGTGACGTCATCATACACGCTCTGAGCTGATTATGATGTCATACGAGGTCTGAAAGGTGAATTAAAACTACAACCGTAAAAACTATTGTACTAAAATAATTTCAAATACATCTTAATATAATGATAAGTAAATATATAGCCAAGTTGCACGTTGATATATTTTAACCAGGTCCCTTTAAATCCCACATGGTAAGACATCATTACTTGTATCACTCACTACACAGGTAGCTGTTTTAAGCTGGCCATTTTAAAAATAACAATTAATTGAACCAATTTTTGTCGAGCCCTACAGGAAGAGGAAGATGACTCAAAATAGTAATCAGAATGTCATGTGATGAGCACCACGAATTAGGTAACAGTTAAAGGCTTGCGATGGACATTTAATTTATCACGGTCTTATCCAATCTTAATAAAACTATAGATTCGATCTATGCCATCATTGCATCCATTCTCCTTCATAGTGTAGATGTTTTCCGGAATTATACATATTTTGAAGTGGGTTAGACTTAGTCAATTAGTCTATTTTGCACCAAGAATTAGAAGAATGTTAGTTTTTCAATTGCCATAATGTTCATCAACAGCTAGCCCGATTTCAATTAAACTTTACACAGATTTGTTCTATGCTATAAGTGCATCCAGTCTCCATCATAACGAAAATGATGTTCAAATGTTGTCTTATGTCTACAAGGTTTGGACTTTGTTTATGGTGGAGAATTAGAAGAATATTAGTTTCCCAAACGACCTACCTCATCTAGGACTTCTCAGTAAAATTTACCATATTTATTCTCTGTCATCATTGCGATCCATCTGCATCACATTAAAAATTAGCTTAAAACTTTGCTCATTCTTTCCCGTAGTTTAGACTTAGTCTATGTCTGGGTGATTTGCCTCCCCATGCCGAGAATTAGGAGAATGTTACAGATTTGTACTGGAGATTTAATTCGTCAAAGAGTATAATATTTTATTGATTTTCTCTATCCAGTTTACATCATAATTAAAATCCATCTTTCAATGTTTTTAAGTAGGTCCGGAGTCAACATGATGCCACCCTCCTCTGGAAGCCATAAATCAGCGATTCGAAACTTCTAGAGCCCTCTCTACCCTTGAGGCATATTGGGAGATAAAACCCATGGTGTATAAATCATGCCACTTCCCTATTGGAGAAGACACAGTCAAAATAATCCCACCTTCATCTGGAGACCATAATTCAGCAATTCACAGCCCCCACCACATTCACTGTCCTGAAGGCCAGGGGAGATAAGACTTGGGTTTACATTCAGTACAACTGATCAGAAAGATAGGAAACGCCAGTGTGCGCAGTGATATACGATCGATGATCAACCACACATTGCATAGTCTGAACATTTATTTAGTAGATAAGGGTCGAGAGTAATATACGATAAGATCAGCCTCGCAATGTCGTGGAGAACCAGAGGTCACCTGGGTATGCCGGGGAAAGAGGATAAAGACAGTGATGCTGCTTTGCTGTCCTGAAAGCCAGATGAGATAACACTTGGGTGCACAACTAAGTGTCCCGAATACACACGCACGCACAAACACACTTAGCACGTAAGGTATATGAACACCTACACATATGTATACATAGTTCTAATTCTGTATTAACTGTCACCCATTAGAGATAACTGACATTTCCATAGACTAATTACTTATGCCGTTACATAGTCTGAACATACATTTAGAGATAAGCATGCATAAAGGGATACAACATGGTTACTGTAACACAACTACATGTAATGGCAAAGCAATTCGGCCTTAGCGGCTCTGATGTCTTGATGTTTAAAGATGATTCATACATTCAGGACACATATTGATTGTTTTTATTCTGCTGGAATGGTCGATACGGTGGATATAGTAATATGGCAGTTGTGATTGACAGCTGACCGTGTTGCCAGATTGCTATAGAATTAAAGCTGAACTGCTACTTTAAATAAGAACATTACAGAGGCTATCACACATTGTATAGTTTGAACAGCCAGTTAGAGATAAACGTCCGTAGTCTATAGAAGTGAATTAAACCTCCAGTTCGGCCGAGTTCTCCACCATTGTCTTCCCGCGGGAACCTCTGCACTCTCGCAAGAGCGAGCACCTAGTAAAGCCTGTAGTATCAGGACAGTGGCGGTCAATCCAGCAGCCACGAGGATACCATCTAATCTATTACCTGAGTACGACGACTATTTCATGACAGTAGACCAAGTCCATGATGAAAGCTTCAGTTCTGAGCACACTGTCATTAGTGCAGAAGCGAAAGCTGCTGGCATGGAGGATGGTCATCCCACCGGAACTCAGGAAGTTAATGTTATTGATCACATATTCAATGTCAAGGGCCGGAAGCAGATACAGGATAATACGGCAGCATTTCTGGAGTACCTTGACAACTACCAGGACTACCTCCTCAACCCTACGCGTATGGCAGATGCTAAGAGAGAATGGAAGAAGTGGATCGTTCCATGAGAGGTTCGGTAAGAAGAGAGCCACAGTGTCTGAATGGAAAGAGTTCCAGACGGTATATGCTGCTCCTCCAGAGAAGGTGAGAGGTACCGAGGAGCAGGTGAAAGATATAGAGGAGCCCATGAAAGATCCAGAAGTTCCTGAGTGCACTGTCAAAGGTGACCGTCGAAGTTGCTCATCGAAACTCAGAAGTTTCTGACAAAGTTGATGAACGAATTTCGAAATTACTGGCGAAGTTGCTGAGCCAAATGCGAAGTTACTGAGTAAAACGCCAGGTATCTGACGAGGTTGCTGAGGGAAACCTAAGGTAGGTGGGCCTAAACTGTAAGTTGCTGAGTACATCTGGGAAAAAGGCCTCATCTGCGCACACACTTCAGTTTCCTGGTTGGATCCAACTTGTAGCTGAAGCTATTCTCTTTCGCCAGAGATGGTTTGAAGTGTAAGAGCTCTCCTATCTCCTTGTTGCTGAAGATGAGGCAGCACAGTTCAGAGACCTGCACACCGGCTAAGAACTCTGGCTTGAACTCCGTGTGGGTCAGACTATCATATATGGTCTCGAGCAGAGCTCATCCACTCTTCGAGCTAAAGTATAAAAGCCTGGCATTGTGGCGTAAGTCTAGTGAGATCTCACAACTGCTTTTGAAAGATGATGAAGACCATGATCTTAGTGTGCTGGATGCGTCTGGTAATGTTACTGAGGTAAGGGACTCTTGCTGCCATGTCATCGATTATTAGGGTAAGTGGATCAGTCAGTCAGGCTGCTAGGATCTTCTCCATCAGGGCCTCCAGGTTCTGCATCTTGCTAATTGGGCCCTTGTACCACTAGTTATTGCTGTCAACTGCCTCAATGATCAGACACAAGAACAATGTATTGAGACTGTTGGTGCTCTCTCAGCAGGGCGCATAGCAAGATGTTCTTTCAGTTTCTTGATGAGGTACTGATCAGCACCACCTGCCCTGCATGCTCCAGTCTACTGCTGTATAGTATGGACATGTTCTTGGAAGATGGACAGCACTTGTTCGGCTGTAGCCTCGTCTATATCTGGGAGACTAAATGTGAGCATTTGCTTATTGCCTCTCGCCTGAGCGGCTGGTAGTATTGTACCACCAACCAAGATCAAAGATGATATAGAGTATTTAATATGAAATCCCAGCAACAACTAAGGAGGTAGCAAAGTGGACCTGTATCATTGCAGGTTGTGTCTATGACGAAGTCCTGTCCATAACCTTGATGGCGCCAGCCTCATCAACTCTGAAATTGTCCTTGATGCCCATTCCTTTGTATACATTCTTGACCTTGTTGATGGCTGATTGACCTAGCGTGTCAGTGTTTCCGAAGAAGGCGATGGGGCAACAGTGCCGTCAAAACCAAGGCATGCCTCGCTCCAAGTGAGCCAAGTCAACAAGCTCTGCTCTCTAGATCTGAAGAGCGACTGAGTTATTATCGGAACGACAGGTATATAGGTGTTTTAAACTTAGGCGTACCAAGTGGGAACAGGTTGGCATAGGTGGATCACTGGAAATAGGTAATACTGCTCAGGATACTTGTCCTGTCTTCCTTGTGGGTTGGTGTAGTTCGGATCGACTGAGCGGGTACTGGCCATACCAGCCAAGCTGGGTACGTACCGCCCATCCTGGACTCGTTCCCTGAACACGCCCCCCACCTGGGTATAGCCATAAACGTATATGGGCCTATGAGAGAGATCATGTTATAAAAACGACTAAGTTCGTTAAAGCACATAGTGCGCATGCGCACGCTTAGGTGCTATTTTTGGCAGAGCACGTAGTTTACGACCAAGATGGGATGACGCTTTTAGTGTACTGAGATGGTACCATGTAATCCTTTTTATTTACCTGTTCCCGCAGAATCTGGCATTAATCAAGACCAGAATTCGACGGGCTTTCCAAATCCGTAAACCATTTCAAAATCGGTTAAGAAATGGCTGAGTTATCCATGGAAAACCCCTTTTGATTATCTTCAAAATATCGCCGTGACGTCATAACCACGTGGACGAAGAACTTCTAGAATGTTCTAGAACATTCGACTGCATTATTATTAGCTACGCGCTGATTGACTGTTGCTCGACCGATGATTGGTTGGAGCCTGCGCCTGTGACGTCACAAGTAGTATAAAAGGAGACAAGATCCAGAGTTCAAGAGCATCCTCGGCCAGGGGCCGAATAGGTTGGACCTGTTCCAGCTACGATCAGCACAACATTACACAGATCACTTCGCCTTCTGTCGGTTTCTCTCCCGTAGACAGCAGTACTCCAGCCCACCACACTAAAAGCAATTTTGTAACTCCCGTCCTTGCAGGAGCATTTTGGAACTTTCTAGTTATTGTTCACGAATATATCAAGAGCTACTTCGGAACACGGCCTGAAAATGTGATTCTACAGATGTAGAGGCAGCAATGTTCTTTGGTGGATGACCCGCCGGATCTGCTGGCCACGCCAAAAAGTGGTTATTTAACCATCCCCGCACTGAAGTCATGCAGGTTCTTCTAAGCTTTCGACCGCAGCAAGTAAACTTTGCCCAGTACGTCTTCATAGCTGGCTGACGTACCCCGCACCGTTAAGCTTAGTTTTGTATCTTTATCTGCATCTTACAACCCCGCTTATGATTGGGTTGTTATCAACTTCCATCCATACCATCGGTCTATGGGAACTTTCCTCACAGCAGCAATGTGATTGTATCTCTTGCTGACTACTCGTTAGACATTCTATATTGTGATTACAGTCCTGAGTTCGATCCGCTCCCATCATGAGCTGCTTGCGGGAATCTTGTTTTGCGGGAACCAACCTGTGGGAACTTTCCAGCTTCCTGAGAATGCATCAACTCACGTCAATCTAAGAATGATGTGTCAATTTCAGTAACACGATAGCCAGACTTAATAATGGCTACCGATTATTCAAGTAACTATACTTAACATTTTAATTATTCCGTTAAATGTATTTTTCTTAATTATATCGTACCCGTATAAACGGTCCCGATGACTAAAAGGTACCGTAATGGTCTTAGGACCGCTAGTTATAATTTCTGTATATGTTAATAGTTATTCTGATTTTCTGTAAGGTGTTTTCACTAACCGCACCATAGTAGGTTCGTTAACCTGTACTAAAGATATAAAATTCTGATCATTCTACACTGTATTGATTGTTCTGGTTAGTTTATATATATATATATATATATATATATATATATATATATATATATATATATATATATATATATATATATATATATTTATATATATATATATATATATATATATATATATATATAATGACCAGTGACCATCAGTTCGTATGTTTTGTTTAGTTGTAGAAAATATAGGACTGCGGTGCACGTAGGAAACACTATACAGCAACACTTATACACCTGTGCAAAAGTTAAGCACCACCCTATTTTTACGCACATGCGAGGGGATATTCATGTGCTATGAAGAAAGCAATAGCATAAACATTTATGTACCCATCCATCTTAGTGCAAGAGGTAATAATGCAACTAGAGGAATGCTGATTATGATGGTGGGGAAACACTGTATGTTTTTGTTTGAACTTGAAAACGAGGCCTGAATATGGTTACGTTGACACAACTGACAACTATTGCCCTACAGTTGACACACGTGGCTAGATTGCCATTAATGGTGTCTGAAAACGAAGTTTAACATCTGTGCACGAGTTTGAGACTGTCATTATTAATACCGGGTATATCCACCTTGTGCCTGGATGACGGCCTGGACACGACGTCTCATGCTGGTCACCAACCGACTGATACGCCATTGTGGTATTCGTTGCCATTCAAGATGGAGTGCGTCTGTTAATTCCTGTAGGTTCTGCACAGGAGGATCCCTCCTTCTCACCATGTTTCCCAGAATGTTCCAGATATGCTCAATAGGGTTCATGTCAGGGCTCCTTGCTGGCCATGGTAGGGTTCCGATGGCATTCTGGCGGAGGTATTCATGCACAGCTCTAGCACGATGTGGTCGGGCGTTGTCATCCATGAATATAGGGTGGGTTCCAGGTGCATGATTTACAAAATGAGGGACCACAACTCTATCCAGTATGGAATCTTGATATCTTTGTCCATTTAGTGTTCCAGGTACAGTCAACAGATCCAGCTTACAATCAAATGAGATGCACCCCCATATCATAACGGAACCTCCACCAAATGGAACTTCTTCCATGATGTTACGTTGGTCGTACGCCGTGCGTCTGGACCTCCATACACGAGTTCGACCATCTGTGGCATGAAGCAGGAACCGACTTTCATCGGATCAGTGTACCCGTCTCCAGGATCTCATGTTCCAGTGTCTTCTTTCGTTGCACCACCTCAGACGCTCCTCTTTGTGGTGTGCAGTGAGGAGAGGACGTCTGACAGGTCTCCTAGCTTTCATGCCAGCAGCATACAGTCTCCTTTTGACGGTAGACATTGGCACTCTATTTTTTCGCGTTTCCCATTGCTGGCTGAGCACTCTGCTGTTGGTGAATGGAGATCTCCTAATAAGGCGTACTAGGGCTCGATCATCACGGGCAGTAGTCTTCTTCGGTCTTCCAGATCTAGGCCTGTCCTTCACCTCGTTAGTTTGCCCATGTTTTGCAATCAAACGACTGATTACAGTATGGTTAATGTTCAGCTGTCTGCCAATCTCTCTGCATGACATACCAGTGGTATGCATGCCTATGGTTTGCCATTTCACACGATCACTTAACCTTCGTCTTGCCATAGCGGTTCACAATCAAGAGCTAATTCTCTCTGTACAAATAAACCACGGTCATGAAGACAAAATTCCTAATCTTGTCGCCTAAATCTGTATGTAATGTTCTACACCTCAAACTGGACTTTTACATAACTGAACACGTGTGCTGTTTCCCGCCACGCACGGACATCAAGCGGTGTGAAGTCATGCATGCATGTGCATTTCGTACTTGGAATTATGTCAGCTAATGCGGGGACAAAAAGTATGGCAGCCTAGTTGTACCATCATGTTTCTACGTTCTATTGTTTTTGCTGGTGCTTAACTTTTGCACAGGTGTATATATATGCAGCACTTTCTCCCGCCACCAACAATTTTTCACTGAGGTCACTGTCTGTGCTATAACTCTGTTTAGCCCAGCATGCTACCGACTAAAACCTTTTCTATTCAGCTTGATAGGATAGGTTTAATATGATTAGAGACAAGTTCTTCGTTAGGAAATCTGTAGTATATGCCTCTTTCCGGGTAGTTGCGATAATTTAACCCCGCACTCCGCCAAAATTCATATCTCTAAGATATTGTCTCTCCATGTTCCACTAAGCCTTGTGGCTTCTTAATTGTTTGGATGCCCTATCCGCACCATAGGCGGATCCGACCCTGGGAAACTGTTGGAGTTTCCGAGCGGTGATGGCCAAGGTGTGGTATCACATACATTCCCTCTGTATCCTCGGATACTTAGTAGTTAGCACTTCTGCCAATGTAGGAAAGCACCGCGCAAACATATCTTAATTATTATTTTCTTTTACTTGCTGAACAATCCTCCCGCACCGCAGTGCAAAACTGGGCAACTTGTATTTAAACCTAACGACAGGTTAAACATTCAGTTCCATAGGACCTGGTGATGGGCAAGATGCGCATCCCCACCGAATTCTGTAAGAATGTCTGGGCATGATATTTAAATCTGCCACACCCTCGCGGGAAGGACATTTACGGTTGGTATTCGTCTCTCTTACCCCCACCATAATGATAGTTCGATTACCTAAAAATGCTTTTGTGAGAAATAACCAGTGTCTTGTGACGTTTTATGTGGTTACGGAGCGAGATGTCCGGATTCTTATCCAGTTAGGAGATCTTTCTAAGTAACATGTACGAGCGCTGTCTTCAGTATTGATGTCTTAGGGCATCAGTTCTTAATGACAGCCGTATCTAACAGCTAGGTAGACACCAGCCATTTGCGGCCTAAAATAGTTCTTGTCACTAAAAACTAAAGGTGAGATAAGCATAGAAGAAGGCCCGCATAAATAAAGCGGCAACTACTAATTCAGCATACTAAGAATTACATAGGACGGTGACATGGGAATCCTTTGGGAATCGTTCATCCCATCTTCACGTAAAACAGCACGCAACCTTATAGTCATAATCTCACTAGGTATGGTCTTTTCTTTTCAGCATAGTGATTAAATATTAATGGGCCCATTTTTGGCTACTACTCTTCTCCCGCTTTAAGCTGTGGCGACATTTTCCCATGACAGAGGCCCACGCGAGGCACTTGCCTCTCGCAAGGATTCAGCGACGACGGTCCACGCGAGGATAATACTTCTCACCCAAGCTAGCACCAGGAGTAGTGCCCACGTGAGGCACATGACTTTTCGTCACTACAAAGATAATTTTCTTTCCTTTCAGCTTAGAGGTATAAAAGCTTATATTAAGTTAATTAGTTAAGTCTCATGTACGGGAGCCTCCCTTGCGGGGATACCTCTGCGGACCTACGAGTCTGTGTGGTACCTCCGGGAGCCCCACGTTTAAAAGTTCATCCGGCTGTCTCTGTCTTGTATTTTCGTATGCTCATCATTTTGTCTAGCATACTCGACAGTCTGTTTAGATAAAATTACTGTATAGACTTAGTTTAATTAGGTCACCAAAATCAAATTTTGTAAGTCCATAGATCACGAAATTGCTATGGACAGGCATATTGGTGACACAAACTCTTGGGATGAGACCGGTGTGTTTAATGTTCGCGACAATGGTCGCACGGCCCCACTGGAACAATTGAGTTCCACCGACCTTAGGAGCCAGTCTTTGTTACCCGTAGGGCAGTAGCGTACAGGATCTGTCACCCCGAGACCAGAAGCTAACCAGCATCATCATTCGTCGTGCACTTGTGGCATGGCGAGTCGACATCATACACCGGAACGGCCCGACACTACCCCGCGAGCTACATTATCCACATCCCTGTGAATCGGATAGCCTCAGCCATCCTGCTCGTTGCTCTAGTAGCATGCAGCGGTCCCCATGAAGTCTGGTGTAGCGCATTGAGTATATGTGACGTTATCCATCTATGTAGCCCTCTTAAACATAGGTCATGATGATCTCGACCATAGCACTCATTGCTAGCCATAGAACAGAGGTTTCCATTAGTGGAATGCGCTTGCCCATGATCTTGTCGACAGCAGTGTAAGAAGCACCATTGATGATGGCCTTTGGGAAGGGGTGAAAAATTCCCGAGATAGTGCTCGACAACACCACCTGCCATCTTGACTACAGCAACATTTGGCGCAACATTACTGACAACGTAAACTGCCAAGGACTTAGCATGTGTCAGTATTTTCTGGGGTTTGTCCTGAAGCAGCTTCTTCACCTTCTGAAGACTCGCCTGACTCTCATGCAGTTGCTTTACAATATGCACTGTCGACGTCATTGTTTAAGCACTGAGTGTGTAACACGTTTAAACGGGTGCTTTCCACCTCGAGAGAGATAATAAGATCTGCCCAGTCTGTGTCTACCAACTGACCAACTGATGTCCATCTCTATAGTGCTATAATAGCAGCTTTAACATGGCCCAGCTCGCGAAGTACTATAACGTCTTATGCACATAGTTGAAGAGCTACAAGAAGGAGACACAAGCTGAGCTCGCACCTTGAAGCTCTACCTAGAGGTTGCTAAGGGACCGATCTGTGTCATCAAGTACTCTCGTTATGAGTGGCAGTATCATCGAGCAGCTTCTGTGGGCTACGGGATTCTTCAACGATTGTGAGTACTTAGCAGATGTCTTTAAGCTGCTGCAGACATCCATGGTAACACCTGACTGTGAAGTGAATAAAGGTCTGCGCTACTAAAGCTGGAAAAACCAAGTAGCACAGAGCCAATCATCCCTTGGGTGTGTATGCTAGCAGCGTGTGTACAGACACGGCAGGCCAAGCTAGTTCATGCGATCTTGGCAGCCACAGTCATTCTGACTCGCATTCTTACTGAAGGACGAGGACATTCTAGATGATCTACTATCTGATATCATGGTGGAGAAGGCTGGTGACAACACAGTGATAGCCAGGCCTGACACCAGTCGTAGGGCTACTGTCCGAATATCGTTGCCCTGCATGCCGGCACAGCTCCCAGCACAGCCTGCTGAGTTGACAGCTGTATGCTTGCTGATGGTAGTCGGGATGACGGTACAGCTGCTGTCCCACTATAGTGGAACTGGCCCAGGACCGTGGCTTGTCATTGAGATGGGGGCAGGATGCGAGCTGATTTCTGTGTTGATGGCGAAGTGGACATCAGGGGAACCTAGACTATAATGTTGCTGTAGCACCTAATACTTAGTTCCACAACATTCAGAATCCTGTTGCTCTGGATCATTCGTGGGAGATATATCGAATGCTAGCTGCTGATGGGTCTTCTGCAAGGCTTCATGGAACTTAGAAATGAGGCTACTAGGGCCTGCAACGATGATCATATCCTCTACGAGACTGCTGAACATGGCCTGCATCTGTTCCGCTAACCCCATTAATAGAGTGCCACAGTTTGGTTTGGGCGGTAAGGAGACAGTAATGCAGTGCTTCCAACGACTGGTTGATTCGAACGATCCCTGCTGGTGTGAGCCCTGGGGGAGGTGTTTGGAACAAAGTATGTCCAGACAGATGGGTGCTTCTGCTTGATGCTGGTGATGTGCATATTCTCTACGTGCTTTTGGGCCCCTGAGTCTGGATCGGCTGATTTTATGTGGTGTCTGATAGAGAAAGCCCGAGTAGTCTCTCCTCGGGTCACCATGCATAATACCTATGCCGCTGTTGTCTCCCCCATTCTACCGGATCCACCTCACTGTGTAGTACACATGGAATTTGAGACAGCTGGCCATGAGCACAGCTTCTGGGGTGCCGGAATAGGAATGAAGCAATGATGCCACACCCTGCTGTGGCACAGCACACAGCAAAGTTCAGCTGTTCGTTCTAGAGCTGGAGATTTAGACCGACCATCCAGCTGTAAGCTTTCTTCATTTTTTTTATGGTTATTGCAAGATTGGTCAACGGCCGTGGATTGATGGAGAAATGGGTGCGAGTACCGTCCATTGACTGTAATCGAGTGGTGTTAGATCTTGTATATCATCCATCAGACCCGACATACCTGTCCAAGGTGTACCTAGGAGGGGCAGTTGGCTCTGGACGACTCGTGAGGCTCAATGGGAAGGCCATCTATACCACTGATCTTAAAGCAGCACACTATTTGGACTCGTAGAGACTTGCAATGCGGCCTCAATGCAGCATCTCATTTTAAATTGTCTCCATCTCCAGATGCCTGCTTGAGCATTTGAGGTATTGTCTGGTCACTTGGGTCTTCTCAATCCGCTATAGGGGTTGTAGCTTCAGGACATGACGGTACTCTTCATCACTGACTTGTCCATCCTCAAGAGCTTGGATGACAGACAGTCGATAGCCCGAAATGTGCTCTGTACTAGTGTCACATACTGAGCATGCTTCTCGAGCTACCTGGTGACCTGACACTGACCAACTTTCAGGCCGGTGGTCAGAACAGCAGCGGTGATGGTCAATCCACCCAGTGGGATATTGACTATTGCACCCACCCCTGTAGCAAGGGTAGCGATGGCGGCCACTTGCACTGGCACAGATCACACCAGCAGCTATGGTTCCAACGTGGCAGACTGTTGTAGGCTGCTTTATACCGCCTGCGTGTTCTGCTCTAGTTTTCAGCCTCAAGAATGAGAGATGGTGACAACTTGTGAGAGCCACCAGCCGTGGACTTTGTCACCCTCGTCAGGTGTCACGGCGGGATATATTGTGTGTTGCATTCATAAATTCAGGTACCCTCCTGAACATGATGGAGCCAATATTTGCTTGCTCAACATGTCTCGCTGATTTAGTGGATGTATATGATGTTGACACCGCCAAGGTCAAGGAAAGTGATGGTACGTCGTTTGCCCTGTAGTATTTGGCAGACTCGAAGACGTTCTCCATTCATCTCATCGATGCTTATGATGTTGAGCTACTCTCCGATCTGAACGATGTCACAATGTCCCTGGGTGTCTGGACCGAGTCAGGGATGGTGACAAGATTGTGTTCCGCTATGACTTCTTGAAGAACAAGTTCATCCTCGATCCCTCGAAAGAGCAGTCAGATGACGACGTGGAAGATGCTAACACCATGAATGCTGCCCTCAGCTTTCATGTCATAGAAATGGTTGTGAAGCATACCCCACCGATGTCACATGATGGCGTGCTGTTGACCCTGGCGAAGCAACTACAGCTAGTCTTCGAGAAAAGTGGCGTATGGTATGGTGGTAAATGGTATCATTCGACCCCTCTGTATAGGCCCCCAGCAGTCATTGATCTGGAAGTCTCACAGCTCTCTACTGTTCTGAAAAAGGATGGCAAGGTACAAAAGCCACATAGCAGATTAGCCGTGGCTCATCTTTCCTAGCCTATATAGGTCACTTGGTGTGACTCGTGAGAAGCTCATGTGGTATTCTTTGATGGGCTAGAACAAGCTATTATATCCAAGAGGGCATCCTGTGAATAGGTGTGTCAATGTCTCAAAGTCGAGCACCTCCATAAAGCTACTCGAGCGTGTCGGACACAAGTTCGCAGACAACCCTCATTGTGATATAACTGTGCATTCTGCCTGATGGTGAAATGAAATAACACCCACCTCTGATGGGATGAGGTCACCCTGTTTAGTTTAACCCTCCATGTATAGCCATGACCTGTATCTTCAGTCTACTTACAGCCATGCCGGGTGTCACAGCTGAACAACAGACTGCCATGATATTCGATACCGAGTGAGCACACTTTCGAGATGAACCTCTGTACAATCCTTAAGGCGATTATCTGCGAAAAAATACTAATGATCGCTTTCATCTCTGTGAAGAAACTGAGTCCGTCGATGACTTCTGTGGCGTGCAGAGAGTCGGGTGGGGCTCTCTGCTGTCGAGACGGCATACACCCTCTGGCCCTCGGATGGTCTGTGTCAGATTTGAGCACGCCACGGTCTGCCATGGAACAGACGGTAGACACTACCATTCTACCTGGTGAATGTTGCCAGGGCACCTAGAAGAAACTGTGGATAATCCAACATGTCGATCCAACACAGGCTGTGACTACATGTTTGTTTGATTAGGGATCAGGCCCACCAACTCTGTCTCAATGAATGTGCATTTATCAGTTACCAAGTGGTGGATCGTGATCAATATGACTATTTTCCTCGCAGAGGTATGTTTTCAGGCGATTACGCTCCTGCTGTTCTTTAAGGGCTTTATGAGTGCTCTTTCACCATGTGGCCAGTTGGTAGTGCTGCATACCCTGGTTCTCATAGGTCAGCCCAGGCTATTCACAGTAGCTGTCAAGTTCCTCACTTAGAAAACTTAGTACCTGCCAATAATTGAAGGCAGGCCACACACTTCATTCTTGACCCGTACTATGTCTCCAGCCTAGGGATGGTTTTGAGGCTGATATACGTGTCCCAAGTGCAGACACCCACACATGCAGATACACAATGTTGTGCATCAGCAAGAGACAGGCGTCGGCTGTACGATACACCTTCTAGAAGCAAGTCCCATGATTTACATGATCTGAGCGACCAGACCAGGTATGACCTTTGCCACATCTCCAGCCCAGATGTGCTTTGATGTTGGTATATGTCTGTGAGGTTGCACATCTCCAGCCCAAATGTGCTTTGATGTTGGTATATGTCTGTGAGGCACAGATACCACCACGTTTCCCTGCAAGCCGTCTTGTATGCTCAATAGTTCTCTTAATACGCATGTGATCTTGTCCATCAGTATGTGTGTCTCTAAATGTGTGTTCAGATACTCATGCTTACCTAAGCAGATGGAGATGGTATCATTTAGACTGGGTCTTACAATAAGGAAGTGGCTTGATTTTTATACCATGGTCTGCCATTGCCTCAGGGGTAGAGAGGGCAATGAGAGTTGCGAATCACTGATTTATGGCTACTAGAAGGGTTTTGTATCACTTTGTCTCCGGACCTACTGCATGCATCCTTGCCTGGGTGTATGCGCGTGTGTGCGTGCATACGTGTGTGTTGGGGGACTGCATGTGTGTGTATGTGCATACGTATGTGAAAGAACTATGCATAGATCAGCTAAAAGCCTTAAAGACACAGTAGTCGAAACTGGCGATGATGATGAAATTGTGTCTAGCAATCCAGCATGTTTCATATGTATCCATACAGTTCTTTATTTTAAAAGCACAGTCTCAACATAGAGACATATCTACAACAGTACAGTTACAAAACAATGCAGATAAAAACAGATACTATAATATAATTAAAATAATGTGAAATATTTACATGACTAAATACTATAGGCCCGATATATACTTATACACATTTACATATATTTACACACACTTATGTATACCTATACACATTCATGTATATTTATACATATTTATGCATATTTATACATACATATGCACATTTACACACACTTATGTATACCTATATATACTTGCATACACCTGTATATATATATATATAAATATGTATATATATATATATATATATATATATATATATATATATATATATATATATATATATATATATATATATATATATATATATATATATATATATATATTAACAATGTTTTATGAGTTACGGTAGGTATGTTTACCATGTGTGCACGAAGGCAAGCAAGAATTATGGCAGCTTGGGTCAAATAGTAGGAGTTAGAATGCGCATACAGTTAAACCCACACCTTAAATTTCTATCTAATTCCCATTCTTCTTATTTCATTTCAGTCTCACAGATCAACCAAGTTACCTTCACTAACGTCAACAGAAAACCTATTCAAGCACAATGTCTGAATGGCAACATGGTCTATGCGGTTGCTTTGACAACCTGGGTTTGTGTATCATCTCCTACTTTGTTCCATGCTACCAGTTTGGCAAGAACGCAGAAGCAGTGGGTGATTCTTGCCTACTATGCGGATTGGCGTTCCTAATTCCTGGTGTCGACATCATCTTGGGTGCTATAACTCGTGGTAAGATCCGGGACACAAAGGGCATCCCAGGAAGTTTCATCACAGATCTGTTGTATTGGTGCTGTTGTCCGATTTGTTCATTGGTGCAAGAAGCACAGGAAGTTCAGGGCATGACAATGCAGTCTATTGCCCGTGAGTAATCTGGATATAGAGGCATATTATCAAGAAATTAACTCACTAAAATACAGATGCAAGACGTTCCGAAATTTGTTGGAAGCAGCTGATAATTTCTTTAAAGCTACAATGTGAATTATTTACATGTTGCATGGTGTCTAAGAGGCCTTGAGGTGTGTTTGTATATAGTTGCTTTGATTCTGGAACTGGAGTCGGGGCCACCTTTATTCCATCGATATCTATACTACATTTAAGGCTAATTAGTGCATGCGTTCTATGCATGATTTACGTGGGACATCTATACAATTAATCAAATTTCTCTGAACTCTTCTCCGAAATTTTAGGACTGCATTTATAATGGATATTTTAGACCTTTCTCTATTGGATCTACTTGTCGTATCGATAGTATGGATGCAATTATGAGTCAACTGTGCTTTGATGTCATCAAGATATATTCATTGTGTGATTTATTCAGTTTTCTCAATATAAATATACTTCTTATAGAAGTTTTGCTGCGCAGACGGATGTTTAATTATTGATATGATCAGAATTTAAATAGCTGAATTGTATATGAATGTAACATACCCTGATATCACAGGGTACTTGGCCAATATCGGGTCAGTTATTGACCCAGTACCAGCGCACTGACATTCGTTATCTAGGTATTGAATCACGTCTGCAGTAGCAGTGCATAAGAACAACAGATTCAAGGTTGGTGTTTGGAGGTTGGGTAGGTTGTTAGTCGTATGGAAATATCCGGTCAGATATACATATATGGCCCAAGTTTTATGACAGAGAGGAGTATGTGAGGTTATGTGCCATGTATTTGGCTCCTCAAATATAACAGTCCTGCATGTTTGGACTGGATAGATTGAACATGCCGGATTGTAGGTTGGTTAGAATGGCGGAGGATGCCACAAGGTAGGCCAAATGTGTTTGATGGGATTGGGTATTAAGAATCTGAGGCATTCCTGGTGTTTGACTGCTAGGTTTTTGGGGAAAAAACAAACACGTTTGACTGCTAGGTTTTTGCAAATGACATATTCCAGGGGTTATATCTCTGGACCTGCTAAATATGTTGACAACAATTTGACTGAAAGTTGTTGTTGGCTAAACCACCAACAAATTTCAGTGAAATTATTTTCAATATATTCAGCAGGTCAAGAATTTTTGCACACAGATTGGCTGGTTACTTGCAACAGTGAGACAATTAAATGGGCCAGGTATATTACGGCATATATATATATATATATATATATATATATATATATATATATATATATATATATATATATATATATATATATATATCATATAAACAAGCCTTTAGCCCGTTTCATATTTTTCGATATGAGCACACGCGCCATATTCAACGGAGTATTTTCATTGGCTGTTGGGTGTGCAACCCATTTAAATCGACCAATTAAAACATCGATTGATGTGAGCGTGATGTGTAGGGATTACTACGCGGTACTGTTTTACTATGATTTGTTTACTACGATTTGTCATTCATGAAACGTCATCGCAAAATGTCATCGTTTGACAGTTTATCAGTCGGCAGCGAAGTAACGATTGATGGCCGTGGCTCTGCGATAGTCTTAGAAGAAAAGTGTAGTTTACGGCTGACATCGCCCGATTTTGTGTTTGGCACTATAGTTAGGGGTGGGGGGGGGGGGGGGTTAGGGCGTTAGTGAGTATGGGCGCGCGTGTCTGAGCCTTTACCACTGGAATGACTGGCTCGATAACCGAGCCAGTTGTTCCAGTGGTAAATCTTCAAAAATAGTCTTCTTGGTATGCAAATGGACATTTTCTATGAGAAAATTTAAATTTTCTTGAACAAATTCGCGGGTTATATATATGGAAGTTTTCAGCATATTCTCATGCAATGGCGGCTTATTAGTTATAAATCGGTGTTCCCGATAGCTAGGATGTGTTCTGCAGTTGATAAGGTACGTTATAGAATGCATATGTATGGTCAAACCTGTATGCGGGTACCACCTGGTATTCAGCCTATTATATAATATGGTGTTTTAAAGGATATTATGTTGAACTGTAACACATTAAGTCGTTTGCTATGACAAAATTGTTGCATTAACCAAGTGTCTCATTAGGGATTACGAGTTGTACACTCTATGTATGTGGCAGGTATATACATGTTTGATTAAGTGAGCATATATTGATTCAATAGAGTTGTCATTACATTTGCTATTCAAATCAGTAGTTTTCCATAGGTGCTCATGAGATAAACATTTTCCAGGTTTTCAATAGAAAATGTGCTTTGTTTAGTTGTCTGCCATGTGAATTTCCGCAGACTAACTTCCATGGGCTTTAACTCTGTGTATGCTGAATATTTTGAGAACAATTTGACTGAAAGTTGTTGGTGGCTAAGCCACCAACAACTTTCAGTCAAATTGTTTTCAAAATATTCAGCAGGTCAACAGTGATTCCCCCCCCCCCATTGAAATTATTGTCTGGTTGTTTGAAAGCAGTCAGACAGAGAAAACATGTAGAATTTGGTTAATTCTTGATTCTTGTTAAAAGCATATATCATATCTGATATGAGAGAAAATGGTGTTTAGCAACACAATCTTATACACCCACTAGAATTAATAATAATAATAATAAGAAGAAGAAGAAGAAGAGGAAGAAATTGCTAATGGTGGAATCCAGTTTTAGTAATGCCCCATCCATCTTTAGCTAAGCTCAACCCACACTTCGCTGTGTTGGGATCGATCGATCCCTGAGCTGTCTTACTAGTAATTTCCAGAAAACTATACAGGTAAGCTGTTGAATATTTTGAAACTAAGTTGACTGGATGTTGTTGCTGCCTATGGCAGGAATAGCTCCCAGTCAAATTAGTGTCAAAATATTCAAGAAAATCTGTATTAAATAGTGTAAGTAGACATACAATTTGTATTAGACAAGAACGCGTAGTCCGTCATCAATTAAGCATTTGTGGCGAATGTCATTCATGACCTCACTGTTTATGACATCATCATACACGTCATATAGTTGCTTATGACGTCGTATGAATGATGGATAAACTGGAAATGTCCATTGATCAGCAACGGCTTCATTGGATTCTGTAATGAGTATGTTCTTGTAGAAATATGCACAGATGATGCATGAAGTAGGGCAATTCAACTTGAGATTCAAAGTAAATTTAAAACGAATATTATTTTTTAAATATTTTCAGTACTTTATTACATTACATAGATACATATATTTTACTTACTGTATGACCTTTTCAACACTGAATTTTCAGCAACACGCATTACAAGACATGCATTCGTGAAAGGTCGTAAATATCTTAAAAGCAATTTGATTTGATGTTTCCAGGTAATTTAATTATCAACAGAAATTTATCTTGGATGTGACGTCATATAATTGTGTATACCTTCAGTGTTGAAAGGGTTAGTTAAGTTAATACGTAGAACATAGGAGGATCTTAACTCTTGTTAACCCTTGTCCTGCTAAGCCAAGACTTCAAGATTGGGACGGGAATATTTCAGTACAACTCACACATAACTTAAAAGGTTTCCAAAACAAATTAAAACATTGTTGACTATTTTGAGCATAATTGAATTGAAAGACTGCTACCTATGCATGCATCAATGGCTTCCAATCCAATTATGTTCCAAATAATCTTTTGGAAAACATGTTGACTTATTGTGAGCTGGACTGTACATTGGAATGATTCCTCTGTTAAATCAAACTGTTTATTGCCATAGCTTTCCAGTGCAGAGGTGGGTTAAGGCACTGTTTGACCCACACAGTAAAGGGGGCCCACAATTAATTAGCGCCGGGCCCCACATAGGCTTAATCATTGATGGCATTGTGCCTCAGCTAACATGCCTTGGCAGAGATGTGAATCTATAGAATTATGTTGATATAAGCCATTACTGTTTTATTCACCTGCTGTACCTGGTGAAACTGATTGGCTTGTAAAATGTGATGTATCAATTAGAAGTCTACAGTTTAGCAGTACTGGGGTTAAAAAGGCTTATAAACTGCTGATTTCAGTTATGCGAATAAGCATTCTGAATTCTTATGTCAACTTTGATATTTTCTTCACATTAGTTTAGATATATTTGACACAATGTACCTTAGATTAGTGGTAGGCTTAAAGGTGCATATTCATAGCAAAATGCTTGAAAATAAAATTGTTTAAATTGTGTACTTTTAGAATCTTAAATTGCTTGGCTGTGCGTAATGAAACGAAATAAATCTTATGATGATTTCTCTCCGTACAAATTATTATAATTATTTAAGTGCGAAGTTGAATTAGAGACTCGTGTCTCTAATTCAATTTGACAGCTTAAAATATTCTTAATTCATACGTAATGAAATCATTATATATTACGATTTTTTTCATTTCCTTGCATGTAGGCTCGCAATTTAAGCCTCTAATGTATACAATTTAAACAATTTTATTTTCAAGCATTTTGCTGTGAGTATGCACCCTTAAGTGAGTAATTTGAAACATGTAGATTGATTGGCTGTATTTTGCATTATTACATCATAAGTATGTTTTTATGACGTCATCATTTGCTGTTAAACAAAAACATTGTTTTGTGTATTTAACAATCAAGCTGAACCCGGAAATACGTCATCGCTTAACAAGCCTATTGTGTCTGTAGTAATACTCAATAGTCAATACTAATGGTGTCTGTGGAATATACAGATGATATTGGTGCTTTATGTCAGTATCATTTATAGTGTATGGAATGGACTGTTACAGTTTTAGCTGTGTCCCTGACTATCGATTTTCAGAAAACTACGCAGGTAAGCTGTCGAATATTTTAAAACTAATTTTACTGGGTGCTGTTGCTGCTTATGGTAACAGCAACAGCAACAGCGCCCAGTCAAATTAGTTTAAAAATATTCGACAGCATCTTTATTAAATAGTAAAGACATACAATTCGTACAATTAAGCGCTTAAGATGGACTAAATCAAGTCATTCATGCTGTAATTGATTATGACTTCATCACACATATTGCCTTGTGTCTTTGATTATGACGTCATATGATGGATGGATACACTGGAAAGGTCCATTGGACTACATTGACCGTTTAACCGTCTGGCTGTTGTATTTTTGCAGACAACATTTTTCAGGGGACATAACTCTTCATATGCTGAATATTTTGAAAACAATTTGATTGAAAGTTGTTGGTGGTTAAGCCACCAACAACTTTCAGTCAAATTGTTTTCAAAATATACAGCATTTACAGAGATTATGTCTCTTGGAATTATTATTCGGTGGCTTGTAGTAGTCTGATAGTTAAGCTGAATAAATTCAATGCAGCAGGATATTAATAGTGTGTTGAATGTTTTCAAACTAATTTGACTGGTAGTTGACCGGTACCAAAGATATTAACAGCTTCCAGTCAAATAACATTTCTTAAATATCCAACCATTTTCGTGTGCGTATGCTTCGAAGTTGAGAATAGTCGCTATTGTGATTTCCGGGTTTAAATTGCCAAAACATAGGCATGTATCTCATACATAGTCCTGGTATGGAGGGATGTGATCTGTCACTCAAGTATCATATGTCATAGTCACAGTATGTCTCGTGTTAGTTGATTTCACAATGAAATGAGGTATATCGGATTCAACCGTGAACATGGTCTGACAGTAGCTGCCTGACTTGTGTCTTTGCTGAATTTTCAATTTAATGGCACTACATTGAATATTTTGAAACTAATTTAACTGGAAGCTTTTACAGCAATGACCGACATTCAAATTAGTTTCAAAGTTTTCAATAGGATGTTTATAAATAGTAAAGACATATAATTCGTACAAGTGGACGGACTATTAAGCATTTATGACGAAATAAATCATGTCATTCGTTGTGTAGTTGATTATGACATCAGCCTACATGTGACGTAGTTGATTATGACGTCATATCATCTCATATGATTGGCTGAGAAACTGAATTCATAAATTGTAGATGCATAAGCTTTCTTAAATAGGCTAGTCTACCGCTGTAAATTTGAGTGCAGTTGTGTAGTGAGTAGTTCAATGATTATTAGTACATTATTTTGGCAGCCACGTTTTGTATTTTCAAATAATTATCATATTACTACTTCTTTATTCGACTATCTTGTTCTATTCCCCTTTCTCACTCAATAGCTGAGATTTTAAAATTAGTAATAATATGCATTGTTAGGAGTTTCATGAAATTTATGCAAACTTTTCTATATTTTGTAAGTAAATTATTTGTTGAAACTGTTCCAAGGTTTCGTTGTTCAGACTTTATTTTGATATGCTATTGCTCAAACTTTAACAGGATAAATGGTCGTTTTGTGCTAAATATCAGCTTGTTGTATTGATTGATTGTAAATGCCTTGAATTATTGTTAACCATAAATTAATAACCTCCATAACTACTTTGCATACCTCTCACTTACCACCCGTATGCAGCAAATACGTTCCAGATTCACAGTTAAATCTTTAAGGAGTAAATTTGTTCAAAAAATTAAAATATTTACTTATTGAATGTCCATGTGCAGGCCAAGAGAAGACTATTTTTGAAAATTTACCACTGGAATGTCATTCTAGTGGTAAATTTTTTAAAATAGTCTTCTCTTGGCCTGTAAATGGACATTTCTCAAGACACCTGCAGAGGCCGGTCTTGGCCGGTTTCGTCCTGAAAGGGTTAAGGGGTTGTGTTCACCCTGATTTACTGCTCCTTTCAGCCCCAGCTCACTGTGGATAGAAACCCATATAATTAAATCAATTGACACAATTCCTCATGCATGCCATAAATACATATTCTGGATTTGCCATGTACTACTTCATTATCTAATGGGATTGCTATAGCCTAAAATGTCTCGATGATTGTGACATAGGTTTATTATTTTCACAGTTCGTCAATTGTGAAAGCATTATTGGAATCATTAAGGCAACCTTGAAATCCCGTGTCAAATTAAGTGTTTGGAACGTTTCCAATGCAGATAAATTACTGCAATGATTAAATATTTTTAAAGCCAGTTCTGGAGTTGTTTCAAATGTTGTCAAATTACAGGAATAACTAAACACGTTTGAATACCTGTAATAGAATCGTATTTAATGAGACAAAATGACTGGACTCATTTTAAAATAAAATTTGAATCCTATGGCAATTATCAAGAATCATTTCTAATGCAATAACATCGTTAATCCAGTTTTAAACTAAATTCTGGAATCTATTCTAACGTGATCAAATTACTGGAATCACTTACAAACATTGAATCCAAGTTTTGAAATCGTTTCTAATGTGAACAATTTACTGGAATCACTTACGAACATTGAATCTAAGTTTTGGAATCGTTTTTAATGTGATCAATTTACTGGAATCATTTCACTGCCATGATGATTGTTGGCACAGTGTTATTATTTTAACAAAGACTGGATTATGAAAGCATTATTAGCTCACCTGGCCAGAATGGCCAAGTGAGCTTATGCCATGGCGACCGTCCGTCTGTCCGTCCATCAACTTTTTCCTTTAAACGACTTCTTCTCAAGAACCACTTGGCCGATATAAGTTGTCTTTGGCAGGAAGTATCCTTAGGGCATAGGGATCCAAGTTTGTTCAAACGAAGCCGATCGGCCAATTTGGCCGGTGGCCAATTTGGATTTCGGCCGATTTTAGGAAATGTCTTTAAAAATCTTCTCCGAAACCGCTTGGTGGATTGAAGCAAATCCCATGAAATATGATCTAGGGCAAGAGCTGAACCAAGTTTGTTCAAGGGAACTTGATTGGCCAAATGGTTCAGCGGCCATTTTGGTTGACCTAGTTTTAGCGGAAATTTGGCAGATATGATTAGGGACTAAAGCCCATTAAAGTTTGTTCAAGGGAAGTTAATCCGTCAAAAAACATGGTGCAGTCGGCCAATCAAAATACAGCATGTTTGGTGGCCATATTGGATTTTTTTATTTGGTGGATTTTGAGGCTGGAAATGGGGTTTTTTTGGTATTCTGATCACAAATTTGCAATTTTCAAAGCTGTCGGATAAACGGTTTGGTGGCCATCTTGGATCATTTTCCCGCAAAATGGGAAATTTAAAATGTCTACTTTTCGAGAACTTATGGGACGATTTCAATTATATTTGCCAGGAAGCATCCTTCGGTTGTAGAGATTCAAATTTGTTCAAAGGAAGCCGATCGGCCAATTTGGCCGGTGGCCATCTTGATTTTTGGCCGATTTTTTTAAACGTCTTTAAAAATCTTCTCCGAAACCGCTTGGTGGATTGAAACAAACCCCATGAAATATGATCTAGGGCAAGAGCTGAACCAAGTTTGTTCAAGGGAACTTGATTGGTCAAGTGGTTCGACGGCCATTTTGGTTGACCTAGTTTTAGCCAAAACAGCCTCTCCAGAACCACTGAAGGGATCGAAATTTGGCAGATCTAATTAGGGATTAAGGGCCATTAAAGTTTATTCAAGTGAAGTTGATCCATTAAAAAAACATGGCCGCAGTTGGCCAATCTAAATACAGCATGTTTGGCGGCCATATTGGATTTTTTTTATTTGATGGATTTTGAAGCAAAAATTTGTTCAGTACAGGGTTATGAGTATGCTGATTTCAACCATGCCATTTCTGAATCTATCAGATAAACGGCTTGGCGGCATGTAGTAAAATTGGCATTTAGTACAGGTGGTCTTTATAGCATGTTTAACTGCATTCTAAAACCCTTGTAATCATTTGACAGAGTGACAAAACTCATTTAGCAGCAGTTGTTCACTTGTTCAAAATAATAATTTGACTGAAAGTCATTGCTGCCTTAAAATGCAACAACTTTCTGTCAGATAAATATCAACATATTCAAAGTCATATATGTCAGCATACACAATACATATCTTAGATATTTATAGATATTTAGCCAGCATAGGAAAACATTTAATCTTGTAATTTAAAACCACAACTCTAATTCTCAGGATTGAAATGAAATTAATACCCTGTGAGGTAGAGAGCTGATGAAGTGTACCATATTCACATACTGATTCTAAAAGATTCATTTAATTAATTCATCATTAACCCTTTAACACTCATATCAGCCAAAAACGGCTTTTGCAGTGGTCGTGAGAAATGTCCATTTGCCGACTAAAAGAAGACGGTTTTTGAAAACTTACCACTGGAATGACTGGCTCGATAACCGAGCCAGTCATTCCACTGATAAATTTTCAAAAATAGTCTTCTCTTGGTCTGCAAGTGGACATTTTCTTTGAGAAAATTTAAATTGTCTTGAATAAATTTGAGGGTTAAAGAGTTAAAGCCAATTAATTCTAGCAATGAATTTAGTTGAGTATTGAGTTATTCACAATTTTTGTTGGATAGCATGTAGCATGGTGACGGACATTTTGAAAATGGTTTTGCTGATGATGTCTGTTACTGTCAAGTGCAGCAACAGTTTTCAGCATGACTATTGAACCCTTGTCACACCAATATCTAGAGATTAATTGTTACAAAGCCAGTATTAGAAAGGCTGGTGTACAGTTTGTAAACACCATTGCTGAAGACCATTGCTGTCATAGACAGTGCTGTTGCTGTTATACAATTGACAGCAACAGCTTACACAACAGCTGTTAAGCAACAGCTTAGAGCCTTATTTCCGGTTAAATGCGTTAATAAGATTCGCTTATCAATTTATTTTTATTAGCTCACCTGGCCATCGATATCAGAGGACAATATCTTACCTATTTTGGTAGGTTAGGAAAACGGTTAACCCTTTAGCCATCATATCAGCCAGAAACGGCTTCGGCAGTGGTCTTGAGAAATGTCCATTTGCAGACCAAATGAAGACTATTTTTGAAAATTTTACCATTGGAATGACGGACTCTTTTTAACGAGCCAGTCATTCCAGTGGTAAATTTTCAAAAATAGTCTTGGTCTGCAAATAGACACTTTCGATGAGAAAACTGAACTTTTCTTAAATTCAATGGTTAAATGGTTAATTAATGTGCAATTGGAGTTTTATTTCCACCATCCATTGACATATGACAGCTTTTATTACCATAATAGATAAAAACTAAATTAACAGGTTAACCTTTTCTCTGCAACTGCTGCCTAAATATTTAAGATATGTATTGTATACTCTGATACCTATACTGTTAAAATATTTTGAAATGTATTTGATTCATTGAAAGTTGTTGCTGCCTAAGTCAGCTATGACTCAGTCAAATTATTTTTTAAATAAACTGCAGCATCGCGAACTTGGCCATTCAGCAAGATGTACACGTGTTAGAAGGATGGTTTGGAATATACTCAGTTGAACCTGCTATAAAGACCATCTGTATTAACCCTTCTTAAATTAGTTTAATGGAAAGCCAATGTTGCCTAAGGCACAACGGCTTCGCGTCAAATTAATTTCAAAATATTCAACAAAATAAATTTTATATCATAAAGAATATACTTTTTCCGGGATTTATGGATGAAAAGGTTAAGAGACCACCTGCCTTAAAGACTATTTTCTTCATTTGCTAAATGCAATTAAGCAATGTATTTGAAACTTTATTAGCCCTTTAATGGTCAACCCCGCGAAAACCTGCCTCTGCAGTGGCCTTGAGGAATGTCGATTTGCAGGCCAGCATGAGTATTTTTGAAAATTTACCACTGGAATGACTGGCTCAATAATCGAGCCAGTCATTCCAGTGATACATTTTCAAAAGGCTCCATATCTTGGCCTGCAAATAGACATAACCTGAAAGTTTTGGTTTACTGAAAAATCATGACCATTAAAGGGTTAAGAAACCAGCTACCATAAGAGGCTGTCTTCTGATTCTCACTTGAGGGGTGTCTTAATACAAGTTTGACTGCATGTCATCAATTTCTGTTGTTAGTACTGATGTCTTCTATTTTTGCTTAAATATTGTTCAAAAGAACCTTTGCAAAATCAACCATTTGACTGAAAGTCATTGGAAGTGGCACTGATTGATGTAAAACTCCATATAAAGATTAGTTGAGTTGTAAATGTTCCAGGTGAGCGACACAGGCCCCTTGGGCCTCTTGTTGGAATCATTCAATCCTATTGTAATCCATTCCTAATTCTAGAATCGTGTTACCCATCAACAAGTGATTGAAGTAGTTAATAAAGTTGTGGAATCTTTTCGCATCTAACGATATTACTGAGAGCGTTAGCCATGCATATAGAAATCAAGTCAAGGTGCGCATCCACTAACCATGATCTCGAATGGAAGGATCCGATCTGTCACTCGTATCTGACATCACACTGAATATGTAGTCTGACGTGACAATGCATAGTTCTGGCATAGACATTTTAAAGTCTGTCAATTGTATATCTTTGGTGGATTCTCTATTTAATAAACATTGTTAAATATTTTGAAATCAATTTGATTGTGCGCAGTTGCTGTAGCAGCAACAGCACCCAATCAAATTAGTTGCAATATATTCACCAGTGTATCTATATAGTTACCTTGAATTTGGAATTCTAGGAATTCGTGATTCAAAGTATATAAATTGATTCTAACACACATAAAAGTGGGCGTGTCATAGCTAGAAATAGGCGTGTCATTGGTAGAAATGTCTCCCCTTATTCACGTATGAACTGCATTAACACTGGAACAGTTAATCTGTAGACAGTGTTAACTGCAAACAAAACAACATTGATTGTTTCATCGTATACTTCTGTAATAACGGTCGTGTCCCATTAAATATAGAACCTTTGCACGAGATATGGCGTCCAATCGGTTATGCAGTCAGAGCACTGCATGCTGGGTAGCATTGCACAGTGGGTAGCATTACATGCTAGGTAAATTGAACCGAGATGAACATGCATCTCATATCTCGTTCAAAGTTTCTTTATTTAATGGGACACGAGAACTTTAACAGTACTTACACTCTAGGCCGAGTTTACGCCCCTAGTAGAGTAGCCACTCGAGGTACTCGATGTACGTGCGCCTAAACGGTTAGAGTTCGTACTCTAGTACCTACTCGAGGCTACCCACCTATGATGCGCGGGGGGGGGGGGGGGGGGTCGAGTAAGTCGCGTGTTTGTATTGAAATCAATGTATTTTAAACACATGGTACATCAACCCTCAGGTAGATTATTTACCCTAGAGTACGTACGCGATTTTTCGCCCAAACTCGGGCATAGACAATAGCCATGTTGTTTTATTATCGTTTATTCGCCATTTATCAATTGTTGCCTCTCATATATTTTCTACGCCATTGTACCTTACTCTATATAATATTTTGCTAAATATGCATTGAAATTTCATTTGATATTAAGATAGTTTTACTATACCAATTTACGTGCTGTTATTACTAATATACTACACCTGTTGCTCGTCACACTACACATATATTTCAATATTTCCAATTTCTATGAGAATTGCTTTTTTATGATCAGACGTTATTTTACTAACCTGTATATCTGGAAGTTTGTTAATTCTACTGTTTTGTAAATTTAAATCTGTTAAATATTGGCACATGCCACCATTTTATTTGCCAAGCAATGCCATTGCTAATCTCGTTATTTGCCCTCAGTGTGATGTCATTATTTTTCTAATTAGCAAATTGTCTGTCTATAAGTACTGAATAATGAATACCTCTTAGTCTTAACAATATTTCATCATTTTATCAGAAAAATCAAATTTTATCAATTTGCTCCATGCCGGGTGCTCATTTTGAGAGGAGTAATTATGAAAGATGTTGCTCTCTTCGATAGCACCAACTTTCATCAACATCATATTTCAGAGGTGTAGAGTTAGGTAGGTAAACAGCACACATTGCCTGTTTTATAATACATACCGAGGGATCCTATTTGTCGCTCAAGTATCTGTCATCATAATCAAACATGCCACATGTTAGGTGACGTAACAATCAAAATGACATAGCTTAGTACGTCACGAAAATTAAATAATCTGTCATGAAATTTAAATAGTCCATCGTGAAAATTAAATAGTTCATCACGAAAGTTAAATAGTTCGTCACGAATGTGTCTGAATTTTACTCTTTCGTGAATTTAAAATTTAATCCTTTAATAGACTAATTTGGTCAAGAAAATGGAAATATTTACTGACTGAATGCCCATTTGTAGGCCATGATAAGACTATTTTGGAACTTTACCACTGGAATAACTTGCTCGGTTATCTCGCCAGGGATTCCAATGGTAAATCTTCAAGCATAGTCTTCTCGTGGCCTGCAAATGAACATTCCTCTGGACAACTGCAAAGGCCGGATTTGGCCGGCTTGACCATTAAAGGATTAAAGCACATTATGCTGAATATTTTGAAACTAATTTGACTTTGGCTAGAAATGGATCATTCTATTTATTTTGCTCACGTCTTTATTAAGTCTATGAACCCAGAAACATCGATATCTACATTTAGAAGCAGCCATCTGGAAACTAATTTGGCATGTCAAAGTTGATGTTGTCGAACTGATTTAATAATTTTCGCGATAAAATTATTGTACAGTTATTGAAATTAAGATCAGCATTCAGCAACGTTAATTTTGGCTTAGTAATTTATGTACATTTAAAGGATAACTAATCTGAACTCTTGAAAGCTATTCAGGTGATCTAATATACCAGTCATAAACTATGCAGGTAATGTTAAGTTTTTCATCATGCCGCTAAACAAACATATTCAGGCTTTAGTAGTTAAATGTTGTTACATTTCTACAGCCTATGATGGCTGTCATGATTTACTTTTCCACCAATCAGAAAAATCCTAGCGTGTCTGCCTCGGGAAATAGCTCAATCGTAGAGCCGCCTGCTATAGTTTGGCAGCGCGGTATAGAAGCAATCATACAGGTAAGCGGTTGAATATTTTGAAACTACTTGGACTGGACGTTGTTGCTGCCATAGGCAGCAACAACTTCCAATCAAATTAGTTTGAAAATATTCAACGAGATGAATATTACATAATAAAGAATGTAATACATTCGCACTTACATGACATCGCGCACTATCGCTTGAGAAGACAAAATGGTTCCGATCACTGTTCAACATTTACGCGATATTACAAAGCAGATAATTGTGATACAGAAACGGGAATGTGACAGGATATGAATGATCGGGAATCTATAAACCATAATCTATCGGTGCAATATAACATTTGAGATGAGATTAGCATCGCTTTAAGCTCAGCAAGATGGTGGCTATCATCACGGGACGTTAGGATAATCTAAAACCCTTACTTAAAACTGAACACTGGTTGTCATCACGCAAGATTGAACTATATAGAGGCTTGAAACTAAACACAAATGAATCTATCTACAAGTTCCCTTTCATTACACAAAATATATTTGTAATTTATTTCATGTTTATTTTTATTATACCAATTACCATAGCTTTATATTTAAAATTCTATTCGTGGTGACGGATTGTATGCAGCTTATTTAGTACTGTATGACCAAAATCAATTTTAATCTACAATTGAAAGTGCTGTATTATACATATGCATTTAAAGATACCAGCCTTTATCTTCCCATTACTCTAGGTACTAGTAAGTAGTCACTAATGAACTGTCAGTATTTAGAAATTCGAAACATTATGTAGTTTAATATCCAGATGCAGTTTCTCAAATAAAATGAAATACTAATTCATACATATTTACCGTGTCGTTCTCCTACTGGAAAACTTAATTATTCCCTGATAATTGACTACTACTGTCGCCGCCGCCGCCGCCACTAATATTACCACTGCTACTGGGGCCGCGTGCTATAAACATTTTCTGTGTAGACAAAGGGAGTTTCCTTTAGTCAATTTCTCATTTCTTTAGCCAAGAACAATTTAATAGCAAAAGATTGTTTCAGGCTTTCACACGTATGCATCGAAATGGATGTACATTTATAAGTATTTGAGGCAAGCATTCAAGAAAGCTGTTGAATATTTTGAAAAAGGAGTAGTCAATAGTATTATCCAATTTAAATTTCTATTAGCCAATCTAAGTTTCTGTTAGCCAATCTAAATTTCTATTAACCAATTCAGATTTTTTTTCTTGCTCGCCTGCGAAGTAGAAAGCGAGACATATTGTGAAATATGTGGTGTAAAAGCGGTGTATATTTCTGAACTGACCTGGAGTCGCGAACAGTTGTCTGTGGAGAGATGTACAGCCATCTTTCATGTCCTTCCCAGATGCAACCGGCACCCTTGCCTCCCACGATAATTGAATTACATGGGCGTGGCCCAGGGGCACGCTCAGAAATCACCCACTGGACCGTAGAACAGTACTACACTAGGTACCACGAAGTGGGAGTACAGAACAGTTAGAATATACAGTGTATAATTATGGGGGAATATTTTGTAGGATAAGTCAACTACATAGATTGCAAAATACGTAAACGGCCCAAGGAATTAGAACGGGATGGTCAATATCAGATTAGGTCATGGACCAGCAAAAGATACCTACATTAAGGATGAATCATTTTGTATGTTGAATCGATTGAGCATTTTAAATCGGAACCAAGACCATGTTATACCATAAAGAAGCTGTAGGCCCACCATTCTCCTACACGAATACTGGGGTTGCGAGAAAGAAATTCATTTAGTGCTGCCCTAGTCTCATGAAAATGCACGACAGCAAGTAATTCAAAAGCCAACAAGAAGATACATTTCTTAACCTTGTTTCACCTTAAATTGTGTCAAGCTCGTGACAATTACTAATGGTCACAGGACGCCTTGTGATTATGCGTCATCCACTTGAGAATCTTGTGAAGGTCGTTAATGTCACGAGTGTTCATTAAAGGGCCACGAGACTAGTGGGTAATACCTAAGAATAGAAACTGGCATAAGAATGGACCAAACCACGGCCGGTGGTAATGCCCAAGAATAGCAACTGACGTAATGATCGACCAATCCAGAACATCACGACGTGGCAGGAAGACAGTATATATGCCCCCCCCCCCCCACTCCCACCCCCAGCCAAGCCGTGGAGAGAACTTTTGTATTAGATGAACAGTTCGCCACTCACAGCACACTATACAGTTAGCATTATAGCCGATTTTGCCTCACAAAATTCTGTTCATTCTTCTAAAGGAGAAACATTTATTATCATATTATTAAAGAATCATTCATTACATATCGGAACTTGAGTTGTCAGCCATTAAGAATAAGAGGAGGGCTCACGTCCTTCCCGTACCTGATGTCCAGCAGTCAGATCCAGGGCCAGTGAGAAATAAAGTCGATTCAAACGACGGCGAGCACGACACCCTTTCGTCTCAGAGATCCATAAGATAGAATTCTTCAATATGTATCACTTTGCCAACGGCGGCGACCGCGTCAACAATGTTTGAAAACTTCTCGGCTTATATTTCAGGATCAGTGCAACTAAGCTTTACTACGTGGTTGCCTATACTGTTAGGAATCAGCACGATGACATGAGGTCACAAAGGTCAAGGTCACTGTAATAAAACGGAAACAAGCGAGACATTTAATTCCGCTGAATTCTTGTTTTAGTTTTGGCTAAGTGACTAATGGGTAGCGCGGTCCCTGACTACAATTACTGCTGCTGCTACTACTACTGCTGTTGCTTTTGCTGCCACCACAACCACCATCACCACCTGCCACCACCACCATCACCACCTGCCACCACCACCATCATCACCACCACTACCTCTGATGTGCTAAGCGTGGGTGACGAAGGTATCGAGATCATCACTGACTACACAGCTGTAGGTCAACCATCATGTCATCAAGCTATACACCCATATAATTAGGATGGTCTTTAAGCAGTGGAGGAATCCGGTTTTAGCTATGCCCCGCCCATTTCTGACTAAGCTCCACCCACACGTTGTCCGTGTTGGGATCGAGCGATCACTGAACTGTCTGACTGTCAATTTCTGGAAAACTATACAGGTAAGCTGTTGAATATGTTGAAGCTAATTTGACCGGGCGCTCTTGCTACCTAACAGCACCCAGTCAAATTAATTTCAAAATATTCAATAACATGTTTCTTAGTAAAGACATACAATTTGTAAAACAACGCTCAGTCTGCCATCAATTAAGCATTCTTAAAATTATCTACGTCATTCTTGACGTAATTGATTATGACGTCATATGATGGATGAATAAACTGAAAGGTCCATTGTTAGGTACAAATCTCACGCACACTATTGTCAAAGTATAAAACAGCTTTCTCATATTTTCTCCTGGAAATTGATACACTTGCCCTTAACAGTATTGAAAATATGCGTGTCGCTCATAGTCCTGTGAATGCGTTCAATGTGCTTACGCCTCGCGAGCTAGCTGACAAATGGCCAGTTGCGTGTTTTTTATTTTTTTTTAAAACACTCGGTCTGTACAAACAATGTACTCAACTAATATGGCATAACATTGCTAACACGAATATGGAGTCACGTCGTTACATTCTGGGTAAACTGCGCAGAATGTAAATGTTTCTCTATTTAATGGTGAATGTGAACTTTAATCATAATGCAGCATGATGTTATTTCTCATAATATGCTTAGTCGGCCGTTTGATGTTATAAAAATGCTCAGTCGACCGTTTGATCTTATAAAAATGCCACTTGAGCTTATAAAAATGCTTAGTCCACCATTTGGGCGTATAAGATGCTCAGTCGACCGTTTGACCTTATAAAAATGCTTAGTCGACCTTTTGATCTTATAAAAATGCATGGTCGACCATTTGAGCTTATAAAAATGGTTAGTCTACCATTTGGGCTTATAAAAATGCTCAGTCGACCGTTTGAGCTTATAGATATGCTTAGTCGACCTTTTGAGCATATAAAAATGCCTAGTCTACCATTTAGGCTTATAAAAATGCTCAGTCGACCATTTGATCTTATAAAAATGCTCAGTCGATCGTTTGACCTTATAAAAATGCTTAGACTACCACTTGGGCTTATAAAAATGCTCAGTCGACTGTTTGATCGTATAAAAATTCTTAGTCAACCATTTGATATTATAAAATGCTTAGTCGACCATTTGAGCTTATAAAAATGCTTAGTCTACCATTTGGGCTTATAAAAATGCTCAGCCAACCCTTTGAGTTTATAAAAATGCTCAGTCGACCTTTTGAGCATATAAAAATGCTTAGTCGACCATTTGAGCTCATAGAAATGCTTAGTCTACCATTTGGGCGTATAAAAATGCTCAGTCGACCGTTTGAGCTTATAAATGCTTAGTCGAACTTTGGATCTTATAAAAATGCTTAGTCGACTGTTTGAGCTTATGAAAATGCTTAGTCAACCTTTTGAGCTTATAGCAATTCTCAGTCGAACCTTTGAGCATACAAAAATGCTCAGTCGACCTTTTGAGCTTATAAAATGCTTAGTCGACCGTTTGAGCTTATAAAAATTGTTAGTCAACCTTTTGAGCTTATAAAAATGGGTAGTCGACAGTTTGAGCTTATAAAAATGCTTAGTCGACCGTTTGAGCTTATAAAAAATAATGCTGGGGCGATGAAAAAACAGTGAAGATAATAATAATGATAATGAGTGTTTGACTCACCTTCAGTAAGGCTCTGAAGAACAGATGATATCGGCAGTAGAAGTGGTCGATCATGATGAAGCGAGTTGCTGAATCCTGACTAAAGTGCTGATAATGCAATCCACGAATTTACTGAATACTGATAATGGTATCAATGAAGTTATGCGAATCGATCCAACTGACGAACGATTTGATTCAATGAGAAATGTACGAAATTACTGGTACGATGACACGAGTACATGTAGGCCTACTGGTTTAATACTGTACAAACGAATACTGGTTCCGACGATAACAGTATCCTGATAATAATCCGATGAGAGTGATCCGATATTGACCCGATAATGACACGAATGTTTCCAGAGGTGCACGATAGATGCCGATACAATGAAGAGCTGAATATCGAAAACTGGTCCTGATGTGCCGAAAATGAGTACCAGCTCCTGTGACCAAAATGACAGGTTTATCCAAGCTACTTGCTGTTCCCTGATATAATTATTAACTTAATCCCACGATATGGAGAAACTGGAGACATTACAAAATTTTCTTCAATTCTCGTGACAACGTTGGAGCCACGATAAATCTTACAAAACCTGTTTACTAAAAGTTCCTCCCCTTCCATCCGGGAAGCCATTCTCTCATCCATCTGTGCCAAAAGTGGTTTACAAGCTGCTGAATCCGACGCCAGCGATTTCTTGGATTGAACTGTGTATGATCTACTGACTCTGGGGCAAACTGACCGCTAACTTGCCCATGTAAAAATGATTCGGAGTTAATAGAGTGTCATCACTCGTATTTGCTGACTGGTATGTTAGTGGACGCGAATTGATGAGTGGGCCGCCATCTTCTTTATCTTCGTGCGAAACTGTCATAAGTTCCTCATCTGTTACATTTGTGTTTTTTAATATATCATAAATTGCTCTCTTGGCTGATTTTATCATCATTTCATGAACACCGCCCCGGAGGTGTGGCGCCTATGGTGGATTAAAGTTCCATTCAATTCCCTGATTCGATGTACATTCCTTTAGTTTCTCTATGTCAAGCTCACTAATTAACTCCCGAAGTTCCCTATCTGCTCCAGAAAATTAGTTCCATTGTCCGATATGACCTCGACTGGCAAACCCCTACGATTTACCAACTTATAGAATGCATTTAAAGATGAGTGTGTCCATTTCAAAAGCTACTTCTAAATGAACAGCTTGATACATTAAACATGTAAATAAACAAAGGTAGCGCCTCTCTCGACTAAGACCACGTCCTTGTACTGTAATAAATGGTCCACCGTAGTCCACATCAACATGGGCGAATGCACGCAGTTGTGTCTGTAAACGTATTCGTGGAAGTGGAGCCATTATTTGTGTGTTTTGTTTTTTTGCAGACAACATTTCGAACATTCATTCTCCCATTCGTGAATAGCCTCGCGTATTCTGCAAATTTCAACCGACCATCACAGTGTATAATACCACCCTCATCCATTTTAGGATTCAATGGGAGTATTTTACTATTCTTGGCTATATTCTTTCCACACAGAAGGTTATCTACACTCATCAGAGAATGCTTCCTACTGAACATCTTTGATGATGTGAGCTCTGAATCGAGATGTTCTGTTGGCTTTAATTCTCCCGCCATCCGATCAGATTGCCATACATGACAATTACCAATGAACCGAATTACCCCAGCCATAACTCTTACAAGGCATAACCAGCACGAGTAGCGAAGAGGATTTAAGTGACTATCCCATTCCTGAAATGATATCAAAGTCGTATCTGAGACGATAACAATGGTTATTGATAATGAATAATGTCTCTTGATTTCATCGTTGACAGAAATGGCTTTTTCAACATGATTATGCGGCCATTCAGAATCATTGAATTTAAGAAACTCGGGTCCCGACCACCGCATGTCGTCATTCGATAAACGTTGTACCAATGTCCTATGAGATACCATGTCAGCCGGATTCTTTTTTGACGGAATGTACCGCCATTGATCAGGATTTGGCGAGCTTTGGATTTCACCAACACGAGTCACTATAAAGTGCTTCAAATGTCTACTCCGGCTCCGGATCCACCATAGAACGTTCATACTGTCCGACCAAAATGTAAAATATGTCATTAAAATGTCTAATGCTGCCACGACCGATGCCGCCAACCGTAAACCAAGAAAGGCAGCCATCATTTTGAGACGTGGTGTACTGACCGACTTCAAAGGAGCTACGCGTGTCTTTGCTATGACAAAATAACATGATATTTGTCCATTGTGATAGACTGTTTTATTATATACAATAGCACCATAAGCATCCTCAGATGCATCAACAAATGTATGTAATGTCATTGATTCAATGCCGATATCTATATTGCCCCGAAAGCACCTAGGCACATCAATATTAGCTAAGGCGCCCAGCTCCATGAACCACTTCTGAGCTTTTACAATGGTACAGTCACCAGGTTCGTCGTCTCAGTCCCGGACAGCAGCCCACATTTCCTGCAGCAGGATTTTGGCACAAACTGTAAAAGGTGAAAGAAAATCGAGAAGATCGAAGAGGGAAGCTATCTTCTTCAAAAGGTTCCGCTTTGTGAAATGAAAATAGCCATCGACCGAGCTGAAACTGAAGCCAAACGTACCACTATCCGCATTCCACACTAATCCTAGTGTCTTGATGGATGGCAAATGATTTTCTTCAAGATCGATTTTTAGTGCCCTGCATGCGACCGGAATATGATCCAATACCTTGACCGAACTTGATAGCCATTTATGCGTTGTCAATCCAGCTTTCGATAATAATTCTGAGAGCTGTCTATATAGTTCAATTACTTGACCATCATCTGGTACAGAGTGTATGCTGTCATCCATATGTATGTTGACCTAGGAATCGTTTCAGCTGCCATGGGAAATAACTGTCCGAATTCCCTAGCATGCTCCTGAAACACAAACTGGGCCAGGAATGGAGATGAATTAACATCAAACACCACATGATTAAATTCATACTCATCCAGAATTTTGTCTTGATGGAGATCCTGCCATAAAAACCCATGATGAGGTCTGACCTCTGGAGCGATCTCAACTTGTAAATACATTTCTGAAATGTCACAAACCAAAGCGACTGGATACTTGCGAAAACGAAGTAATACATCCATGAGATCACACTGCAGCTTTGGACCTAGGTAAATCACATCATTTAATGAAATGTTATTAAACTTGGCAGAAACATCGAATACAATACGTATTTGGTAGCCTCTTTGTCCGGTTGTACCACAGCGAAATAAGGTAAGTACCACGTTCCCAACGGTTTCTCGTCAGTGGTAGCTATTTTACGAATGTACCCTTTTTCGACATACTGACTAATAGTCTTTGAATAAATACTAGCAACCTCCGGATTCTTTAACCAACGCTTTTCCATGTTTTCCACCCACTGTAGTGGTGTAGCGCAGTTTGACGGTAATGCAGGCACGTCATCGACCCACGGTATCCCAATCTCATAATGTCCAGCAGTATTTGCTTATCGGTTGTTTAGCTTTGTCACATGCGATTATGTATTGGGAAGTATCCGTCTTGTTATTAGGAATAGTTCTCATTGACTCTACTTTCCAAAATTTCTGTAAAGTATCATTAATACCATGGTCATCAAGGAAACGTCTGAAGAACGTTTGTTTGTACAGCAGAACCAATTTTACCATCTGGGGTATCGATGCATGCCCAACCTGGAGGTATTAATCTGGCAACAGGTTCACCTGGATGCCCACGGATATCATGATATGAGTAATGTAAATCAAGATGATCGATACCGATTAGCATGTCAATTCCTGGCTTAAGTCCCAATTTTGGAAATTCTATCCCCCTCAGATGAGGTCATCACAGCTATGCTTACTCTAGTCTATCGCCTGTAAATTCCCAGTAACACGATTCGCCATAAAGGCACTTAAATGTTTGTCTTAATTTGTCCATTTATACTTTCCGGTTCGACATCTACAGGAATGGTTTCGAAAGTGTGTGTCTTACCATTAATGACTTTGATACTAACTTTATGAAATTGTCCTTGTAGGTCTAACTCTGCCGCAACGTCACTATCCATGTATGTTTTTGTACTTGCATCATCTAGTAAAGCAGTTATTCATATACACTAGTCACATAATTCTGGCGCAAATTAATGTCTGCCATCATGGTCGTATGGGCATTATCATTAACGTCCCGATGCTCCCCTTTCATGACTGAAGTTCTGCTACCGTACAGCCTGACTGGTAACGGCTCACCGGGTGAGCTTTTGTTGTCTGAAATGTGACTGGTAGATGAAGGAAATAAACTATACAGATTAGTGTCCTGGTGAAGTAAATAATTATGACTTCGAGAGCACAAATTGATGCCACATGGTTTTGAATGCTTACAAGAGATGATCATCTCCAAGGCACCGAAAACATAGGCCACACTGCTTTGCTTGTCATCTACCCCTGAGGAACATTCATCTCTCTAAATTTGTGACACCACCAAACGCTGTGGTCTTTGTTGCAGACATTACACAATCTCTTACCTCGACTTGTGTACTGCTTACCCGAGTTATTTTGACTATTACTGAACATTGTACATGGATGAGGTTTGATATTTGATTGAGTCTGAAATCTCTGTGGTATTCAGTCCATTGACGGTCATAGCAGCGACGGTCACGAACTCAGCCTCTTAAAGAACCCATTCACGTAATGATTCTATGGATTCCAGCCTACTATGTTCGAACGCCCATCGCTGCATGTTCATATACTCTGGCATCTTTCTAAGAAACGTTGAAAAGAGCAATACATTGTCATTTTCTTCATACTGATCTGAGTCAAAAGTTTATGATAGTAACATCCATTAGAACCGTGAACCACTCAATATCACCCGCGTGACTAGGTCTAATGTTAAGAAATTTCTCCAGTTCTTCTATGCAATGCGATATCTGCAGACGCTTTCTGCTGAACTTCCTGTCCAAATGCTCATTAGCCTCATTAGATGCATGAGCAGGGAAGATTCTCAATTACCTCTAAGGCTAAGTCTTCATCACTGAGATACTGCCGTAACTGCAATTATTTATACTCAGGTGTTGCAGATGCATTATCGATGCAATCCATGAAGGCGGCCTTCAACTTCTCATACAGACGTTTATCTCCCTTAAATAAGAGAATGGAGGTGCATTTCAGTTGCTTACTAAGATCGTGACCGAGAGATGATGAATCCGGATTCAGCGAGGCAGGTACCGGTACCGCTGGCGATGGTGGCTGTGCTTGTTCTGGAAACACATATACCTCCCTGCCCAACTGACACAGGCATACGTCCACATGCCCCCCCCCCCACTCGACTCACACATGCATTCACCTCCACACATGGCATGCTATTGACCGCTGACTGACTGATAGCTGAACAGTTACTAAATTTATGTGTGGAGCTTTAGATACGGGTCTTCCGGTAAAGAACGGCCAGTCTTTGTATCAGTATCTTGATGCCAGACAGATTTATAGTTCATTGTCTGTGAGAGTCTTCGCAGAGTGTTTTGGTCTGGTCAACCAATTCAGTATCCGTTATAACACCATAGAGTACACATATTAAAGTTTTAAGTACTAACTTTCAAATAGTTGTAAGACACAAAATAGTTCATCTTTGTTGCAGAAACCCAGGGGAGATCTACCCCTTCAGGTAATGTACATACAATTAGTGCTTTAGATATATTTCTAGAGATATACTGGGGGATAAATCCAGGGTGGTCTTATTTCCAGGTGGTAGAATATAGAGGGTAACATTATATAGCTGTAATGGACCCTTGAAACATCTACTTTGTATAGCGGATTTCTATATTTGTAGGAGGGTGTATTGGGCTTTAGTCCATTAAATGTTAGTCTAACATTATGCTAGTCTTGATATTTAGAGCTTGCATCACATGATATAAGTAAGACCAGTGATTGTTTTTCTGCCTATCGCCCTAGAGATAAATAGTTATTAGTAGTGCATATTGGCACAATAATGAAAATAAGTGCTGCTCATCTGAAGCTAATGTTGATATAGGCAGTTGCTACTTATGATTGCAACTACATGCACCAATATAATCTTCAGCATGAACACCAACATGTCCATAATAAGTTAATAATGATTTTATTGTGACATCATCATGATACGGAGTGTGTGGATTGTGTTTTTATATGTAAATGACCACAAGTGGATCTCCATTGCAGACATCATATTAATGATAGCTGAGATATGATGATAGGCATATTGTAACACTGTACTGTTTATATTGTATGCATTTATATTGATAGTTATTAGTTATTTAGTATTTTTTTATTATTTGTTTCTGAACGAGTATACAATTACGATTTCCACGATGCTACGATATTTACATGATTGCCACGATATCTACGAACTTCATACTATTCACGCATGATACTCACGCCAACACTCATTATTCACGCTTCATAATTATGCAACACCGCACAATCACAGCGCACATGAAAACGTCATTAAATTGTATATATCCGTTATAAGAAATCTCACCTGTTGGTTTTATTGACTACCTATGAACCCTTCCACACCAGTGCTGGCGGTAATTGTTTGAAGTCCGGTACTTTCGGCAATACATCTGACTTTGAGCTACTTGACGATCTCAATTCATCTCGTTTTGGCATCCAGAAAAGTTTGCATTCGATTCAAAATTTTGGTGTGTTCTGTTTCAACGATTTCAAGCTCACAAATTACCTTAGCGTTCTTTAAGTTGTCCGAGATTTTTTCATATTGCACTGACAAAGTTTCCATGACATTGACTATTTTCTGTGCAACATTCGTCTTTTTAGAAGCATCACGAATTTGACGACGTGTAGGCAATGTTTCAGAATCATTGTCCTTATCGACAGGAACAATAATTTATTTCTCCTCTGAGTAAGCCAAGCCTTAGCCTTAGCTTTTACTTTTACTCGCTTAAGATTGTCAATGGTACTATCAGTTTCAATAACATCAGTCTTTGAATTAAGTTCTGATTCACTGTTCGCAGACATCTTGACGATTGATAACTGGCCAATGTTAGTTAGAACCACACTCTGCTACCAAATTTGGGGGCGATGAAGAAACAGTGAAGATAATAATAATAAAAATACTAATGAGTGTTTGACTCACCTTCAATAAGGCTCTGAAGAATGCCAGAGATGATATCTGCGGTGGAAGCGGTTGATCATGATAAAGCGAGTTGCTGAATCCTGACTGAGTGCTGATAATGGGGTCCACGAATTTACTGAATACTGATTGATTGCTGATAATGTGATCAACGACGTTTTATGATTCGATCAGACTGACGAATGATTTAATTCAAGGAGAAATGTACGAAATTACCGGTACGATGACACGAGTACAAGTTTGACTACTGGTTTAATACTGTACAAATGAATACTGGTTCCGACCATAACAGTACCAGATAATAATAATAATGATGAGAGTAATCCGATATTGGCCCGATAATGACATGAATGGTTCCCGAGGTGCATGATAGATGCACCGACGATGAAGAGCTGAATATCGAAAACTGATAGCCGAAAATGAGAAACACCTCCGGTGACCAAAATGATAGGTTTATCCAAACTACTTGTTGTTCCCAGATATAATTATTAACTTAATCCCACGATATGGTCAAGAAAATCTATTTTAAACAAAACTGGAGACATTACACAATATTCATTCTTCAATTCTCGCGACAACGTTAAAGCCACGATAAATCTTACAGAACACGTTTACCAAAGGTTCCGCTCAGAACATATACAAAATTATAAAATAGTCTTTCAGTACAGGCTTGGGTACAAGTGCAAATGCATTTGCACTTGCATTTGAATGAATTTGCACTTTCATTTGCATTTAAATGCAATTATGAAATTTCTGACGCATTTGCATTTGCACTTGCATTTGAATTTCATGTATTTGCATTTGTATAAAAAGGGATGCATTTGCATTTGAGTTTTCAAATGCGTTTTGAGTTTCTTCACAGGCACTACTTTTTTCATTTTGCATTTCTTTCACAATATGATGGAGCGTAGCTGCTGCTGCTGCTGTAAATAGCAGCCACAGCACCCAGTCAAATTAATTTCTAAATACTCAACCAAATTATTTGTTAAATCATGAAAATGGCATTTCTGTTGCGAGAAATTAGAAATTTAATTATCTGTGATTTATTAACACATTTTCTCTGACTTTCTTAACATGTAGCTCTCCGCCATAAATATGTGTGCGTGCGTGCGTGCAAAATCATGTATATTTTGAAATTAGTCCAGCTTAAGTCAGTTGAGATCTTAGTAAATCAACACATTTTGGTTAATTCCCTTCTGAGATAATCTACAGCAACGTATCTCTAGAGTATAATAAATATGATCACCTAAATAGTAAGGAATGGGTGCCTCCATTCTCTTGTCCAATGTATTGATCCTTTAACCCGTACATACAAAATCACAGAAATCATTGGCTCAGTGATCCTCTTCTCTCGGTCTGCAAATGGGCATTTGTAAAGACCATGACAAAGGCTGGTCTTTCGGGTTTGGGCATAAAAGGGTTAATAAAACAATTGGACTAAGCATTGTTGCTGCGTTAATTAATATGTTGATTTTCAGGAAAATTAATAATATTCAATCATCTGTTTTAAAGAACTGCAATCTTGTGGCCCCAAAACACAGTTTGTCACCAGAGCACTTTTGACTGTACAATTTGTTCAACAAGTACTTGTTATATTTTGTTGTCAAGATCCTTTCAAAGTAATTAGTGTGTGCTTAGTAATATATCTCTGGTTGCTCTATCTATGAATAGGGTATTGTGCTGTTAACTCCATTCATTCAGAAATGTCTTAATCGTTTATTTGTCAAGATTGGCCTTTTGAATGCCTATTCGTATTACAAAAGAAGACAATTTTGAAAGTTTATGATTGATATGACTGGCTTGGTAATCGAGTCAGTCATTCCAGTGGTAACTCTTCAAAGAGTATCTTCTCGGAATGCAAATAGACATTTACCAGGATCAATAAATAATAGATGTTGATAATTCTGCATGACATGGGTTAATTTACCGTTCACCCATTGTGATTTGAAGACTTGTCATTCAGTCTCACTATACACACATACCCAGTCATGTGTTATCTCAGCCATAGGAATTAACATTTAAACATTTGAATCCGGAAATGCGAGAATCTCAATTCAGTTATTGATCAAGCTAATGAATACTTTGAAACAAATTTGACTGGAAACCTTTGCCTACAGTTGTATTTTGAATGTAATTTGACTGGAGCCTGTTGCTGCCATAGGCACAGTAGCAGCTATCAATCAAATTACTTTCCGGATATTCAACATTATATTTGATAATTATTTTGAAAGTAATTTGACTGGCACATGTGGTTTCCTTTCAGGCCAGGTGAGCTAAAAATACTACAGTCAAATCATTTCTCATACGTTAGAACCCACTACATGACTATGGTACAAATTGTTTTCCCAAAGATACTCACTCCCAGCAGACGCACAGTTGACAGATGCATACTACGGTGTTCCAGAATTTCAGTACCAGAGGTGTGTCCACATATTCAAATGCATTTATAGATGCATTTGCATTTGCACTTGCATTTGAATAAGTTGTAAACATTTGCATTTTCATTTAAATGCAATCGAGCTAGGCTGCATTTGCACTTGCATTTGCATTTGAATCATTTGCAAACATTTGCATTTGCATTTAAATGCAATACCCTACACTTGTACCCATGCCTGCTTCAGTACAAATGCTTAGACGACCTTTCGAGCTTATAAAATGCTTAGACGACCTTTTAGATAACTTGTTAGTCCAGCTAGATAAATTAAAACATTACTTATGACAGGGAAGACTGATGTTAATATTTGAGATATGTACCATCTGTCTATCTGTCTGCCTGCCTGCGTGCCTGCATGCCTGCCCACTTCCAGAATGGGTGAATGTAGTCAATATATTTGGTATATATAATCATATTATGGCCAGCTAGTCTTGTTCAAATACCAAGGTCATGGGGTCACTAAGTGCATATTATAGGAATATACATTTTTGGCCCATAACACGGGAATGCAAGAATGGCAACAATGTTAACCATTTGATGCCGAAGACGGCCAAAATCGGCCCGTGCAGTTGTCTTGAGGAATGTCCCAATTGCATGCATTACAGGATAAGACTATTTTTTGACAATTTACCACTGGAATGACTGGCTCGAGTCAGTCATTCCAGTGATAAATTGTCTAAAGGTCTTCTCTTTGCCTGCAAATGTACATTCAATAAGCAAATATTTCGATTTCCGTCACCATATTTAACCATTACAGTCTAATTTGAGCTTTACAGACTATGGTGAGATCAGATCTAGAGAATTAAGGTAGATAATTCAATGGTTAAATGAAGGTTCTTACTTGAAGGTTGACCGGAATTCTACTCAGCTGCCACCGGCAGCAGGAATTACATGAGATGGTTGTGGTCTCCAGATGAATCAGTCTTGGAAGCCAGTTGAGTACATCCACAAACAACACTTGTTGGAAGGGATTACGGGTTGGGATGTAATTCCTGCTTCCAGTGGCAGTTGAGGAGAATTCCTGTCAACCTTCAGGTAAGAACCTTCGTTTAACCGTTGAATTCTACTCAACTGCCACCATATCAGCAAAGTTGTGGATACTCTCAACAATCTGCACTGATAGTCCAACAATCCTTATCTGAACTCACTGTCTAGGAAAATGTTCAACACATACTACTGTAGCCTACTATTTCACACATTTGTTATTAATCTCCCAACAAAGAGTTCACAAATTGATCTTCGTTTGGCGAGTCTAGCGACTTATTATAATATTTGGCAAATATTTCCTCATTTGTCCATCCCACTTTCTCTAATATACAAGAAATTTCAACATCTTTCCTATGAGCTGTAGAAACTGCTGCAGATAGAGTATTACGTGCTTTAAATATATTAACATCAATTCCTGCACGTTTCATTGTAGCTTTAATCCATCTAGAAATGGCGTCTCTGCTAAATGCCTTATGTAGTTTCACAGTACTGACAAACAATTTACTAGATTGTCGCAAAGTACTAGTTCTATCTAGATATACTGATACATGGTTATAAATACACAGTTTTTTATCCTCTCTATACAATGGCAATTCAATTTTTAATACATCCTTTCCTATTCTGGACTGTTTAAAGTTACCATATAAGAAAAATACATATTTATCCCGTGTGACTGTCGTAAATTCTGTCTCTAATAGATGGATTGATTGACCTCTTTGCGCGGACACTAAGGATAGTAGCATTACTGTATGCAATGTTAAATCATAAAGTGATAACGATTCTGCTGGCTCCTGATTTCTTAACATTTCAAATACATCCGTAACATTCCATATGTAACCATATCTTGGCCGTGATGGCCTCTGAATTCCTATACCTTTCATAAATCTAGTCACTAATGGATGTGAACCTATGTGTTTTGAAGACAAAATACCCAGAAACGATGACATGGCACTCCTTGCAGTGTTAACTGCACTGTAAGCTAACCCGTTTTCAAATAAAGACGGCAAATATCCGAGAATATGTGTCAAATCCTTAGTAAATATGTTTATATGTTGTTTCTCACAAAATGTAATCCATTTACGAATATAAGTTAAATATTGTTTTTTGGTGGAATCTCTCCATGACGAAAAAATAATTGATACAGTTTTGTCTGAAAATCCCTTAATTACTAGCATGTTCCTCAAACATAACATGGCATTCATTTGAGCTTTTTACCCAGACGATGAACACACTCCCTTTGAGGGAGATAAATTAGATTGTCATCCCACTTCAGGTGAGGCGGCTGAGCTAATAACATCTTCATCAGCAGTGGATACCAAGGTTGTGTTGGCCAGTTTGCCACTATCACAATACATATCGCTCTTTCCAAGTTGATTTTCCTTAACACTCGACTTAAAATACTAAATGCATCTACACAACAACAGTTTGGATCTGGTGACCAAGACACATATGGTTTTACTTGAAAGATTAGTCACGATGCAAATAAGTCAATACTTGGTACGGCAAATCGAGAAACAATAGTTTCCACTCAGTCTTTTCATCGAAGATTCTTGGTTTAATGTCTGCTAATGTGTTTAGTTGATGAGTTTAGGCAGGTGAGCTGGCGTAGGCCAAATCTTTCTTTCTATACACCAAAGCCAAATTTCTTTTGCTATGACGTTACAAATCTGAGACGGAGAACCACCCATATGAGCAATATAAGCTACAGCTGTGGTGTTGTCCATTTGAATTTTAATATATGTATCGCAAATGTTGGCACCAAATGATTTAAGGCCTAATAAACCTGCTTTAAGTTCAGGGATATTATATGACATTGCTTTCCTTCTAATGACCATCTGCCACCTACTGACTGACCTGTGATGCTAATCTTAGTAAATACTGCACCCCCAACGTTCTGATGAAGCATCCGTTGTAAGAATGTAATTTACTTTACCATGATAAATAAAATGTTTTTCTGAGTGGATGTTATTTATCCACCATTCAATCTCTGTCTGGTCTGAGCGAGAAACAGACATGATTGATCAAAATCACCTCTGCAAAGTCTCAACGCACGAATCTTGTCTGAATCCAAATTCCTATGAAACAATAAAATCAGTAAATGATGAGACAAAAATCCCAATAAGTTCTGCTATGGTCCTTATTTTTATTTTTTTGATTGCAGAACCTTTTTACATTTGCTAACCAAATTAGCACACTTTATAGATGTTAAACTGACATCTATATCTTCATAATCTAATACAAATCCTAAGTGTTCCAATTTTTTAGATGGTATTGCTACAGATTTCTTATAATTTATGAAAACCCCTAAAGATTTCAACAACTGTTCTGTTTCTATGAGATTGGCCAGATAGGACTCATATGACTGAGCCAAAAGAAAAGTGTCATCTACGTATCCACAAGAAATGTTTTCTTCATCAATTGTACATACACAGGTTGCAGGAGTTTTGTAAATATACGAGGAACACAACACAGACCGTTTGCTAAGATAGTGTACTGAAAGTCTTTATTACTCCATTCGAACCGGAGAAACTTCCGATAAGCCTGCACAATATGTGACCTATCCTTTTTTCTCCATGACAAACACATTCGATAAAAATTTAGATTCTGAATGAAAAGTCTCTTCTATTATTCCCTGGCTTAAACATAATTCTGTCAGTTTCTCTACAAGGCGATGATCCCTATCTGAGAAACTTGGAGGGCCTGGTTTAAAATACTGAACTGGAGATGAGACAAAGTCTATTGAGCAGCCAGATACTGTTTTTAGAATAAACTTATCTGATGATAGCCTTTTCCATACATTTAATTTCTCTTTAATTGTACCTGCCTTAAAATTCTGTGTTATTCCTGCTATATTTATGCTGTCCTCTGAATTTGGCTCCTCTTCTGAAGCTGAAATTCTGTCCTCGTTCTAAAAGACTGCCTTGATTTATTCATTCCCTTATTTCTCTGACATGGATGTGTTCTACAATTGCCACGAGTGTACTGTTCATTGTGCCACCCTGTAGATGTGCTGGCCAATCTATTTGCCATTCTGTTTGTCTCACTGATATCCTTGACACGAGTCACTAAATCATCGCCATACAGCCACTTGTTGTTTATGACATAGCTGTTTCACAAGCCTTTAAAAGCCAAGTTAAGGTCATGTTTATGTGCCTCTTTTCTCACAGTATTTTGTTCCTGATTGGCATTGCTCATTAGGGCTAGGCTATCAACTAATCCAGTTAAAACTGACATCTTATCTAGCAGTAGACGTTCAGATGCCCTGGTAGTCTTTACAAGCGAAACGGAGCGCTTAGTAAGGCGACCATAGATGCAATGAGTGACTTCCGCAAATTATGCATTCTTGAGCCTTTGGCTCGAGTTACAGGTGATAACTTATGCCAAATTTCAGGGTTAACTCTAGTGACAAGAAAAGAATCACTGTTTCTTGGGCGTGTATAATTTGTAATTTTATCTGTCAGTTTTTCCTCTGGCAAATTTGTATTGTTTAGATTAGTCACATCTCTGGCCAGTTGATCATCAATATCAGTTGACAGTTTTTCTGCTGAATCATAAAATCTTTCTAACTTTGTTAAAGTACTTCCACTTGAAGAATCTTCTGACTGTGGTATTTCAATGTTTTCAGAGCCATTTATATACTCGCTCTCATTGCCATAGTCATCATGCTGAATATGTTCACAGAACATTTGCATCAGCTCAGCCAAAGTCTGAGCTATAGATTCCAGTCTTAACAAATCAGACTCTTTAACCACATCAGTCTCAGAGGACTTATTGCGAGATGTTCGTTCCATAGATACAGTCTGAGGGGGTTGCTGCTCCTTGTGTTCCCCCTCTCGCAAAAACTCGTGTAGCTAATTAGTTCTGTCTCTATTTATTATCACGGCCATCGTGACCTTGAATTAATTAACGGACGCGTTTTCGGAAAATGTTCATCGTGTATAGAGTTCAGCCAGAGGTCCATTAGATAATAACTAAGGCCCGTTTTATAAGTCGATAGTAGGAGAGTTCATGAGTTTCTCGTGTGCCGTGCCAGCTAAATCTGCCTGAAAATGACAGAGTCCTAACTAGTTCAACATATAAATCAACCAGTTTTCATTCGCGCGTCACGACAGAAAGTTCGACTTATAAACCGGGCGTTAGTTAACAAGGCTCCAAAACAACATAGAAACATACTAGTTAGTAGGCCTGAAATGTTGAACACGATGTAGGAAATGATGTTCTGTTGAATATTGTGTACTTAATTTGATTGGAAGCAACTTTTGCTTTTGGCAGCAACGGCTTCCAATCAAATTAAGTCACAAATATCTAACAGTAAGTTTTACTTTGTTTTGGGCACGTGTTAATTTATTACTGAGCTGTGCTATACCTCGCTATACCACGCTGTGATCAATTCACTATGCAGGCTTAAACCGACACTGTCTGCCTGCTGAATTTCTGCAGACTGCATTTTCCATGTGTATAACTCCGGGTATGGTGAATATTTTGCAAACAATTTGACTGAAGGTTGCCACCAACAACTTTAAGTCAAATAGTTTGCAAAATATTCACCATATCCAGAGTTATTGCTCATTGAAATTGTTTGGTGGCTTGCGGCGGTCAGTCAGTCAGTTAAACTCTCACAGCCTCGCGTGTCTCGTCGCAGTCGCAGTCACAGTCCACAGCTGTTGCCCATTCAATATCTTGACAGGACTAGGAACGCTTTCAACATAATACTTGAATTGAAAATTGTTGAATAGATCTAAACTAATTGGATAGGAAGCTCCTGTGTCTTTAAGGCAAGTAAGTTTCAAAATACTGAGAGTAACTTATGCCTACCTGTATTTGCTTTGAAAATTGGTGTACTGGGATATCAGATTTGAAACAGCCGTGGAACCAGGATGTTTATATGTGGGGAGAGGGGAATGTCAGTGAGGGCGGTGTCTGGACTGAGTGTTCCCACCCACTAGATGATGGATTCGGTGGTTCTACCATCACACCTTCCCTCACTCCGCCCCCGTTATTTCAGCTCATATGGCCAGAATGGCCAAGCGAGCCTTTACCATGGCGACCGTCCGTCGTCTATGCGTCTGTCCGTTCGTCGTCCATCAACTTTTGTTTGAAAACGTATCTGCTCCTCATAAACCGCTTGGCAGATTTTAACCAAATTTGACTAGGAGGAGCCTATGGCGGTAGGTTCTAGTATTCTATTCAGAATTTTGATTGGTAAATATTTTAGGTAAAAACGTTAGATTTTCTGAAAAACTTAGCGGAAATTGTCAAAATGCATCTCCTTATCCGCTTGATGGATTCCAACCCAATTTGGATTGAAGCATTATATAGCGGTAGGCTTTAGAACCTGTATTCAGAATTTAGATTGGTCGGTAGTTTAGTTGAAAATCTTAAATTTTATTAAGAATTTACAGGAAATTGTCAAAGTACATCTCCTCCTTCGCGGCATGACAGATTTCAACCAAATCTGGCTAAGACGGACACTGCCATGGTAGCTTCCAGAACCTCTGTTCAGAATTTTGCTTGGTCAATTCACCTTTCCAGAGTATCCATCGATGATTTGACGTCATATGACGTCGTACTCAGCTAAGCTGCGTGTAGGATGACGCATAATCAGTACGTCATAAATGATTCTATTAGGCCCGTCTTTAACTCTTATTAGTCCAACACGTTGTAAGAATAGTGTCTCTATTATTTAATAGGCAGCAACGGCGCGCAGTCAAATTAGTTTCAAAATATTCAACAGCTTATCTGTATAGTTTTCTCGAAATCGATAGTCAGAGAGTTCAGAGATCGTTCGATCCTGTACATTATAGTGGGACTCACCAACAGGGGTCTTGAATCGCACAGGGAAGCGGTGGCAGGTGCTCGCGTTTCAGGTTCCAAGGTACGACTGTCGGGCGTCCTTAAAAACGGCGGGAAGTTGCAAACCCGGCAGCCCTGAAATGCGGAATCCGTGATTTGCGGACACCGCCAGCACCACACTCTCCCCCGTTTATAAAAAAACCAAAACATCGTTATATACACCTGTGCAAAAGTTAAGCACCAGCAAAAACAATAGAACGTAGAAACATGATGGTACAACTAGGCTGCCATACTTTTTGTCCCCGCGTTAGCTGACATAATTCCAAGTACGAAATGCACATGCATGCATGACTTCACGCCGCTTGATGTCCGTGCGTGGCGGGAAACAGCACACGTGTTCAGTTATGTAAAAGTCCAGTTTGAGGTGTAGAACATTACATACAGATTTAGGCGACAAGATTAGGAATTTTGTGTTCATGACCGTGGTTTATTTGTACAGAGAGAATTAGCTCTTGATTGTGAACCGCTATGGCAAGACGAAGGTTAAGTGATCGTGTGAAATGGCAAATCATAGGCATGCATACCACTGGTATGTCATGCAGAGGGATTGGCAGACAGCTGAACATTAACCATACTGTAATCAGTCGTTTGATTGCAAAACATGGGCAAACTAACGAGGTGAAGGACAGGTCTAGATCTGGAAGACCGAAGAAGACTACTGCCCGTGATGATCGAGCCCTAGTACGCCTTGTTAGGAGATCTCCATTCACCAACAGCAGAGTGCTCAGCCAGCAATGGGAAACGCGCAATAGAGTGTCAATGTCTACCGTCAAAAGGAGACTGTATGCTGCTGGCATGAAAGCTAGGAGACCTGTCAGACGTCCTCTCCTCACTGCACACCACAAAGAGGAGCGTCTGAGGCGGTGCAACGAAAGAAGACACTGGAACATGAGATCCTGGAGACGGGTACACTGGTCCGATGAAAGTCGGTTCCTGCTTCATGCCACAGATGGTCGAACTCGTGTATGGAGGTCCAGACGCATGGCGTACGACCAACGTAACATCATGGAAGAACTTCCATTTGGTGGAGGTTCCGTTATGATATGGGGGTGCATCTCATTTGATTGTAAGCTGGATCTGTTGACTGTACCTGGAACACTAAATGGACAAAGATATCAAGATTCCATACTGGATAGAGTTGTGGTCCCTCATTTTGTAAATCATGCACCTGGAACCCACCCTATATTCATGGATGACAACGCCCGACCACATCGTGCTAGAGCTGTGCATGAATACCTCCGCCAGAATGCCATCGAAACCCTACCATGGCCAGCAAGGAGCCCTGACATGAACCCTATTGAGCATATCTGGGACATTCTGGGAAACATGGTGAGAAGGAGGGATCCTCCTGTGCAGAACCTACAGGAATTAACAGACGCACTCCATCTTGAATGGCAACGAATACCACAATGGCGTATCAGTCGGTTGGTGACCAGCATGAGACGTCGTGTCCAGGCCGTCATCCAGGCACAAGGTGGATATACCCGGTATTAATAATGACAGTCTCAAACTCCTGCACAGATGTTAAACTTCGTTTTCAGACACCATTAATGACAATCTAGCCACGTGTGTCAACTGTAGTGCAATAGTTGTCAGTTGTGTCAACGTAACCATATTCAGGCCTCGTTTTCAAGTTCAAACAAAAACATACAGTGTTTCCCCACCATCATAATCAGCATTCCTCTAGTTGCATTATTACCTCTTGCACTAAGATGGATGGGTACATACATGTTTATGCTATTGCTTTCTTCATAGCACATGAATATACCCTCGCATGTGCGTAAAAATAGGGTGGTGCTTAACTTTTGCACAGGTGTATATAATTAAAGACTTTATCTAAAAAAGATTTTTATCTCAAATCTTTACACTATAAAAAAAACCAGGCATTGACTCTCAACTGCTAAAGGTAGAATTAGAATCGACCACAATTAAAAAAAGATTTGACAATAGTAGGTGTCGATCCATCCAGAGAGAATGAGATGCTAATGATAAAACAGATGGATAGATCTACAGCTGCCAGACGAGGGCCATCGTTACAGATTTTAAAATAGCATAGCATCCCTAACTAAAATTAAGGGCAGTTGTTTTCCACCACAGCAGAAAACTGACAGAATTGACGGAATTGCCGACTTGTTAAAGAAGTAATAAAAATAATCTCACATGAATTTAATGGAAGTGCTATCTGAAATTAAAATATGTGAGATTCGAGGAAAACCTATGAATGTTGCATAAAGTTTTAATTTTAGTGAACATCTTTAACCTTAACATACATATATATAATTGAACGGATCGGAAATTACAAATTTAGGAAATCCGGAAAACCACTATCTCTATCACAACAAAGCTATCTGAATGAAGTTAAAACGGAACGGATAATACAGCAGAAGAAAGAAACATATGAATTTGCGCTATGACTAACGCGTCAATTACTTTGCGCATTATGAAATGGTAAGCCAAGAAATATCTCTGCAAAATTTATGCAGTATTTTGTTAAATGTGTATTATAAATATGCCGTCATATGCAAGACTTCTGCATTATAGAGTAACGCACATTATAAATATGCATGAGTCATGCATTATAGAGTAATAATGCATCATTGCATCAAATTAACATGTAATTGTTACACGTTTAATAGAGAAAATATATATATATATATATATATATATATATATATATATATATATATATATATATATATATATATATATATATATATATATATATATTATTATTATTATTATTATTATTACAGAGTCATGCCCTCTGGGTCAAAAGGTCAAGCCATGACCTTGACTTTAAACGCTCGATTGACCATCAGTTAGGGTGAACCCTACGTTGACATTTCGCTGCAACAAAATTATGTCAACAAGGTGAAAACATGCATATCGGCTTATACCAAATCTGTTTTTATAAAGCCTAAGAGTTAGGCAGATGAAACAAAGAGATAACCAAAGTTTCAAAAGGTTGGTTGTGCTGGCCCTATCATGGAACTGGAAGATATGACATTCGGATTGGGAATGTCTGATCATAAGCTAATATCTGCAGGGTGTGACTATCAAGGTCGAGGTCAAAAGTTGGAAATTAGATGAATCGAGTATACACAGTTGCCTTGGTAACCAAGTCACATGTTGGAAACCTAAATCGTTTAAATGTCAAGGACATTAAACGATCTAGGACAAAGGGGTGGACCAAATAAATTATACAATGCCTACAACATGCTTACAACAACTTAAACACAGAATAAGCCGATAACCATGGTAACATGGCTCATCCAAATTATGCTGCTTCGAGCCCCTACCCCAAGGGGTACGGGTGAATTAAATAAGATGAATAGTGGTCTTAAATGAAAATTCAGAGACTTAGTCCTTTAATACTGACATTAAAATGCTCGACTACAAAGGGTGAACGCACGGGACATGGGGTCACAAGGGTAGAAGACAGTACGGACAGACGGACAGAGGGTGAAAAGGCGCAATCAGCCCTAGCTACAGATGTAATAATAATTGCGAAGCGAAACTCGCTTTCAACAGTAATTTGTATAAATCATTTTGAAATTTTGCATAAATGTCCCTAATATGAAATTTAATTAATGTCTTTTAATAATACTAATGTTAAAAGTTCCGAGATGTCACGGTGCGTGCACGATTTGTATACTTTTATATGTTCAAAAGAGGTCGATGAATTGAAAAGTCAGAATCCTGGAAACGGAATTGTAACGATATATCACGTCGCATGTTCAGTCAATAACAGCTCACTGACTTGATGGCGCAGATAGAACAACACATCGTAACTCACAGGTTTATGATGACAATTCAAGTATGTGCTGGCGAACTCAGCACAACAAATTCTGTTCATCCATCCATCCAAAGCCTGGGCCCAGTACGTCTTAACACTGACAGTTACTTCTTCTTCTTCTTCTTCTCCTTCTTCTTCTTCTTCTTCTTCTTCTTCTTCTTCTTTTCGATCGCTGGTATCACACTTGGAGAGCCGTTCTCAGGATGAAATCCGTGGTTTTCTGCAGTTCTTCCACAGGCCCATACAGCTTTTCAAGAAAAGAGGTTGACAAAGGCCAGATCTCTTCTCTCAGCAGCTGATACGTACTGCAACATTGAAGTATGTACTCTGTGGTCTGTTCTGCTTCTCCACAAGGACAAGCGGGCGATGTCGTAAGGTGGAACCGCCTGTACATGTGTTGGTTTAGTCTGTTGTGTCCAGTTCTGAGACGTAAAATGGTCACTTGCTCTGGCCTCGAGAGATGATGGTAGGCATCTTCTGATTGAGGTGTTCTATAGAGTGACTTGATGATAGTCTTCATCTCTGTATAGGTAACATGTTTTCTGTCTGATTCTCTTCTGCACCCACCTTTGCCATCTTGTCTGCTTCCTCATTTCCTTGGACTCCACTGTGTGAGGGGATCCACTGCAGTGCTATCCGAAAGCATTTGATGGTTTGTAGTGCTTCTTCAAGTTGTGGCAGCTTGCCTTTGGTGATAGCCTCAAATACGGAGCGGGCATCAGATAATAAGACAATCTGTGCAATAGGGTCTGCTGTTCTGCTGATGGTATTAGCTGCATGAACCGGTGCCTCGACTTCAGCTCTGTAGTTTGTGCAGTGTTGGCCTGTCGGTATTGCAGCTGACTCATGTTGTCCGTTTGGATACTGTATGTGCAGTCCAGAACCTCCGCTCCTAATTGCATCTTTGGCTGATCCATCTGTGTTGATCCTTATCCATGTCTCCTGAGGGTACATTTCTTCCAGCATGGCTAGGGTCAGGGTCTTCTTGCTCACATCACTGTGTTCATCTTTGGTTGTGAGATGAGGTACTGTGGTGCGAATAGCTATGCTCTCTAGTTTGTTTTCCCAGGGTGGAGGATCAAGGGTGTGGTTTGGTTCTTCTATTTGTGCTGGCAACATTTCTTGGTGTTTCCTTTGAAGTGCTTTTGTCTCTTTCACAAAACTTGATCTTTTAAGTCTCCCTGATGACAGCTGTGCTTGCCTGATCTTCATCGGGTGGTTGTTGAACGACTTGAACTTTGCAGCTTGGATTAGTGCTTTGCATTCCCTTCCTTTGCTAAGTGGGGGGATGCCTGCTGTCTGTTCCATTTTTTCTATTGGTGTTGATCTCATTCCACCAGTGCTGATGCGCAGTGCCTGGTTTTGTACTCTGTCGAGGTTCTGTTGATGAGATTTAGCTGCTGTCAGTCATGAGCTGGATCCATACTCAAGGTCTGGTCGTACGGCACCTAGGTAGATCGTCTTGAGGATCCTTTCATTGGCACCGCACTTTGTTCCTGCCAGCTTCCTCATGATGTTTAGCTTTCTTCTGGCCTTTGCCTCTGCGTTCTGGATGTGCTCCTTCCATGTTAATCTTCTGTTCTAGGTGACTCCCAGGTATGTCTGCTGGTCCTCGTACTCGAGTGGAGTACCGCCCAGTGTCAGATTGCCAACCTTCGTTTTGGTGGACAGTGAGAATAGCATGGCTGATGATTTTTCTTTGTTGATGGTAATACACCAGCGATTGGTCCAAGCTGTAATTCTGTCCAAGGCGAGCTGCATTCTGTACGTGGCAGTCGTTATGTACTCCTCGGTGCACCAGAGTACGAGGTCATCTACATAGAGGGCTGCTTGGATCCCATTGGGCAGCTCTGCTACAATGTCATTAATGAAGAGTATGAACAGAGTTGGTGATAATACTCCGCATTGTGGCACCCCTTGTCTCAGCAAGCAATACATTCTGTCCAGATCGTCCATCCACCACCACCCTAGCCCTGCGATTGTGTAAGTATCACTTGGTCCATCGGAACATGTTGCCACCGATGCCTGTGCGCCGGAGCTTCACGAGGAGGCCATCCTTCCACACCTTGTCAAATGCCTTCTGCAGATCGATAAAGGCAGCTAGCATCACCTTCTTGGCTTGCAAAGTGTCCTCTATGACCTGTGCAAGATGTGTTGTTTGATGTGCTCCTGTATCTTCTGAAGCCAGCCTGCTCTGATACTATAATGTTCTCCGACTCCAGGTACCACTGCAACAGCTGGTTGATGATGCGCTCCATGGTCTTGCATATGCAGCTTGTAAGACTGATAGGACGGTAGCTCAGCACTTTCGTCTTACTCTTCCCTTTTTCAGAATAGGAGTCATTCTGGCTTCCTTCCAGCACTGAGGAACCTCTCCATTGGTTAAACTGAGATTAGAGATGTCTAGCAGCTTGCGAAGAAATGCATTACCAAGGTGTTGGATCATTTCATTCGTAATGCCATCTGGCCCAGGAGATTTCTTCTTCTTCAATTGGCGGATAGCCTTCTTCAGTTCTGCTAAACTAATGTCAACTTTTATTGCATCGCGAGTGTTGGTGTCTGTTCTTTCCTTTTGCTCTTTTCTAACCTCTTTTTGACGCATTCGTGGTATAGAAATGTTGCTTTCTCTTGCATATGCCTTCGCAAAGGCATCTGCAGCCATCATTCCTGTCAGTCTTTGTCCATCTTCTTCAAGAGTAATCTTCTCTCACCCGACACCCTCATCATTCAGTGCTTTAGTCAGTCTCCATAGCTTTGTGGGGTCTCTCTCTAAATTAAACCCTGCCGTCTTTTCCCTCTAGCTTCTTCTTTTGGCCTCCAGCTTGGTCTTTAGATACCTGGCTTTAGTTTGTTGTAGCGTGAAGTGGTTTTCATGACAGGGATTATCCTCTGCATCTTCCCTGGCCGTGTCTAGTTTATCATGTGCTGCTTGCAGTTCTGTTGTCCAGTAGGGGCGGTAGTTTTTCTTGAACCCTCTAGGAATCGCTTCGTTGGCAGCCTTGAGGATACTTGAATTAAATTCCTTGACCGCATTGTTGATGTTTCTCCCTTCTACTGCTATATTTTGGGTACGCTCATTGGAACGAATGCCGAACAGGCTCCAATTTGCCTTTTTGTAGTTCCACCTTGGATGTTGAGGTGAACTTGTCGAAATACTTCCAGAAAGAGAGAGGAGGACTGGGCAGTGGTCGCTTCCTCCTAACTGCGATCCGACCACTCTACTGAGGTTTCTGTGAATGTCTTCTGTACAAAATGCCAAGTCCGTCGTTGTTGTCGAGTGCCGCCGGCGCGAGTAGAATGTAGGCTGATCTATGGGATCGTTGACAAGTAAAAGGTGCTTTTCATCTTGCCATGCTTCAATGTCTTCGCCTCGTTTATCAAGTGTTCTGTATCCCCAGCTCTGGGACTGGCTATTAAAGTATCCCGCAATGAGGAAGTGGCAGTCCGGGACCTGGATTGTGTCAAGTGAGAGATTCTTGTCATTAGGGCAGTAATAATTGACAATGTCAATCACAGAGTTGCTGGTTGGTACCTTGATCTTGATATATTCTGCCTCTTCTATAAAGGTTTTGATCTGGCTGGCGTTCACGCTGTTTCGGACCAAGGTGATCACCCCGCCTTTCTTTCTTCCTCTTCGATCACATCGGAAAATCTGGTAACCTCTGATCTTAAATGGTTTTCCTTCTTGCAGGTATGTCTCTTGGATGCAGCAGATATCAATGCTGTTTTCGTACAGGAACTGTTCGAGCTCTGATTTCTTGTTGGTAACCCCTTCTGCGTTCCAGTGCATGATGTTAATACTGGGGTTCTCTTTGGATTTGGTCTTCTCTTTCGGTTGGCCAGTAGCTCTCCATCCTCGTCCCCTGGCTCCACAAGACGAGTTGATGGGACCTCCAGTAGCTGAGGGTGGGCTCCTTCGAGGCGTGGAGCCCGACGCTGCACCTGCCTGGCGGATCCTCACAAGGTCGAGCACCATTTCGGTTGATTCGATCTCCAAGTGTCATTTCATTAGCGTTGTGCATAATGCTCTGGTTAACCCCTCCAAATGTCTGGATTGACACCCAGTGGGTTACACTCCTGCGCCACGTTGAGGCCGAGCATATAGTCTTAAACAGGGGACTGACAGTTACTATTTACAAACGAACATCGCGACTTTCACGTTGGTGACGTCACGCACAAGGCACTTAATCTGGCCTGAGTCTCAACATGGCTGCTTTGATCCCAGTGCCAGTCATATCCGCCGTGTTATAAGATACGACCGCTAATGATAGGAGGCCGAAATACCGCGTGTAACGACTATATATATATATATATATATATATATATATATATATATATATATATATATATATATATATATATATATATATATATATATATATATATATATCACAGCACACCGTCCAGCGACACAGGTCATTTTTGCATATCAATACCTGACAGCGCATTGAGACATCTCGATGGAACATTGCCTAACATTAGTCCGAATCGTATTAATGCTTAAAATACTAATAATTATGATAATTCATATTCAGACGTGTAAGGGACGGCACAGACACATGCATTGACAAAGGACTATAATCAACCCACCAATCCGATACCAATTCCCTGTTCTAAGATAATAATTATATGAACGGGTATTCAGAATGAAAAAGGGTTAAATATGACCGTAACCAAAGGCAGCAGTGTCTACTCTTAACGTGCTCATGACTCTAAATTTAGCTCCAATTGTGAGCAATAAAAAGCAGAAAAGGTGGGGTTGAGACGACAAGCTTTCTAGGTAACTGACCGGTACAAATACTCCATGCCTATGACTGCATAGGACTGACGTAGAACACAAAACAAACCACAAAATTCTAATGAATATGTCAACTCGTCTCGTAATACCTTCCCCCCTAAAAAGGAAAGGGTATCCATAGAAACCCTTTACTCAAAATATGTATTTTTTGAAAATTCTTGTCATAAATAATGACTACGGAAAACACTAAACAAAAATAAAACATTCCATCACATAAAATATGTTATAATAATGTTATAATTCTTATAATGAAACATCAATCAAGATAGATAAATAACAGCTTGTACTATATACACTGAAAATAAGAAATTTCTACTCTACAAAATCTCTTTTGCGACCTTATAGTAGAGACCGTGCTAAATGACTGATGTTGAAATCTAACTTAAGTCAAACGCATACAATGCAGCAAAAACATACCATTTACCGTAATCGGAAGTGAAAATAACAAAACAACACCAATTACTTGACACCAACCTTCCAACAAAGGTCAGGAACATCCAGTAAAGTTCAGATGATAGATACAAAACCATTGATGAAACCAACCTTGGCCAGTAGATGAGTTACTAGCCACTCAGAAAAGTCAGTTAGATCTCGAAAATCCCACCGGAACAAACATGAGTTATAATAACTAGGAACACTGACAAGAATGAAAGTTAAGTCAAATCACTTCCTCTGATGCTGCTACCAGAGAATAAAAGGTAGCACAAACCAAATATAACTAGTAGTGTGTTTACTGTTGAATGATTGCGTGTATTAAATTCTTGACAACGCATCTGCCAATATGTTGTCTTTGCCTTTTATATGCTTGATATTCCGGTTATAATCTTGAATCGTCAAACTCCAGCATAATAGCTTCTGACTTTTCCCGGACATACGATTTAAAAAGGTCAAGGGATTATGATCTGTAAACACTTCAATTGTATGACCAGAAGAACTGAGGTACACATCAAAGTGTTGTAACGCCAAAAGGAGACCCAAAGTCTCCTTTTCGATTGTCGAATAATTCTTCTCATGGACGTTAAATTTCCGTGAGAAATAACACAAAGGATGGAAAATAGCCTGATTATCACTTTGCATCAATATTGCACCAGCACCCAGGCCACTAGCATCAATGAATAGCTTCATTGGCTTCTCAAAACCTGGTGCAGTTAATACAGGCTTTGAATACAGTAAAGCTTTTACTTTGTCAAAGGCATCTTGACATTTTGGAGACCACAAATAAGGCACATTCCTTTTAAGTAGTCCAGTCAAAGGACCAGCCACATCTGAAAAATTCCTGCAAAACCGGCGGTAAAACCCAGCCATGCCAAGAAAGCGCATTAACTCTTTCTTGGTGATTGGCACAGGATAGTCAATAATAGACTGCACTTTAGCGGCTACTGGACGTACTTTGCCCTGACCTACCTCATGACCCAAATAGGTGACAGTGGCTCGAGCAAACTCACTTTTTGCCAAATTTACAGTCAAATTCGCCTCGACCATTCGTTGAAAAAAATGCTGAATTGTATCCAAATGTTGGTACCAATCCCTACTGTAAATTAAGACATCATCGATATAGGCATCACAATTAGGAATTTCAGAAATTAAGGTATTCATAAGATGCTGGAACGTAGCCCGAGCATTTTGCAGCCCAAAACTCATAACCTGGTATTGAAAGAAGTCATATGGTGTTACAAATGCAGATACTTCTCTAGCTCTAGGAGTCAGAGGGACCTGAAATACCCTTTAAGAAGATCGAACTTGCTGACAAATTTCGCATTACCAATATGCTCAATACAGTCAACAATTCTAGGAAGTGGATAACTGTCAGATTTTGTAACACTGTTCACCTTCCGATAATCTGTAACGAAGCGGAAGGTACCATCAGGCTTCAGCACAAGCAAACATGGACTGCTCCAAGGGCTACAACTCGGTTCAATAATCTGGTTTTCCAGCATATAGTCAATTTCCTTTTTCATTGCATCAAGCTTAAGTGGATTAGTACGGTAGGGGGGGGGGCTGTTTAATCGGCCTCACATCCTCTACCTCAATATCATGATCAATAACCACTGTTCTGCCTGGAGCATCAGAAAAAAGACTAGAATGATGTTTAACCAAACTTAGAATATCAAACACCTTATTCTCAGGAAGATATGTCAATCTCTTGGGTAATGCTGCCACGGCTGAAGTGTTATCTAGCCTAGGTTCAACGATTTTTCCAGATGATTATTTAAAATCATCTGCATCAGACTCATTCAAAGCAATAGCTGGCTCATTAGATATGAGAGCAACCAATTTGGCTTTGTCGTTTTCATCTCGTTGAACATATTTTCTCAGAATATTCACGTGACACAACTGAGTCGGTCGACGTTTACCCGACGTTTTAATGACATAATTGACATCTCCCTGTTTATAACCAATGATGAATGGACCTTCATACTTCGCTTGAAGCAGATTGTTAATTATGGTAGCCAACTTCAACACTTTCTCACCAGGCTCAAAACTTATCTCTCGTGCATCCTTATCATACCAGCTTTTCATATTAAGCTGGGCTGCCTTAAGATTTTCACTGATAGTTTTCTGTGTGATGCTGAGACGTGACTTCATCTGTACAACGTAATCCAATAGACTACGCTCTTCAGATGTTATGAGAAGATTTTCTTTCAGAAGGGATAACGGACTACGAACTTCATAACCAAAGACAAGTTCATTAGGTGTAAAACCCAATGACTCTTGTACTGTGTCACGAATTGTGAACATCAATAAAGGTAAACCTTCATCCCAGTCACGTGATGTATATAGAGTATATTTCTTCAACATCGACTTGAGCGTCTGATGAAACCGCTTAAGAGCACCTTGAGTCTCAGGATGGTATGCACTAGAAGTTTGATGTTTTATAACTAATTCTGTACATACTTCTTGAAAAACCCGAGATGTAAAGTTAGAGCCTTGATCCGACTGAATCACACAAACCAAACGTGGTAAAAAACTTAAGCATGGCCTTTACCACAGTTCTCGCTGTGATATTACATAGCGGAATTGCCTCCGGGAATCGTGTTGAAGCATCCATCATGGTAAGAATGTACTGATGCTGGGACTTGGTCTTTTGTAGTGGCCCAACACAATCGATAATGATTTTTGAAAATGGCTCATCAAAAGCCGGAATTGGAACTAATGGCGCCACTGGGATACATTGATTAGGCTTGCCCACAACCTGACAGATGTGACAAGTCTTACAGTATTTGGCCACATCTCCATGTATCCCAGGCCAAAAGAAATGACTAGTTATCAATGATGTGGTTTTTCGCTTGCCCAGATGCCCTGACCCAGGATTGTCATAGACTTTCTCCAACACAGCCTTTCTATATGCTGCTGGGGGTACAATCTGGTGCACTTGTCGGCTGGTTTCTCCCACTTGCGCGTCACGGGGTGTCCATTTTCAACGGAGAATCCCATCTTTTTTGTAATAACAAAGTCAAAGCGGCTCCATTTCTGCCTCAGATGAAGCAAATGGAGCCAACTTCTGTAGACTGGGATCTGCCAATTGGTGACGGATGATGGTGTTAGAGTTAAACTCTAGTCCTGGAATGTCACAGTATAATTCAAACTCCACTGGCTTACTACCAGCTATGTTAGTGTCCAATACCTGGGTTTGATCTTCCAATTTACGTCTCATTTCCAAGGCCCGTGTTACGACACAGGCGGGGAAAATTAGTGAGACCACCTCCTTTTTAGACAGATCAACTGGTACACTAACAACCTGGGGAGCGACTCCGAGAGACACCACCTCTTGCTCGATCGAAGTAGTAACGTTCGGCTGTTTTGCAATTCTCCGACTAGAGCCATCTAGGACAGATGCTATGCTTCTGACTCTATCTTTAGCCAAATCGTTCCCCAAAATTAAGGCCACTCCTTTGATTGGCAGTGAGGGCCTTACCCCGATTTCGACAACATCCGACAATATGTCTGAGCGCAAGTATACACGGTGAAGTGGAACATTGATATATTCCATACCAATCCCATGTATCAGTACATCAGCTCCTACAGCTGAATTATGCGAAAAGGGCAGCACAGTTTCCAGTATCAATGACTGGCTGGCTCCCATGTCAGGTAGCATACAATTTGGAACTGAGGTAGTATCACCCACAACTTAATTTGCAAGTCCCCTTGATACAAATGGTAAGTATGATTTCGAAACACATGGAAAGTCATTCTGCACAACCTCCCTCTGATGTCAATGCTGAGGATCATTGTCTGTGATTGGACAAGAACAGCTTGTTTCCGGTGACTCACTGGAAAGAGCACCTACTGGCCTATGGCAATTGCTAGCATAGTGGCCATTTCCCCCCCCCCACAGTTCCAACGTTTCACAGGATTGTTGGACTGTGGATGGGCTGTGTAAGAACCCTTTTTAACTGGACCTGAATTATTATTGAAACTTGAACTTGAAGTTGTAGCAGATTTAGAATAAGAAATAAAACCTACATTTTGTTGTGAACCAGATACTGAATTAAAGTTTGTACCTGGTTTTGAATTTGAGGTTGACTTCTTATTCTTTGCCTCTGTAGAACCAGGTGTTTGTTTCCACTCGATATAGAACTCCTGAGCTGCTACTGCTGTTTCATGGACAGATGTTGTTGCAGGCAATGAATTAAGATGGAAACGGGTCTGGTCACTCATTTGACTCTTAAGTTCTTCCATCAGCATCAGCTCACGAAGTTTATGAAAATCACCATTTACTTTCTTTGAAAGTAGCCACTGATCAAAAAGTTTGGCAGATTGGTGAGCATATTCTGGCCAAGTTGTTGCGCCAACACGCTTTAGACCTCTGAAATGCTTGCGATATGCCTCAGAGACAAGTTGAAATGAATTGAGCACAGCCAGCTTTACGGATTCATAATCATTCCGCTTTTCAAATGGAGGTGCATGCTGTGCATCTCTAGCTTTTCCACAAAGTCTGCTGCGTAAAAGAGCCGGCCAGCTATCTTTTGGCCAATGATGGTCTGCAGCAACTTCTTCAAAATAGTCAAAATAAGTTTCCACCTCCTTTTCTCGGAAAAGTGGAACCAAACTGACTGCCCTCTCAAGTCGAAAAGATGAAAAATTTGAGTCAGGCACTTGGTTGGAGCTAAGCCCTTGCATGTGCAACTCATGAGCCCGTTGTTTCTCTTTATCCTCTAGCTCCAACCTTTTCATTTCAACTTCGTGCCGGCGAAGCTCACGCTCTTCACGTGCATTTTGCAATTCAAGATTCCGAATCTGCAATACCAAAGATTCACTAGAATCTTCAGGATCCTGCTTACAGGTAACATTGCCAATAGCAGCCTGCAGAATCAAACCAGATTTGTCTGAGACAAACCCACCCTCAACAAGATTGTGCTCAAGGTAGAGTCTCAGATCTGCGTTAGACCAACATCGCTTAAAGTGGAACCCATAATGCTCACAGGCATCCTGCAGATCCCTTTTATTCAGGTTGTTAAAATCCTTTGCTATAAGCGTCATTTTAATAATAAATAAATAAAAAAAACAAGAGGAAAATTTACAACAATTAAGTGCTCAAACGATAACTTTTAGACAGAATCTGTCTGAAAAGCTTCCATTAAAAGTGCAAACCATGCATGCTTGGTGTCAGACTTTGCATGTAAACATCATATAGTTGATCAAAATTGTAGGTAACCCTAATCTGTTTTAACAAACCTTGTCGCCCTCTTCGCCTAGTTGTTGATTTAACAAAACCACGAGTCCAGGAGATTGTCAACGGCTGAAATTCGGGTCGGCATTTGATTTTCAGCACGTATGTGATTGTTTAACAGAAACACATTATCATTCAGAGTTTCCTGGAATGAATCAATCTGATCTTGTGAGAAAATTGATTTCCTCAACTTGTCTTCTTCCTGGCAGATTTGTCGATAATGAGTTAAATTACAAGGTGGAATAACAATGTAACTGAACACCAATTTTGGACGCAGGAACTCAGTGTTACGCTTGAATTCAGTAAGCTTACTACAAACTTGATCGACAGAAATTCCAGCAAGTTCTAATTCAACTCCATGGTGATGCTTGCATTTCTTCAATAAATCATTAATCCCAAGGCAGACACTGAGATTTATTCTATCATTTACTGTAGTAAAGTTGCATAAATACCTAAATGTGTTCGCACTTTAGGAGTCAACAGTACCACCACGGCGAATAATATATTCAATACGGAAAGGTGGCTGTCGGTATTTTTCAAAGTTGTTTACCCTTGACGTGGCACTTAGTATGAAACGTTGCAGCTGCATTTACCTCAGAAGTAGATAATAATCATTAACTGCCCAACCGCAATCAGTAACGTACAATTTAAGTGAAAAAAATAATAAAATCCTAATATCTACCAACCAATGAACAAATTGAAATTTGATGAGAAGTAGGAACAAGTTTTCAACTGCTAATCTAAATCTGCATAGCTCAATATTCCGACATACTGACAAATATTCAATCTCAAACACGATTATCTGAAAGGATGTAAGACTATGTAATTCATAAGATTTGTTTATTTAAAAAAAATGTAGCTGCTATACACTACAATTTTAATGCACCCCAAACATATTCAGGCTGCGTTGAAACCATTTTCTCTGATTATTTATCATTTATATAATTTAAGTTTCACCAATTAGCATTGACCTAATTATATCAAATCCAAATTTAAGAAAAAAATGTACCAAGTTGTAACTTAATCTAACTTCTGATTTAAACATACACAATTATTCCATACAAATAAAAATTCTAATTAAAAATTTTTTAAATTTATTTCCACAAAAAAAATAAACAAATAAATTATTAAGTTTTATATATTTTATGGTGAATAGAATGTTTCCCCCTAATTAGCACACTAAAAATAATTTCAAAACTTCGGCATGAATCCAAGTTACCAAAATTTAGGTCAACCAAATACTAGGTCACCAAAGATTGTCATACACAGGTTTGGAGAACTTTAAACCAAACTCTATACCAAAACACCAAATTTATGAAACTAGATCACCAAAAATTAGGTCACCAAAATTGTATCACCGAAAGTTCAGGAGAACATTATAATTTTTGTCACCAAAATATAGACCAAAATAGTTAAACCAGGTGTATAAAACTAGGTTACCAGGAATTAGGTCAGCATGCAAAAAAATCAGGTCAAGTAAACTAAATCACAAATTCACATAAGATTCTAGTCAGCTAGAAATATACTGGAAATGATCTGAATGAGACCACTTGATAGCTGTGTGTTCAATACACACTCACTATTTACTGACAGACGAGTAACAATTAATTTAAAAATTTTTAAATTTGAAAAAATTTAACAAATAACACATGGGCATTCTTAATCTAGAGTAAATTGAAAACACATCAATGCTTAATATTAATGAGGTCCCGGGTTCAAATCCTGGACGTGCCCCCAATTATTACAGAGTCATGCCCTCTGGGTCAAAAGGTCAAGCCTTTAATATTAATGCTTAAAATACTAATAATTATGATAATTCATATTCAGACGTGTAAGGGACGGCACAGACACATGCATTGACAAAGGACTATAATCAACCCACCAATCCGATACCAATTCCCTGTTCTAAGATAATAATTATATGAACGGGTATTCAGAATGAAAAAGGGTTAAATATGACCGTAACCAAAGGCAGCAGTGTCTACTCTTAACGTGCTCATGACTCTACACATTAGCTGCAATTGTAAACAGAAGTGTGAGCAATAAAAAGCAGAAAGGGCGGGGTTGGGACGACGAGCTTTCTACGTAACTGACCGGTACAAATACTCCATGCCTATGACTGCATAGGACTGAAGCAGAACACAAAACAAACCACAAAATTCTAATGAACATGTCAACTTGTCTCGTAATAATATATATAATATATCTGAACTGACCTAATGTAGAATTAATATATCTGGGCTATCCTATAACATATCTGTGCTGACCTAATAAAACTATATATAATATATTTGAGCTACCCTATAAAATATCTGAGCTGACAAATGTAGAACTGACATTTCACTATACGTATATGAGTTTGCATCATAACATATGATGCATATACTTATTATAAAAAGCGTGTACATGGATTTAATCCATATACACATAAACAGAAGACATTATTATGACCAAGCGTCATGACGGACAATACATACAATTAACAATACAATGCGTATGATTAATGCATAACAATTTACGCATCATTTGACAACGCATCTTTGCAATGCGTAATTATCCACGCGCTGTTCAAGAAATGCGTAAATATAACCACGCATTATTACGGGCAATTATTCATGCGTCATTTGAAAAACGCGTAATTATAATCACGCGTTCTGTGAGTCATACAGCAAGAGACCCCTGTTGGTTATTGGCATCTCAAGGAGTATTGTTGATGGAACATAAGGCCATCTTTAAACTAGCCAATAAGCCACTATGTGCTTATGTGTCCAATTAATTTAGTCTCGCAAAAATTAACAAAAATAAAACATCACGATTTTGCTGTTGCAGATTGTTTAATAACTATTCAAAATTACTATTAAACAGCCGAAACTACAACTATGATTATTATTATTATTATTATTATTATTATTATTATTATTATTATTATTATTATTAACGGAAAATAATGTTAACAATTGATAGTGGTTTGTAGACAAGTTGAATGTCGTCAGTGTCATGCAGAATCTTAAAATTTGAAGCACTAATTTCATATTATCATTTTAATTACACCAATCTTATAACACGAGGATAATATTTGCAGGAAGATAAGTAGAATATGCAAAATCCGATGGATTATAACTAGATATTGACTCCTGATGTGTGTGATTTTGTAGTTGGCCATCTCCTCTGACATGACAAGTCATGATGTTCATGCACCAAGGAGATGTGTAATGCAATCCTCTCGGACCTAACACCTCGTGCGCCTAGGGGAGTCAAACTGAAAAGGTGCTTGTGAATTGGTCGATGGCCATCTCCTCGGACCTGCCACCTCATGCGCCTAGGAGATGTGTAATGCATTCCACTCGGACCTGACACCTCATGCGCCTAGGGGATGTGTAATGCATTCCCCTCTGACCTGCCTAGGGGAGTGATTCTGGTAAAAACAGAGTCAATATCCAGGTCGTCTGCTGTCGCTGACTTAGGCAGCAACGACCTCCAGTCAACTTAGCTTCAAAATATTCAACCGCTTACCTGCTTAGTCACCGTGAAACTTAGTCTGGGAAATTATGTTTTAAGGTGTTGAAATCGATTCCAATGATTGGCAAGGCATATAGCTAGAAATGGATCCGTGAATTAACAACATCATCTAGATCATCTGGTCAGGAATTGCTATTTGGGCATCACCTAATGAGCATAACCACGATTATCCCAATTTCTTCCCACCTGATAAGAACATATATATGCACAAGATCTATTGTGACAAGACAAAGTAAACATAAAAGGTTTCTTAAACACTTAGCAATCTTGGTCATGCAACAGGTCTGACTGGTAAAAGCCTTAAGCACTTACATAGGAATTCATTCTGATGCGAATTAAACAACATGCGGATGATTACTGACATTATAATAGTGATATTTATGAACACATGTAAATGTCGACATCTGTTCTGAATAAGATGAGAGCAGCCCTACCAACCCTGGTATACCGTACCATACCAGAAGGGAATACTTGGTCATCGGCAAAGGTTAATGCAATGAACATCACTATCCACCACCACCGACACCACCTCCACCATTTTTAAAGGAAAAAGCTGGGTATTGTCTAAAAATAAGGTCAAGAATAATAAGTAATATCACGGTGGTACATGTTCACAGTAGTTGTAATAAATATAATAAATAAATAACCTTGATAATGATTCTTGAATGTTCAGCACATGAAATTGATGAAATTAGACAAGTGTAGATTCGCTCACTATATAGGGAACACTGAACGCATTCAACTGATATCAGAAAAATTGTTGGATTTCTTGAGACTGATCGGAATTGTTACAGTTACAGATTGCAATGGGGCTAAATCCTTATTCTCACCCCTCACGAAAAGTGGTAACTCACATTTATTTCTTTTATTTAATTTTACCGCTTTCTTCGTGACGAAAAAAACCCCATCACAGCCTTACTTATTAAAATGTTGTAGACTTTGAAATCATTATAGATAATTTAAAATTGTAGTGTTTTAACCAGATTTCGTGGCAATCCGAAATCCCATAGTAAACCTATGGGAGGGGTTAGAACCAAGACATAGCCTGCAATGGCATATAAATATACCACGAAAATAGATATACAACTTGTAGGACTGACGAGTGCCAAATAATTTGAAAATCTCAAAGCAAATACCACGAAAATAGATCAGAAATTAAAAATGGAGTTAAAAATCAGGTTAATTTGATTTAAAATCTTTAAAATATAGTCTTACCTACCAGGAAATGATAGAAATGTGATCTAATTTTCGCAGTTGTCAGAAGTTCAAAACGGAGGACAATTTGCGCCATTCGAGTAATACTCTAGTAGTACCACATCCTTCTCGAGAATTTAGCAGCAAAATCGTGAACAATTATTTTGAAAAAAGTTTTTAAATATAATTTAGGGCCCAAAGTACTCCTGATACCATTTGTAGTAATACTACTAGTACATTATAGTGGTACTCACCAACAGGGGTCTTGAATCGCACAGGGAACCGGCGGCAGGTGCTCGCTTTTCAGGTTCCAAGGTACGACTGTCGGGCGTCCTTAGAAACGGCGGGAAGTTGCAAGCCTGGCAGCTATGAAATGCGGAATCTGTGATTTGCGGACACCGCCAGCACCACAATCCCAACACGAGCGAGGTATGGGTGGAGCTTAGCTAGAGATGGGCGGAGCATTGCTAAAATGGAAGGTCTATTTTGGATGATAAGCTTAGAATTTGTGAAAAATATGGATTTTGACCAAATTTGGCAGGAAGGTGCTAAGCTCTAGATCAGCGGTAGGCTCTAGATCTTCTATTCAAAATTTTGATAGGTCTATGTTTTTTATCAACATCTTGAATTTTTGGAAGATGTTCCAGAAGCATTTAAAAGGCTACCCCTTAATTAATGGCCCGATTTCAACGAAATTGGGTGGAATCGATCCTATGATGGTAGGCTTCAACATATCAAACGAGAATTGCGGTGGCAATTTTGGGTTTTCCGAAAATTATCCATTATGTTTATTTAAATGCAAATGTCTCACTCAATGCTAATGGTCCAGATGAGCGTCACCGGCCCTTGAGCCTCTTGTTTAACTTAGGCATTAAGAAACAATCTGCTACATATAATGAATACAATATAATTAATAAAATTAATACGCACGCTCGGCCATACACACACATGCCGCCTAATTTAAGTAATTTTAATTGCGGATGTGGACGTTTTACATGCAGATGGCACGCGTGTCAATATGGGGAACATACGAACAAAACACTATAACCTTAACGTTGGATTTAATCTTTCGACAGGACTTCCTGTTACTTTCACTGAGTTGTCTTTCTTTGAATATTTTCTACATTCGTGAATTACATTCACAGAGTTGTCTCCCCTGAACCACTTGACTTAAGCGTTTATGACGAACTAAATCGCGCCATTGATGACGTTGATTGATTATGATGTCACCATACACGTCACGTACCGGGTAGTTGTATGATTGTATTTTGTTGCTGTTTTTTTGTGTTTATTTCGGGGACGACAGGAAGTTCGTTCACCCATGGATAGGCTTAGGCCTAAATAATATTTTTGAAACTGAAATAAACAAATTTGCTGCTCAGAGTGTGCGCGGCATTGTTGACGGTTACTAGTGTACTGATGCTAGCTAGGGCGTGTTGTGGTGGCGCTGTTTGTTTGGTGTAGAATGGGCGGGGGGGGGGGGGGGGGGGGGGGTTGGGGGGGGGGTGTATATATACATTTATTGGTTGAAGATATAACTTGGGATTTGCTCTGGGGACGGGAAGAATGTGAATGGATAATTAAAACTAGAAGGAAAATTAGGTAAAATTGAAATAAATATTTGAGATGAAAATTAAAAGCAGGGCCATCAAATCAAGATGAAGTAAATTAAGGTGGTTGCTATAATGAATATTCATTAAAAAAATATCAGGAAACGAGGAGAATTGAACATAAAACCTAATGTATGTAAGCGAATAATCCGGAGATAAGAAATTAGAATCATAACCTGTTGCTGTTGAGATCTTATGCTGGGTGCGAGTGTCGCTGTTATGGATTTAATGGTCTAGGTATTGTTGAAAATAAGGTTGTTCTGTATTTTAGTTTAAAAAATGACTACCTTATGTACAGCAATAACCCATTTCTAAGAATACCAATCTGACATTTTTTATAATCAGTTATTATATATTTATTATAATCTAAATCCTGATGACCCCAACAATATGACCACTATAATTTTAGTACTTTGTTATTGAGATGGCGGTACAATAACAGTAATAATTCTGTCATTACTAATTATGAAGTACGTGTAAATAATAACTGTAACTTTCATAATAATTCTAAGTTACTACTACTACTACTACTACTGCTGCTGCTGCTGCTACTGCCACTGCTATTGCTGCCGCTGCTGCTGCTGCTGCTGCTGCTGCTGCTGCTGCTGCTACTACTACTACTACTACTACTACTACTACTACTACTACTACTACTACTACTACTACTACTACTACTACTACTACTACTACTACTACCGAAAGCACAAACAGTGGTTATATAACTAGATAAATACCAAAATATGTAATTATGAATTGATATATAATGTCTGATCGCCATAACATTTATAATTTCTGTAAATTCATATTCCCCATATGCCATTATGTGGCCTGGGTGTAAAAAAAAAATCTGAAAAAAATCTGTATCCGTGTTATCAGGAGGCGAAGAGGAAGCGCAAAACTCGTGCATACTTATGCTAGGCGCAGGAGAGTGACAGCATCCGCATGATCCACTTCTATCACGACCCTGGCGTCTCGAGACGTCACCACTTCAGATTATGCACCACAACTTTTTCAAATTACCATTATCTACGTAGAGCTATGCTCACAAGATTTTCTATTAAAATGTGCGGGTATACGTATAAACAAATGCAGGTTTGGCGAACTAATGTTCAGATTAATGTGCTTTAACCAGTTGGCCAGACTTCCATTTCCCGTCTACCCCATTCCTTTAAAAGATGCCAAAATGTGACCAAAAGTTTAGCTAAAATTCCGCTTTCTGAGGAATTCCAACCTCAGTCAGTGAGGTCCTTAACGTCCACTTAAGCAGGCTGGACCTAAGTTTAATGTCTCATCCGAAAGGCAGAAAAAATAAAAAGCCTACTGATGTTTTAGCCAGAAGTTACAAAAGTAATTTGTTACAGCACTAGGAAAACTGAACACGGTCGTGACCTAGAAAAAAAAGATATTTCAAATTGTTGTTATATATATTCAAATGCTGCCTTTGGCAACAAATCATTTTTTGAAATTAAAAAATATAGAAAATTGGCTATAAGGGCGAAAATAGGCAATTTTGAATATTAGCGCATTTGTGCGAGCAAAATACGACTGTATGCGTTGACAGTCCTACAGAAATCGGAAATGGTCGACAACTGAAAAACAAGAAATTCCGAGTTTTTGATTTATTAAAAGGCTGCTTAGATTGAAATAAAGGTGCGTGCGTGCGTGCGTGCGTGCGTGTGTGAATGACCGTGTACGACCTTGTGCGTATATATGTATGTATGTATTTGTGTGTGTGCGCGCGCGCGCGTGCGTGTACGTGCGTGTGTGTGTGCGTGCGTGTGTGTGTGCGAGGCCTCGCGACGATCAGTTTACTGACGATGTATACGCTCCTTAAATAAAGATTATTATTTATTATTATTTATTATTATTTATTATTTTATTTAAACTAATTTGACTGGGCGCTGTTGTTGCCATATGCAGCAACAGCACCCAGTCAAATTAGTTTCAAAATATTCAACAGCTTACTTTTTTACTTAGTTTTCTGGAAATTGGTAGTCAGGGAGTTCAGGGATCGACCGACCCCAACACGAGCGTGGGGTGGGTGGAGCATAGCTAGAGATTGACGGGGAATAGCTAAAACTGGAAAGATTCATAACTCACGGCGCGAATGGCTCGTGTGAGTGTTGCGGCTGGTGTCGTCTGCTTGTGTTGTCCACAGCATATCGCCAGAAAGCAAAACGACCGAATCACCACGTATGTCACATACAGTTGTATTGTAGCTGGCTAGAGATCGAGTGTTGACGTTTCAGGGCAAAAGGTAAAATATCTCGGCCACGGGGTCATCATGTGCATGGTGGAATCCACATTTCCAACCATAATTCGGGAAATGTAAGCGGGCAGAATGATAATGTTTGGAGCATCCTTTCAAATTTTGTCTGGCTAGAAAAAGTTAGTCTAGAGGTAAAACGGTCAAATATCTGGGTCACGGGGTCACTAAATGAATACGGAATGTAGATTTTGACTGTAATTCGGTATTGATAGAATGACCAAAATTGGCGCATCTATTCAAATCGTAGTGTGATATAATAGAGGTAATTTGAGAAGTAAAGCAATGTTTGGACTTTGTATTGGCTGGCTCCGAGTAGGGCGCATTCCAAGGCTTTCTGTGATGGTGTCTCTTCTGGCATCCTTAGCACATGGCCAAACATGGACCATCTTTGCTGGGAGACTTTTACAGACAGCGCCGACGTATTATACATACACTGGATGGGAATCGGTAGAATGGAGAGGGTATGCGAACTATGCAATGTCGTAGAAGATGAAATACACTTCCTCTTCGTATGCCCGAGATATGAAACAGAAAGGATGAAATTTGTACCTGACTATTATAAAAGAAATTATACAGAAGACAAAATTAAAGGTCTATTCCAATTATGCAACGAACCTGTTTTAAATCGGTTATGTAAACTTTTATTGCATTCCAAGAAAAAGAACAGATAATTGTTCAGTGTTAAAAACAAAATAAAAGATATGTAATCAAGCAAGCAAATGACGCCGATGACGACGACGAAGACGACGACGACGACGACAAAAACAACAACAACTGAATTGCTATACTACTACTACTACTACTACTACTACTACTACTACTACTACTACTACTACTACTACTACTGCTACTGCTACTACTACTACTACTACTGCTGCTGCTTCTGCTGCTGCTGCTGCTGCTACTACTACTACTACTACTACTACTACTACTACTACTACTACTACTACTACTACTACTACTACTACTATCACCGCCGCCGCCGCCGTTACTACTACTGCTACTACTGCTACTACTACTACTACTACTACTACTACTACTACTACTACTACTACTACTACTACTACTGCTGCTGCTGCTGCTGCTACCGCTACTACTACATATACAACAACTGGTACTATGTTGCATGTTTTAGATCATTGCCAATCCTATAATAATAATAATAATAATAATAATAATAATAATAATAATAATAATAATAATAATAATAATAATAATATATTGTCGAGAAAATAATACTTAACTATAACTTATCATGTATCTCTATATCACGTATAATGTACATATATCTCTACCGTCAACTGTATAAATGAAAAGCACACCTCATATGCTACAGTTGTAACCTGAGAGAATAAAGGTATCTTGACTTGACTTGACATCTTGTATAGAGCATCGTTGGAAGTTATTCTGTCTGGCCATCGGTGTGCAGTGGTGGTGTGTATGTGTTTGCGGCGGCAGGTATCAAGTTTGTCTAGAGTTCCCTTTGGAGCTGCCCAGATGTTACAGTCGCAGATTACATTGTACAAACGTAGCCCTTTTATCAAGGGCATCCTTGATCTACGAATCCATTGCTTCCAGAAGGACTGGAAAGCTATGTTTCCCATGACGCAGCGTGCAGCAACGTCAGCAGTACTACAAAGCAGTGGGCCCATGATTGGACTTTTCCTCCATGTTTCGCCGACACGAAGTGGGTCGTCATTTTCTTTAGTTTCAAGCTTTGTAGATAGGTATATGTGGGTGAACTCTGTTTTGGATTCATTCATAGAGATTCTCAATTTTTAGTTTGCTTGCTGCACAGATTTCAATGTAGCAGCAAGGTAACAGGTGAAAAGCACCGGAGATAGACCATCTCCCTGTTGTGAGGCGATTGATGTCTCAAGCTCTACAGACTTCCCTGACTTGACTCGTACTCTCAGCTTGGTGTCTGCAAGCAGTAGTCTCACTAGTCGTAGCTCATCTTCATTGAAACTGGCATGGCGTAGTACACATATCATCTTCGGGCGTTTAATTATGTCTAAGGCTGGTGACATGTCAATGTCCATTTTGTGGAAGTCCCCGTGTTTGGACATGACTACGACACACGCATGCGTTGAGCCCATACAATGCCTGCGCAGCTGCGTCCATGTTTGAAGCCACTTTGACATGATCCGGCGAAGTCATCGATCTTGTCTCGGATGCAGCATAGAGTAACATTGGATAGGATTTTCCGTATGCTGGTGAGGAGCACAATGGACCACAGATTGGCTGGGAACAGGTGGCTTCTTGGGCGTGTGTAGCGTGATAAGGGTGTCTTGGCCTACAGCGTCGATGGAAAGGTGGTGCATAAAAGCTGAATTGATTAGGTGCGTGGTCGGTTTTGAGATAATGGCACTTGCTTATTTGAATAGTTCATTGCTCATGCCATCAGGTGCAGATGCACGTCCATTTTTCAGGGCTTTAAGTGCCTTCTCAACTTCTGCTGTTTTAATTGGTGTTAGTAATGGCCTGGGGTCTCCTGAGAACGGGTGCAAGGGCTCATCATCGTTGTCACTAAACTGTTCCTTGAACCATTCTCGAATCGCCTCGGCTTTTCCCTGGTCAGTCCTGATAAAGTGTCCTTCAGAGTTGTGTACAGCGAGTGGTGGTGTGTAGTTAGTAACTCGGGCTGCCCGAAACATTTTGTGAGCTGACGTCGATGTTAGCTATCTGCTCCCCGAGGGCTTTTTTGTATGGCATTTGAGTGTCAGTGTCGCTGATGGGTTTGGGTAGGTTGCAGATGACTCTACCCTCTTGTCTGGTATGGCGTTTATATATTAGGTAGAGATCGTTCATCTTATGGCGAGTAATGACTTGCTTATGGTCAGAATTGAGGTATGTGCCTCCATAGGAGCGAGCATTCCGGAGTAAGGGTTTTGCTTTTGTCTTGCATAGTATGAAGTCTACTTGGTCGAAGACCGCTCTTGTAGCCTTAGAACCTTTTGGGGCTTTGCGATCAGCAATGTGTCCAGTCCATATTGCCCAGTGACGACATGGGTGTTTGAAAACCGTATTTGTGGCAAATACGTCATTGGAAGGAATGCCACCAGTGCATCTACATTGCTGTTGCGTGTGTCCTCTCCATACGATCCCATGCATAAGCCATGCTCTGAACTTTTGTCCGCAATTCCAAGTTTGCCCAGCTTGGAGTTGAAATTTCCACACACGAACAGTTGCCATCTAGCTGGGATTGTAATGGCGGAGCTCAGTTCTGCATAGAAGGAATCTAATATTGCTGGATTCTCTTTGGCTTTTCCGGTAGTTGGGCCATATGCGTTGTCAATGCGACACTTAGTGGTGGTGTGTTTACGTGTAGGTATAGCCAGGTCGATGAATGCAATGCGATCACAGACGTATTCAAAACTAATGACATCGTCCGATTACGAAGCCTAAAGCCCGGTATGTAGCCTATTTTTGCTCCATGAGCACTAGCGTATGGCATGTCTGTAGGTGCTGCTCTGAGTGTTTAGCTACTTTAGTCTCTTGAATGTATGTAATATCGATGTTATAGTGTTCACAGTCTGCGCCTAAGGTTTGCCTCTTTGATATTGCACTGAGACCACGTACATTCCACGTAGCTATGGTAAGCTCCTTGGAAGATCGCTTCGTCCGAGAATGTCCAGCTCAGTTTCTTGTTTGAAGAAGGTTAGACATAATCAGAGTTGCCTCTGTATGCGGATGTCAGCCGGCAAGCCTTGATGATTTAGTTTCCCAACAAAGTTGGTACTTACGGAGGAGACCAGCGTGGAGGTGTCATCTTTCTCTCCCAGCACTAATCTGACCTTTTGTTATGTATTTATAATTTCCATACACCCCAACCACCTTAGGGGTATACCCCTGACCAGAAAGAAAAGGTTTCCTATTGTTTGGATTGTTCTGCATCAACCTGACTCTGAAATGGGTTTTTTTACATGAGATGCCATGTTCCTGCTTAAGAAAGCTCTATGGGGCATCTGGGGGGCATTATCAATGAGGTACTCGTGCTTGAATATCTTGAATAGTAAGTTATTTTAACCTTTGTCCCATGAATCGTTTGCCCCATGGTCAGTCTGCTTCAACAACTTGGCTTATTGAGTTCTAGACCTGTGACCATCCAGCGTTGAAAATCAATTGGGGTTTCTGTTAATTCCACTGCTCCTCCTGATCCCTTCACAATCTTGTTTTCTTGTTCGTGATTTTGGCTGATTGGAATGGCAGAAAATGGGTTACTGGTTTTAGAGACGACCTAGTGGCCCTGTGTCTGAAACTCATCTTTGATAGAGTTGGCTAAGGACGTCATATTTCTGATGTGCACTGGTACCCACCTTACATAGTTAACATAATCTTAGACAAATACCAATGTTCACGTTACAATGTATGCCTTATTTTCACATCAGAATTGCGATTTCGCTTCCTTCTCTACATTGTAAACAATTCCCCGATCCATGGTGGGGCAAGCCTGTGAATCCTGTCTGTGCTGATAATTTAAATTTGGTTCATTGACGATGGGAGAAAGGAGAAATATTAGGCTTGGCAGTAGTGGGTTCTCTTGACAATCTGATGGGAAACAACTACTGCATTTAAAACAGTTGTGGCTGAATATGTCTTTTCTGATTATGGTGCACACTTTAGCTAGGATAAGAGCATCTTCTGAGAAGTCTCGTTTCTTCAAAGATTCCTTCAATATACTTTTGATCCCTTCTGTAAAAATAAGAACAGTTCATTTTCCATCGTACTGTTTGTGTGCCTCTGGAAACTAATCCAACAAACTGTCCTTCAGTCTAGTCTGATTTAAACCCCTTTGTATTCCCAGATCATGTAGGCGATTGATATAGAGCGTGCGCAGCTCTCACAGCTTAAAGAGGTGTTTCAGAAACTACAACTTTTTGATGTAGGATGTCAGATCTCTAAGTGCCCTAGACTCATTGATATTTTCATCTGAGTTTCCTGCTTCCTTTTTGTTCAGTGTTCCATTGTAGCTGCGATAACTGTTTCGCAGCTTGACCTGGCATTTTAGGTGATATTTTGATTCCATTGCCAATTCACCTTTCCAGAGTGCCCACCCATCATATGACGTCATAATGAACGGCGTGATGTGTAGAATGACATCATAATGAATGACGTCGATAAGTACGTCACGAACGCATATTTGAAGACGGTCTATGCGTTGTTGTACAAATTGTTTGCTTTTACTATTTAATAAATATTCTGTTGAACATTTTGAAACTAATTTGACTGGGCGCTGTTGCTGCCATAGGCAGAAACAGCACCCAGTCAAATTAGTTACAAAATAGTCAACAGCTTCCCTGTATAGTTTTCAGGAAATTGATAGTCAGGCCATTCGGGGATCAATCAATCCCAACACGGCGAGGTGCGGGTGGAGCTTAGCTAGTGATGGGCGGGGCATGGCTAAAAATGGAAAGGTCCATTATATGTCTACCAACAATTCTAGTGAGAAGCTGAGTGTCACGCAGCTCTGTTATCATGGTTCGCAGATATTTGTTAACATCAAATGGCCACCTTCTTCGAGTTCTCTTTCACAAAAGAAACACATTTGATTGTTCAGTGACTGCCCATTAGTTGGCCGTTTAGTTTCAGCATCATCGGTGTTCTTTTGTTTCTCTTCTTTGCGTGTGTCAGCTTTGAATTGTTGTATTTCAAATAACTGGACTTATGCCACGAAAGCTATATACGCATGTGCCTTATTGCCACTTGGTTCTGAACTTCCTGGTGTGTCTAGTGGCCATTTTAGAGGTTCAAATTGGTCTTTTTGACAGATGATGCAACGACACATATACAGATCCATGTTGTCCATCATCTCACAAGCTGAAATATACGTTTGGGTATAAATATTTGGTGGCAATCATATTATATATGTGGCAATGCAGTGTCCACATTCGCATTTAGAGTCCTCAAAAGCCTATATCGTGACACCAACCATGCCTTTCTACGACATCCCGAACGCGAGATATGTGGTAGTTTGCATTATTTGGCTGTCATTTTGAATTTTGGCATTTTATGAGAAAGGGTGGGAGGATTCAGATGGGCTCCTAGGCCAACATATTTTTACTTTTGCGCCCATTTTGGAAAATCGGAAACACTGAGTAGGTGTCCTATTAATGCAGAATCTATTTCAATGACATAAAACCCCATATTTTGACACCTTATTTGCCTTTCTGTGATTTCTAGAACTAAATATACATGTACTTAATATTCTAATGTCGATGGCAGCCATTTTGGATTTTGGCCGCCATCCTGGAAAAGTGGAAATACTGAATATGTGTCCTAAGCCAGAGTAACTTCTCCTGACCGTGAAAACCCTATTTTGACACCGTATTCGCCTTTGTGGGATCTCTCGAAGCAGAAATATGTAATATTATAATCTAATTGGCGGCCATCTTGGATTTTGACCGCCATCTCGGAAAATTGAAAAAATTGATGAAGTCTCCAAATGAAGCCTCACATAAAATGTGATGCTTTTAACCACTCTGTAACTGTAACGTCACTAAGCCATCTGAATAAAACCATAAATGTGGGCTGTACGAGTACCACCGGCCCCTCACACCCCACACACACACCCCAGTCCACCCGGTGAGCTAGTTGAAACAGTACATATAGGCCTATATTAGCTGGTAGAATGTAATAGATGAATCCAATCTGTCAGTCAAGTATATGACGACATAATGAATCACATGTAGGCTGACGACGCAATCGTCATGAATGACGTAATGAATGACGTAGCCAAGTCCCTCAGGAACTTACAAAAGTCGGCCAGTTGTACGAATTGTATGTCTTTACTATTTAATAAACATAGCCAGCAACAACGCGCAGTCAATTAAGATTCAAAATATTCAATAGCCTTTCTACGCTCTGTCTTAGCAATGCATTTAGTGATCCTCGTGACCTAGATATTTGATCCGTTGACCTCAAACTGCAAACAGTCATGAACTGTCGTAATATGAAGGCGTGTGCTAAATCTGGAGATTCAGCCTCTTTCGAATTCACTCGAGCGCTATGGACAAAAATGTGTATTTCGGGATGCCTTAAGTGATATCGATTTTTTTTACCTTTTGACCTTTTGACCCGAAGCTAAAAATTATTCTAGCGACTCATAATATCGATTTATGTGCCAAATTTGGTAGCTCTACTGTATAGTATTCCAGCGATATCTCTAGGACACGCGAACACCCGCACAGACGACAACAACCACAACACTCACACCGGCCATCGGCAGCGTGAGTAATTATCGCATTTACCCATTTGAACCAGTAATCCCACTTTATCTTTTTACAGTAATGATAGATGTAAGTTGTTGAATATTTTGAAACCAATTTGACTGTAAGCTGCTGCTGCCTTTGGCAGCACCAGCTTTCAAAGTTTTGACACGCACATTTTGTACTCTGTACTTTGTACATTTTGTACATTTTGACACGTACGTAACATATGTATTATTAGCTCACCTGGCCAGAATCTTGGATTTTGGCCGATTTTAGGAAATGGCTTTAAGAATCTTCTTCTCCAAAACTGCTTAGTGGATCGATTCAAAACTCCCGAAATATCATATAGGGCAAGAGCGGAACCAAGTTTGTTCGAAGGAACTTGATTGGCCAAATGGTTCAGCGGCCATCGTAGATGACCTAGTTTTCGTGAAAACGACTTATTCTGCAGAACCGCTGAACAGATCGGGCTGAAATTTTGGCGATATGATTATGGACTAAGGGCCATTAAAGTTTGTTCATGGGAAGTTGATAGGTAAAAAACATGGCCGCCGTGGACCAATCAAATTTTAGCGTGTTTGGCTGCCATATTCAATTTTTTTTTATTTGAAGGATTTTGAAGCCCAAATTAGTTTTCTTAACTCTGCGTACTTGTCAGTCAGCTGTCGTATAGCGATGACACCATCCGTCTTCTGTATGTCCGTCCATCCATCTGTCTGTCCGTCACCAACAATGGTGGCTCATTTTGCTATTTCTTGACGGATTGACACCAAACTTGGTCACAATGTTAATATCAGCATCTAATATGTGTTTTGTGAAAAGGAAACTGATAGGACTTCAAATGCCAGAGTTACCACTCCTTAAATACTTGCAGTCTCACTTTCATAGGGCAAATATAGGTTTTTTCCCACCGTCCATTGATTTATCACTATGTCAGATTTTATTGCCAAACTAGATATTAAATTCCAATTAACAGATTAACCTTTCCAATACTTCTGAAATATTTAAGATATGTATTATGTGCTCTGACATCTATGCTCTTAAAAATATTTTGAAATGTATTTGATTGAAAGTTGTTGCTGCCTTAGGCAGCAGAGAAAGTTGTTGCTGCCTGAGGCAGCAATGACTTTCAGTCAAATTAATTTTTTATCAACTCCAGCTCATCCTACCTCTGCTGCTAACTTGGTGATTCAGCCAGATGCGCATGTGTTAAATGGATTGTGTGGTGGTGGGGAATAACCTGCTATAAAGACCACCTACCTGCCTTTAGAGACCATTTTCTTTAATTGTATTTAAACCTCTAACAACCGTCTGACTGAGTTTTTGCAGACGACATATTCCCAAGGTTATATCTCTGAACCTGATAAATATTTTGAAAACAATTGGACTGAAATTGTTGGTGGCTAAGCCGCCAACAACTTTCAGTCGAATGGTTTTCAAAATATTCAACAAGTGAAGAGCTTTTGAAAATTGAAATTATTGGCTGCACTGGCTTGCAGAAGTGAGACAGTTAAGAAACCAGCTGTAGTTAGCACTGATATCATCTATTTTTACTTAAACATTGTTCAAAATCACTAATGCGAAAAAACCAGTCCAGAGATCAAGTCAAGAGCTTTTGAAAATTTAAATTATTGGCTGCACTGGCTTGCAGCAGTGAGACAGTTAAGAAACAAGCTGTTGTTAGCGCTGATATCATCTATTTTCGCTTAAATATTGTTCAAAATCACTAATGCAAAAAACAGTCCAGAGATTGTTGTCAATATCTCGAAAACTAAACCATTTGACTGAAAGTCATTGGAGGTGACACCGATGGATGTAAAACTTACGTAAGATTAGTTGAAATGCCAATGTTCCAGGTGAGCGATACAGGCCTATTGGGCCTCTTGTATTGTGTGGTGATCGCAGCAGCAGCAGCAGCTTTATCAACATAGACACGTTCTCGTGTTAAGCCCACTAGCGTAGCCATGGTGGGGTGAGGGAGTAGAGCAGGGGGTTTGCTCGCTCCCCCTGAGCCAATGTTCCCAAATGTGGCGCCTAAATCATGTCCGTAACACATACAAGTTTCTGGACGTCCCAACTCCCAAGCCACATTTAACAAGTTAATCTATATTGAAAATTAGAACGATTTGAATTTACAAGGTTGTTAATGTCTTCTTGTCATGCTTGTTCATCCCTATGTTATGACTTTTTGTTTTAATTACGCAACATCAAGACAAAGAATAGTAGAATACGCACTACTTTCTCGGTAGACTAAAATAATTGTCGACGCTGGGATGATATTTTCTCTTTATTAAAGAAATTTAAGCAGATTCCGACACCTAATTGGTATGCGGGGTGACGCCTTTTTAGTCCTCACTCAAGTGGGGTGGCGCCTTTTTAGACCTCGCTCCCCCTGACGTGAAAACCTGGCTACGCCACTGGTTAAGCCATCCCCTCCGCTAAATCACGACGCACAATCGAGCGACGCGACGGCGACGGCGACACAACGCCGCAGATATCCCTACCTATCACCTATTAGTCGCATCGTGTCGCTATCGAGTCGTTATCGGGCGCACACTACGCCGCCGATTCACGAGGATAAATCCAAAATCATGTGATTTAAGCCTACCCAGGCATTGGTTAATGTTATTTTCGGTCGCCGGCGATTCTCAAGCGACAAAAATATTTGAAAGCATGTTCAATATCGGGCGACGACTGGCAATCATGTCGACGTCACGTCGCCCTAGTGTGCGGCACATTAACACCCATTTAAACCTTTATTTTAAAGAAGACCACACGGATTCGTTGTTGAATGTGTTGGTATTTTGAAATTAAATTACGTGGAAACTGTTGCTGGCTATGGGGCATAGGTATAGCACAGCTAGGGCCTACACCTTCCAGCAAAATTAGTTTCCAAATATCAAACCGAATACTTCACATATCGCAACGAAATGCAGAATTGTTATCACTGGGTGAAAGGGTAAAGATTATGCAGAGGAATATAATCTGTTACGAACCGGCTACATGCCCGTGTAATAAGCTCTGTGCAGTCACGCGTATCATTTCGATTCCTACCGTCATAAAATATGTAATCAAACATACCACCATACATGCGCATATTTGAATGCCTACGATACACAGAATAACGTCTGGCGCGAGTTCGCTTAAACAATTCGGAGATGCGCCATCTAGCCCAAGGGATGTAATGTTTCTATGAGGAGGTAATCGAACAATTGAGTATGTCTACGCTTAATAAATTGATACAAAGAGTTAACCCACTTGATTAACGTAGTTGTCACATTGCTATCGGTAGATGTCACTACATCTCAAAATGTATAGCCGCTGTGTGTGTTTTGATCGCTATCATTTAAAGTGAGGTCTTTTGTTATGCTCTGTTGGTTCGCCTTGACTAACGTAGGTAGGCCCTCTATTTACAGGTTTGCGTGTGCATGCATGCGTAGAAGTAGGCCTATGCCCCAACCAACCCTACCACCCACGCACTCAGGTACAAGCGAAGTTTTTTTTTAATACTCTTTTAGGCCTAGGCATACAGAACAGGTTTTTAATACGGACTGCGTTAAATTCACCTGTTGACGCGCATCCTGTTGGCGTACATATGGTCTGGGCAGTGGTATAGCGCTTATATTTAGGAAGGGAGTGGTAGGGACGTGAACTAGTCGCAGTTTGGTGGTGGATTACTAACTTATTCTTAATTGTTTTAAAAGATTGTAAATAGTTCAGAACTGAAGGATTATTTGAGCGTTGATATAATTATAGGGAATTAGAAGTACGAAAGAAGGTAGGTTGTTCAAAATGACATTTCCAGTTTTAGTTATGCCGCGCCCATCTCTAGCTCCACCCACCCCACACGTAGCTCGTGTTGGGATCGATCGATCCCTCAACTCAGTGACTATCAATTTCCAGAAAATTGCAGAATTGTTATCATTGAGTGAAAGGGTAAAGATTATATACAGAGGACCCATAAGGATGTTGAATATTTTGAAACTAATTTGACTGGGCACTCTGAAACTAATTTGATTGGGCACTGTTGCGGCAACAGCGCCCAGTCAAATTAGTTTTAAAATATTCAACAGCATATGTAAAGACATACAATTAGTCCACAATGCTTAGGCCGCACCATTCGTGACGTGGGCCTACTTATCTACGTCATTCATGACGTCATTGAGTATGATGTCGTCTTCAAAACCACGTAGTTGATTATGACGTCATAATGGATGGATAAACTGGAACGGTTCATAGACAGGGTCTTCACGTTTAGTTATCCCTTGATAATGGTTTGAAATAAATGTAGGACAATTTCCTGAACCTACCCGCGCCACACGTATTTATTACGGGGTTACTTTCGTACACTCGCTAAAAATTAACACTGATTATTTTTAACCAGATTTAACAAAAGCCGGTGATGCATTTTAAAGTTTAAATCACTTTTGTTTTTTAAGCGTCGCCTGACTATCTAATATAAATAACAAGTCATGCAGTTGTAGTTGATTTATAAGAAAATATTTATTTTACAGTTCAATAGAATATCTTGACAAAGTGCTGGACGTTGTCTAGCTGCATCTATGAAATCCCTTATAGCTGGATTTGTGAATCACCCCACCCCCACCCCACCCCAACACCACACACACGCACGCACGCACGCACGCACGCACACACCACCACCACACCCTCGTCATAGCTGGAGTTATGAAGCCCTATAGCCGAAATTATGAAAACCCTTATTCAGCATACACGCCCGCCCGCCCGCCCGCACGCACCATAGCAGGAATTATGAAGCCCCCCCCCACACCCTATGGCTGAAATGATGAAACCCCTTATTCAGCAGGTCGTGTATGTATTTTGAGTATTCATGAGCTAAATAGAGCGGGCCTAGATCAAGCGAGTGCATCCGGGTTCTCCTATTGAAATAAGCACAGCAAATATTTATCGTGGGTTTTTTCAAATCTAACTATGCTTATTAAAGTCTATTTGCGCACTGTTATGGGAGATGCCATAATGATGTCTATGGTATGCTTGCTATAACAGGCCTGCACACAATCTAACTGGCAAACATATTGAAGATTTTCGATCTTCGGGTCTAATTTAGAAATATATCTACCACACCTCTGATAAGAATATGATGTAACGGTTGCTGCGACAACCTCTTATCAAAGATGCAGTAGCACGATTATCTGCTCGCCTCGTCGACGGTGATGGTGACGATATTTATACTCGATAATCTGGGCCTGATCTGACTCGGGTAAAAGATGGTGGCTCGGGACGGTGGTCTTCCGTCGCTTCCAGACTGGACAATAAATAACCCAAACTCTTGCTTCGAGGATATCGAAGTGATAATATATTCTCTGAAGTTTGACTGTCTGATATGACCATGAATATGTGTGACTTATGCTGTCACGATAGAAGTTAAAATAAAACTCTAAGTAAATATAAGTGGCTTATACTGCCACCAGCGATGTTAAATAATTAATATTGTACTTATACTAGCCCGACTACTTTGGGTGACTTATACTGCCACCAATGACTACAGAAACAACCGATATCTACGCGATACGAATACTGGTTATTCTATCATTTAAAAGTTGCGTTTCACGATTCGCTAGGCAGTTTCGTCAAATACTGTTCTTGGCTACTTAAAGCCATTCACCAAGAATTCATTTGAATCTCGACAAAATCAGTTCCACGGAACTATGCGGACTCGAGGCTAGGCTTTCTTCAGACCAATCTTTTTCTGAACCTTCAACGTTAGAGACCGGACCGAACCCCGACTGAAAGTTAAAGTCCCGCTTATATACAATCTTAGTTTTTTTATATCTTGTTGTTCTCTAAAATTCCAGCTGCCTTTTATGACAGAATGACTTATCTTGTTTGACGACAAGTCTCGATTTGTGTATCTACGCCTATGAATCTGTCCGAATGACGAATGGTCGGTTTGATACCAAGTATCGATTTGTGTACCCAACATCCATGAATCTGTCAGAATGACGAATGATGGGTTTGATGACAAGTTTCGATTTGTGTACCTAACATCTATGAATCTGTCAGAATGACGAATGACCGGTAAACAAGTTACCATTCTTCTTAGTCTTGAGTGATTACTTTTCGGCTACTGCTTATGAATCTGTCCAAATGACGAATGATCGGTAAACAAGTTACCATTCTCCTTATCCTGATTATTTACTTCTCGGTTCATTTTCTCAAGCTTTCGTGAGAATATAGATCGCCATTGTAACTAACTGCTTCCGTATGTCATATTTCATCTGATTCCGGCTAGACACTAATCATCTTGCCAATTTTGATAATGTACGTACACCGTCTGACAATGTATGCATATCCCACGCTGATAATGTACGTATTCCTCTTATAAGGACGCTATGGACGGTACCAGTTATCCAGTGCTAATAATATATATCCAAATAATAAATATATATCCAAATAATAAGATGCTGGTAATGCATCTAAGTATAGATGATGATGATCATTGCTAGTAACCGCTGATCGGTACATCTTAATATACATGGTGACATAGTCTATTAGCTCGCCTGGTATTCATATCTGAATTTTGAATTTTTACTCGGGACTTACTCGTACATATAAGATGTCCAGCGGGGTCATGACTTCCCACAAGACAATCCCATATCTACACATGCCCCTCAACCGAAGTTAATTAGCCGTCTCTTGAGGCCTAAAGAGAGTGATAATTAACTCGTTGTGCACCATCAACAACCTAAACCACGCCCTACCAGAGTCCTCCAGACCATGTCATACATCCGACTACATCATATCTTAACTCCAACAATGTTAACTAAACATGTCCGAGTAACGGAATATCGGGCGCAATCGACTGTCCCCGGAAACATAGGAAAACAGCATAATTCTATACAAAATGCAAACTTGTCCGGGTAATGGAATATCGGGCTGAAATTACCATCCCCGGAAACACATTAATAGCATCATTAAACCGTGGTCGATAACCTTGATCCACGCGTAACTTAACATAGAAAACAATACGATTAATCAAGCAATACAATAGTATAATACACCACAATCAATTGTTCTAATGATGCCATCTAATCGTGACGACGTCACCATAAATGTCAATCCTTAATCCTACAGTGCAAATATCATTAAAGATCATGTGAATTTTTCCTATTTAAACAAAACAGTACACAGTATGGTATCATGATAAAGTTCGTGCCACAATTATTAATAGGCACTAATAATTACTGTTCCAGTAGAAACACATAAAGTTAGTGCCAAAATGTCACGGTGATACCTTCAAGCGGTCTATGCTCACGTTAGGATCCACCATGTCAACGTACGTCTCCATTTCTATCCAGTCGGCAGCCGTCGGGTCGATCTCAGTCCTGGCATTAGCATTAGGCGACGACCCGGCTGCCAGCAGCAGCGGCTCCAGTAGAGCTGCAGGTCTCCGGGGCTGCTGGGTCTGAACAGTTGATGCAATGCTATGCGATTCACTACTATGGGCCGCATGTGGCTTGCATTTATGGGCCGCACGTGGCTCGCATTTAAGCGCATTCCACATGCGTGATAACACGCCACATTTGTATAATATAAGCACAATTACTAACACCACTACGAAGGAACTCGTTGAATATGATACAAAAGAGCGTACCCCAATGCCATCGACCGCCACTGGGTCGATCATGGATAACGGTGCTAGCGGCACATACTTGGACTTTTGTAAATGGTTCCATGGTTGCATTTTCAAATGATTCACAATCACGGACTGGTTAAGAATTATGGTCACATCCAATTGGGGCATGTCGATGGCCAGGCTAACCCGAGTGTACGTCCGACTGTAAGACGCAACAGGCTCGAATCGCCAGCCCTTTCCACTATAACCACATTCACCCGACATTAGTGCATACACTCCATTACTCACCACACACTGGTCGGTCAGTCATCCCTCGCAGTGTACATCCATTGTTTCACCGAACGTTTGCAACACAACGCCTACTTTCTTATGGGCGAATAATTTGCTAGCGGTTACGTTGGATTCCGAAAGATGCACGCTACACGTACCATCGGTGGTGTTTGTCAACAGGCTCACTATGCAGGGCACGTGGGTCTTATCGACCTCTAACTGTCCCTGACATACCCTAGGACCGGTACCGCGACACCCAGACGTGAAGTACCATCCAGTCTTTGTATCGAGACCAATGCTAGTCCGGCCTACCACTATTTGCACGTAATACCCCACGGTAGCTAACGGTTCGGGCCATGAATGCAAACCGTACTCTATATAATTGCCATCGTCGATCAACGGCAACGTTGCCACGTAGTGTAACATATTGTCGTTCTCCCACCATGGGTAAACTATCACATTCCGGTAGTACCACTGGTATGGACGTATCAGCTGGTTCCCTACTCTGACGTGTTCTGATACTGATGTCAGATCGGCGGGACCGAATATTTCCTCGGTTAGTCTTCCTAACTCTAGGGACGCAGTTTGTCTATGAAATCGTGCTGCTGCCTTGTGGTAACTATATACCACACTCTCGGCAGAGTCAATCATATGCCCAAGCCGTACTAAAGCGTACAAATCGGCTTGTCGGGCGGCGTGCGCTTTAAATATATTGCTCACATTCCTAGTTGATTCCACTAGGCCGGTGGTAATTTCGTTGATACGGTTAACATTGGTATTGATGCCTACGAATGCCAGTTTCACGTGAGAGGCTAGTTTGTTGGAGAAATGTACCAAACGATTTACGTTCCTTGAAGCAACCTCAACCACCTCCTTAATTGCATCTATATCACCAGAGGTAGCGGTACCAAATAGAGACGAGGCGATATCCCCGACAAAGTTAAACAAACCACGTTTGCGTCATATACTGTCCTTACGCACCATAGTTTGTTGTGTCTCAACAGCGGTTTTCTTAATGTTGTTAACACGATGTTGTAAACCAAAAATGTCTTGACTGCTTAACGAAGTCTTTTGACCGATGTCCACAATCAGAGCACGAAACTGCGCTAACCGTTCAAGAAATTTGGGAGGTAAATAAGGGTGGTCAATAGACACCACTACGGTCCATTCAGCCCGGATAATGGATATATCCTCTGGTTTAGTTGTCATTACCCCGTTTGGTAATCTATGTACACTAGACGTCTTACACAATCCGTTTATTAAACATACTAGGGTTACCACCATACTTAATCGTAAAATATACATGAGTCCACGCTCTGTGATGCTTACTGGTACAAAGCTAAAACTCACAATTTAAACGAATAAATTTTTGTATCTTGCGAACGAATTTAGTTTTAATTGTTATGATACTTTACGTATCGGCTATTTGCGATGTTATAGTATAGCGATACAATACACACTACTGGCGGCTGTGCTGCCGAATAACGGCATTTATACGACTGATGAAATCAGCGTATAGCACGTCATCGTAAAGGGCAGAGTCTACTATGCCAATACGGAGTCGCTTGTTACCCTCTTCGTCCTCTTGCCTATGCCCGTGTTTCCGCTTCATATCCAGCCGGAGTTGCTTGCTGTCAAAATCGTCATCCTGTGTATGTCTGCGCTTGCGCAGCATATAAGGATGCGATGGAAGCGTCTCCATTGGTTCAGGGGGCGGCTCTGGTGCCGCCTCCGGAGCATCAATCACCATAGGCCTAGGAGTTTCGATGACGTCACTTGGTGACTTATGGTTTCGACTGCGATTCGTACTGGGTTGCACCCTTTTCCGGGCAACCCTCTTACGCCCTGTACGCACCTCTGGCTCTATATCCGAAGCTGGCCGCTTCTTACGAGCCTGGGGTGTCGTATCGGCGTCGGTGACCATTGGTTCTGGCTCGGGCAACATCGCCCTGGGGTGATGGCTAGCTTTCGTCCCCATGGTAGGGTTACGAATGGGGCGTGGTCACACCCCGTCCCAGCACATTTCCGAGTCGACTACGCGCAGCTTACATATATTAAGCACACGCATTCTCCCGGACCTTTGATGGCGGACATGGGCCACAGGTCCGTTAATTTTGAAGATCTCATACTCGGGGTCACTGCGAGAGGTCAATTTCATCCTCTCTTCTGCTTTGACGACCACCGAATCCCCCACTTTAAACTCACCAGCGTTCGCACGCTTATTAACCTGTTCCCTGTGAATCTCTCGAGATCTAGCTGTTCCCTCCCGAGCACGTAGCAAGGCGTTGTTGAGATACGTTAGTCTCTCACCAAGGTCTTGCGACGCATCGATTGGAACGGCCATTGGCAATCTCGCCCGTCGCCCATACGTCAAATAAATTGGCGTATATCCGGTCGTCGCATGACGAGTACTGCGGTACGCTGTCAAAGCTGGTCCCAACTCGTCTTCCCACGCCCGCGAGGCATTGTTCACCCCTTTCCGGATCAACTCCTTAAGAGTGCGGTTGAATCTCTCGGTACGTCCATTGGTCTGCGGATGGTATGGGCTAGACCGTCTATGGTCGATACCGTGTTCCTCAAACCGCTCCTCCAGAGAATGGGAACAAAATTCTTTACCCTGATCGGTTATTACAATCTCAGGGACACCATGACGCGCGATATACTCGTTGAAGAATTTTTCTTCCACATTTTGAGATGTTTTCGCAGCGATTGGATATGCTTCTGCCCACGCAGAACAGTGATCAATCACCGTCATGATATATACGTTACCCGTACCCGATTCTAATAGTGGACCGATCAAATCCATTCCAATTATCTGACCCGGATAATTGGCCATGGGCATTTCACTATACCTGGGTCGGGTAGTGACAGGTCAGTTGACCTGGCACTTCGTACACGTTTCAAGCATACGAATTATGTCTTTTCTTAAAGACGTCCATACAAACGAATCTCTTACCATGCCGATGGTCTTCTGCAGACCTTGGTGACCAGCTCGTTCATGAGCCATCCGGAGCACTTTCTCACGGAACAGGGTGGGTAAGACAATTCTGGGGTACTCAGCGTCCAATGCTGAAGGCGTAATTAAAGAATATAAAATACCGTTCTTGACCATGTACTCCTCCGGGGTGTCCTTGAACAACTCCGGGTATTCCTTGGTCTGCTCGGCACACAATTCGTCACATGGTATGTCGAACGCTTCCAGAGGGACATGAGGTAATACTCCCTCGTCGACGTCTGGTATTACAAAGTCGCCCGTATCCAACGTCGCGACTTCCACCGGACGACGTAATCTGGACAACATGTCCGCTCGAATATTCTTCGAGCCTTGGATGTATTCAATCTTACATCCGTACTCGGCGATCAGTACCGCCCAGCGCTGCACTTTCGTGTTTTTAACTTCGCCCACAAACAAACTCTTTAGGGGTTTGTGGTCGGTATACACGGTAAACTGCGCGCCAAATAGATAAGGTCTAAGCTTCTTTAGCGCGTATATTACCGCATAAGCTTCCTTTTCTATCACAGGCCAATTCAACTGACTGTCTTTAAGAGTAGAGCTAACATACTGAATTACCCGTTCAATACCCTTGTCATCTACCTGTACCAGTATCGCACCTATCGCATAGCTAGACACATCAGTATATAACTTATATGGAGCATTCAAATTTGGATATGTGAGAACCGTCTCACTACACAGCAAGTTTTGCAATTTCTTAAATGCTTGCTGTTCCTCCTGACCCCACTCAAAACGTTTATATTTCTTAGTCAATTCTATCAAAGGCTTAGCAATTTCGGCATAGCCTTGCACACAAGAGCGGTAATACCCTGTAGCGCCCAGGAAACTTCTCACCTCACCCACGTCGCGTGGCGGTGACATTTCTCTTATGACCTTGACCTTCTGGACCTGAGGAGCCACTCCCTGTGCTGAAACATGATATCCTAACAAATCAACTGATGGTTGGGCGAAATCGCATTTCGATTTTTTAACTTGCAAATTATATTCTTGAATTCTACGCATAACTGTACACAAATGCTGTGCATGTTCAGCCGGGTTTCTTGAATATATGACTATATCGTCGACAAAAACATGCAGACATTTTCCCACGAATTCTCGGAAAATATCGTTCATTGCCCTCTGAAATACAGCACCTGAGTTCGCAAAACCGAACGGCATCCGAAGAAACTCAAACAAACCTTGACTGCAAACGAACGCTGTTTTCGCTATGTCTTGGCTGTCCATTGGTATCTGCCAATAGCCAGACTTCAAGTCCATAGTCGAAAAGATCAAAAATGTCTGATATATTCGGCAAAGGATAGCTATCCTTACGACAAACGGAGTTCAATTTCCTATAGTCAATGCAAAATCTCGTCCCCCCATCCTTCTTAGGGACCAACGTAATGGGTGACGCCCATGGGGATGACGACGGTCTTATGACGCCCGCTGCCAGCATCTCAGCCACTTGATTCTTGACTATATATTGCTTGGCTAGCGGTAGACGGTACACTTTCTGCCTAATAGGATAGGCATCCCCTGTCGGTACCGTACACTTGACTTTGGGAACCAATCCTAAAGTATTTGAACGAGCCGTATCAAAAATATCCGCAAAGTCTGCCATGACTTTGTCGATATCTTTATATCCGGTCGTTTCCTTACAACTTGCATGGACGTAATTTATCTGTTCCCTATAGGGATATCTAAAGGGATATATCTGGCCAAACCATACTACAATTTTGGCCTGATAGTCAATCTTTGCATTTCCCAGGTGCAGAGCGTCCGCTCCAAGTAAACATTCATGCCTCATTCTGGCCACAATCGTACTAGGGATGGGTCGGGCGTTCTTGAATTTTACTTGTGTTTCCCCCAAAAGTTTTATCGGGGAACCATTTACAGCTAAGAGCGTTTTTGCTCTTTTCAATGGCCTAGCATCCAACATGCTATGCCATATATCTTTACGAATCAAGGATGTGCTAGCACCAGTATCCACTAAGGCATGCAGGTACTCACCCTGATCCGTTGGACCGTTTTTATCTATACGAAGACGGATTAAGAACCGCTCGGTCGGTGATCTCACCAACGGCTCTCTCCGTCGTCGTTTCCCGGGCTCCTTCATCCATTAACCACTTCGGCGTAACTGTGCCTATGATTCGATGCATTATTTCTGATACCGTCTGAATAACGGCCATGTGCATCGGTATTTTCACTCGTTAAAATAAAACCGTCACGATCAATATAATCTTCTCCCACGCGCATCTGATTGTTTATGTCCTTTCTGTAGTTGCGGGAACATTTTGTGGCGTCATTCGTACGTTTGTCTGTCGGTCGTTTATTGCGTCGATTTCCATGTCCCAATTCTCTTCTTCACGTGGACGCTTCACCGCTCGTCGTTCCAACGGTCGATCTATCTGTCCGGTCGGTGGTTCTCTGCGCTGGCCGCGCACGCCATGCGGACAATCCTTAACGAAGTGTCCATTCTGATTACACCCAAAACATTTCGTCGTTACGGTCGGAGTCATCTGTCGGGTCATGTATACCCCAAAACAATTCTGGGCCATGTGTCCTTCTCTCCCGCACTGGGAACAGGTCATGGGTGGCCGTTGTGGTCGGGGCTGTGGTCGCGGTTGTAGTCGTCATGCGGTTGGTTGCACTGCCTGACAGCAGTCACTTTTATAGTGACCGATTTGTCCACAATTGTAGCAGGTAATGTTTGCGGCGCTTCTCGGCGATCTGCATCCCGCTCCCGGATTAAGTTGCTTGGGTGGCGGGGTTGCTGTTTTTCGCGTGGGTGCAGCGCATTGGGCTGCCGGTTTAGGTCGTTCTTGCGCTGCTAGCAAATCCTGCACCAACCCGCACAGCTGCTCGATCATTTAAGCCTGCTGCGCCATTTGGCTTTTTAACCCCCTCACTACTTTCCACACCTCTTTTTCCTCCGCTGGCTCCAACATATCTATCTCCATCTGCTCTTCACGCCTGCCGCCATCAATTTTCATTGCCCGTAGCAGGTCGTTGCAGGTTTCCTCCTCCTCGGCAATTTCGATGGCCCGCGTCAATGTCGTCGTCCTTTTCCGGACGATGCGTTTGCTTAAGTTTTTATCGTTCAGGGCACGTAAATAAATGCCCAGAACGGTGCGGCGATTATCTGCGTTCGCCTCAGGGTAGGCGCGCACGCTTGCCTCCAAATACCGTCTGTTAAACGTGACCACTGTCTCGTTTCGGCGTTGATGTGTCCCCTCCAAATCGAATTTGATCCGCCCTCCTTCATTTGCGGATATAAAATTTAGTGTGACGTATTGCCGCAACTCTTCGAAGGTGACGTTCTCCCTCGCCTTCCCCGCAAGGAATCCGTCCAGTGCCCGGGCTAATGGTCCCCGGGCTGCTCGGGTAACGACGTAGACAGGTACGCCTTCAAGTCGCCCCTCGTTGGCCGCCCACGCCCTCCTTGTGGCGTCCAAATACTCTCGTACCTCTTCCGGTACCACTCCGTCACAGGGTTGGATGCGTTCTATAGCGTCCCGGATTTCTCGCCTGTATATTCTCTCGGTCTCGCGTCGGTCCCCACCTTGTACTATGGCTCCCGCCATTGCTGTCCCCATTTCCCGCATGGCTGCCACTGTGTCGGGTCTCAATTGTCGGTCGGTTGTCGGTAGTCCCGGGTTGGTAGGGTTTTGTGGTTGGGCCATTCTGGGCAGTCTATCTCAGTCGTTACTTTGATATATTGTACTCATGGTTCACACAGTGTCCAATCCTGGAATATATAAATCCTGGCACGGCGAAGCCACTGAAGATTTTCGATCTTCGGGTCTAATTTAGAAATATATCTACCACACCTCTGATAAGAATATGATGTAACGGTTGCTGCGACAACCTCTTATCAAAGATGCAGTAGCACGATTATCTGCTCGCCTCGTCGACGGTGTTGGTGACGATATTTATACTCGATAATCTGGGCCTGATCTGACTCGGGTAAAAGATGGTGGCTCGGGACGGTGGTCTTCCGTCGCTTCCAGACTGGACAATAAATAACCCAAACTCTTGCTTCGAGGATATCGAAGTGATAATATATTCTCTGAAGTTTGACTGTCTGATATGACCATGAATATGTGTGACTTATGCTGTCACGATAGAAGTTAAAATAAAACTCTAAGTAAATATAAGTGGCGTATACTGCCACCAGCGATGTTAAATAATTAATATTGTACTTATACTAGCCCGACTACTTTGGGTGACTTATACTGCCACCAATGACTACAGAAACAACCGATATCTACGCGATACGAATACTGGTTATTCTATCATTTAAAAGTTGCGTTTCACGATTCGCTAGGCAGTTTCGTCAAATACTGTTCTTGGCTACTTAAAGCCATTCACCAAGAATTCATTTGAATCTCGACAAAATCACTTCCACGGAACTATGCGGACTCGAGGCTAGGCTTTCTTCAGACCAATCTTTTTCTGAACCGTCAACGTTAGAGACCGGACCGAACCCCGACTGAAAGTTAAAGTCCCGCTTATATACAATCTTAGTTTTTTTTATATCTTGTTGTTCTCTAAAATTCCAGCTGCCTTTTATGACAGAATGACTTATCTTGTTTGACGACAAGTCTCGATTTGTGTATCTACGCCTATGAATCTGTCCGAATGACGAATGGTCGGTTTGATACCAAGTATCGATTTGTGTACCCAACATCCATGAATCTGTCAGAATGACGAATGATGGGTTTGATGACAAGTTTTGATTTGTGTACCCAACATCCATGAATCTGTCAGAGTGACGAATGATGGGTTTGATGACAAGTTTCGATTTGTGTACCTAACATCTATGAATCTGTCAGAATGACGAATGACCGGTAAACAAGTTACAATTCTTCTTAGTCTTGAGTGATTACTTTTCGGCTACTGCTTATGAATCTGTCCAAATGACGAATGATCGGTAAACAAGTTACCATTCTCCTTATCCTGATTGTTTACTTCTCGGTTCATTTTCTCAAGCTTTCGTGAGAATATAGATCGCCATTGTAACTAACTGCTTCCGTATGTCATATTTCATCTGATTCCGGCTAGACGCTAATCATCTTGCCAATTTTCATAATGTACGTACACCGTCTGACAATGTATGCATATCCCACGCTGATAATGTACGTATTCCTCTTACAAGGACGCTATGGACGGTACCAGTTATCCAGTGCTAATAATATATATCCAAATAATAAATATATATCCAAATAATAAGATGCTGGTAATGCATCTAAGTATAGATGATGATGATCATTGCTAGTAACCGCTGATCGGTACATCTTAATATACATGGTGACATAGTCTATTAGCTCGCCTGGTATTCACATCTGAATTTTGAATTTTTACTCGGGACTTACTCGTACATATAAGATGTCCAGCGGGGTCATGACTTCCCACAAGACAATCCCATATCTACAATGTGTGCATCTGAAACGAATTGTTTCAAGCAACACAGTGTAATTCAGCGCTCTTGATACGAGAATGGGAAAACGACGACGACGACGACGACGACGACGACGCCTATAACATAGATGACGACGATGGAAACAACTAGGAAACAAGAAGAAAACCAAAAAGAAACAACAACAACAACAACAACAACAACAACAACAACAACAACACCAACCAACCAACCAACCAACCAACCGCCCGACCGACCGACCGACCGACCGACCGACCAAACAAACAAACAAACAAACAAGCAAACAACAACAACATTACCACCGCAAGAACACTACCAGCCCCGTAGCCGGTGCCAACGATAGTGACTATAACACAGAGGACGATGATGGCAACAGCACTGAAACAACAATGACGACGTCAACGACGACGACGACGACGACGACATCGAGTCTAACATCCACAACCTTATTCATAAACCTATTACCATCACAACTGGCTCCCAAAAAGTTCACTTATGAATTATTCAATTTCCAGATGGTTCCATAAACTCATATATAACTGGCTATCACCGGAAGTGAATTAGTGTATATTCCATCAACAATTCTTAGGGAATCAGTGGTGCAATCGACACCTTTCGCTATTATTTGTATTTCTGTGACGAGATGGATATAGTCACAATGCCCATGCTTGGGCAGTCTGCTGTATTTTCCCACCCTTTTCGGCCGTATATCCAACTCACCTTTCCAGAGTACCCACCCATCATATGACGTCATAATGAACTGCGTGATGTGTAGAATGACATCATAATGAATGAAGTCATGAATGATGTCGATAAGTACGTCACGAACGCATATTTGAAGACGGTCTATGCGTTGTTGTACAAAGTGTTTGCTTTTACTATTTAATAAATATTCTGTTGAATATTTTGAAGCTAATTTGACTGGGCGCTGCACCCAGTCAAATTAGTTACAAAATAGTCAACAGCTTCCCTGTATAGTTTTCAGGAAATTGATATTGATTGGGTGGAGCTTAGCTAGTGATGGGCGGGGCATAGCTAAAAATGGAAACGTCCATTTCCCAGCTACTGCTCAGTTTCAATGGATAGATTTCTCTGATGATCTTCATCCTGATATGTTCTTCAGTTCTCTGATCGGCCTTTGCAGTTTATCCATCCATCATATGACGTCATAATCAACTACGTGACGTGTATGATGACGTCAAGATCATTGGCAACATGAATGACGTAGATAATTACGTCACAAACGATTAATTGAAAACGGACTATGCGTTGTTGTACGAATTGTGTGTTTTTACTATTTAATAAACATGATGTTGAACATTTTGTAACTAATTTGACTGGGCCAGTCAAATTAGTTTTAAAATATTTAACAGCTTACCTGTATAGTATCCTAGACATTGATAGTCAGAGAGTTCAGGAATCGATCGATCCCAACACGAACGAGGTGTGGGTGGAGCTTAGCTAGAGATGGGCGGGGCATAGGTAAAACTGGAAAAGGTCCATTCCCACGGATGTTACATCTAGATGTGTGATGAAACTTCGAACTTATTTACATCTTTTGCTTTGACCAACTAATTTTTAGCTTGTTTTCTTAATGGATTCCAGTTCCTCTCCAGCTTATTCTTTATTATTACAATAATTTAGTACAAGCCTCTAGACCAGGGTTGTAGTAGAATGGCGAGCAGCTCCCTTCACAACCAAAATATACGTCTTAACTAAGCCTTCCGACCAATTATTCGGGAACAAAGACCTCCTCAATAGCGGCCCATTTCTAGATTCGGTACAATATGCATATGGATATTGTCGTCTGAAGAATCTAGTCACCAAGCTTTGCCAGCTGACACTGCGAGAGCTGATTAGTCATTTGCCTGGAAATAGCAAATCAGAATACCAAATGTAAAGCTTCACAACCGATTTCATTTTTGCTGCTGCTGCTGCTGCTGCTGCTGCTGCTACTACTACTGCTACTACTACTACTACTACTACTACTACCGATACTGCCGGTGCTGCTGCAACCTACTACTACTACTACTACTACTACTACTACTACTACTACTACTACTACTACTACTACTACTACTACTACTACTACCACCACCACCGATACTGCCGCTGGTGCTGGTGCTACTACTACTACTACTACTACTACTACTACTACTACTACTACTACGACTACTACCACTGCCACTACCACTGCCACCGCTAC